>RYFJ01001883.1:0-428289 GCA_003991445.1 Oryza meyeriana var. granulata | reverse complement strand
CTGGAAGATTTCTTTGTCTTGCGTAGAACTAGCAACCCTCGCACTTGCGAACGATGTCTTTGGCGTCTGTTACTGCTGTGGGCTAGAAAAATCCCTGCCGGTAAGCCTTTCCGACTAACGTCCTGGATGCGGGGTGGTTGCCACATATGCCCGAGTGGATCGAATGCAGAATCTGCTTGCCCTCCTTGATGGTGACGCAGCGCATGAGGACACCGGATGTGCTCCTTCGGTACAGGTCTTCTCCGACTAGTAGGAAGCTTTTGCTTCGACGCTTTATCTGCTCGGCTTGACTGCGATCTTCTGGGAGTTGGTCGTCCAGGAGAAATTTGACAACAAGAGTCCTCTAGTCTTGACATATGTGCAGCACCTCATCTATGGTCAGGGTAGGCTTGCCTCCCGACTGCTCTGGTGCCGGTTTCTTATTGACTGATGGCCATAAGTTGCTCGACAAAGATTCCAGTTGGAACTGCTTCTCGCTTGGATCCCATGTTTGCCAGCTCGTCTGCTGTGTCGTTGTATTGGCGCAGGACGTGTGTGATTTCCAGCCCGTCGAACTTGTTTTCCAGCTTGCGGACCTCCTGACAGTATGCCGCCATGGTATCGTCGAGACAGGTCCAGTCTTTCATGACTTGGTTTACCACGAGTTGAGAATCCCCGCGCACAACCAGTCGACGTATGCCGAGTGATATAGTGATGCGGAGCCCGTGAACAAGTGCCTCGTACTCGGCGACGTTGTGGGAAGCCGAGAAGTGGATTTGTAGATCGTACTTCAGTTTTTCACCAATGGGGGACGTCAATATGACTCTGGCCCCGGCGCCTCTGATCCGTAGAGAACCGTTGAAGTACATTGTCCAGTACTCTAGCTTTGCTGTTGGTGTAGGCAGTTGGACTTCTGTCCACTCGGCCACGAAGTCGGCTAGAGCTTGAGACTTAATTGCTGTCCGTGGCTGAAAGGTGATATCGAACGCCATCAGCTCAAGTGCCCATTTAGCGATTCGGCCGGTGGCCTCGCGATTATGGAGGACATCCCCGAGTGGACATGCTGTGACCACCGTGACTTGGTGTGCGTGGAAATAATGCACCAGCTTCCGGACTGTGATGAGTAGGCCATATAGCAGCTTCTGGACCTGCGGATATCTCGTTTTGGAGTCGGCAAGGACCTCGCTGACGAAGTAGACTGGCTGTTGTATTTTTTGAATATGACCCTGTTCGGATCGTTCAACCACCAGCACCGTGCTGACTACCTGTGTTGTTGCCGCCAGATATAGCATTAGCAGTTCATGGGGCAGAGGTGACGCCAACACGGGGGGTGATGTGAGGAATTCTTTGAAGTCTTCGAAGGCTCGTTGGGCTTCCGGAGTCCATTGGAAATTGTCGGCCTTTTTGAGTAGCTTGAAGAAGGGCATGCCCCATTCGCGCAGTCGGGAGATAAACCGGCTGAGTGCCGCCATGCAGCCTGTCAGCTTCTAGACGTCTTTGAGGTTAGTCGGGGGTGCCATGTGCCTGATGGTGTTGACTTTCTCTGGGTTGGGCTCGATGCCGCGGTGTGAGACGATGAAGCCGAGTAACTTTCCGGATGGCACGCCGAAGGTGCATTTTTCCGGGTTCAACTTCATCTTGAATCTTCGAAGGTTTTGGAAGGTTTCTTCCAAGTCAGCGATGAGGTCTTCTGTGGACTTGGTCTTGATCACCACATCGTCGACGTAGGCTTCCACGTTGCGCCCGATCTGAGTGTGCAGACACCGCTGAATAGCCCTTTGATAGGTTGCACCTGCGTTCTTCAGACCGAACGGCATTGTGATATAGCAATACGCTCCAAACAGTGTGATGAAAGATGTCTTCAAGCAGTCTTCCTCCCTCAGGCTGATTTGATGGTATCCCGAGTAGCAGTCGAGAAAACTGAGTAGGTCGCACCCTGCTGTGGAATCAACCACTTGATCTATCCTGGGAAGACCAAATGGGTCCTTGGGGCACGCTTTGTTGAGGTCGGTGTAGTCGACGCACATGCGCCATTTACCGTTTTTCTTTCGGACCAGAACTGGGTTTGCCAGCTAGTCCGGGTGGTAGACCTCTTTGATGAACCTGGCTGCGAGGAGTTTTGTAATTTCCTCCCGAATAGCATCTTTGCGGTCTTGAGCGAAGCACCGGAGCCGTTGCTTGATTGGCTTGGCGTCTGTCTTCACGTTTAGGGCGTGCTCGATCACCTCCCTTGGTACGCCTGGCATGTCGAACGGTTTCCACGCGAAGATATCCTTGTTGGCTTGGAGGAAGGTGACGAGCGCGTCTTCCTATTTGGGGTCGAGTCCGGTCCCGACTAGAGTGGTCTTCGAGGGGTCGGAAGGGTCCAGGGGGATCTTCTTCGTGTTAGAGTCCACTGAAATTCCCGACATCGCTGCTTTTTTCGCTGAAACTTGATCTTGCTCGACTTCTGTTGTGACGGCTTGCCGAATGCTATCGCGCCTGACTGCCGCCTCTTGTGATTAAGCCAGTTCGTAGCTCTCCTTGTCGCAGGTGAAGGCTTGCTTGATGTCGCTGCGGAGGGAGAGGACTCCTGCTGGCCCAAGCATCTTCAGCACCATGTATGTATAGTGTGGTATCGCCATGAATTTGGCGAGTGCCGGTCATCCGAGTATCGCGTGCTACGCAGTCTCGAAGTCGGCGACCTCGAAGCAGACGTTTTCTGTGTGGAAATTATCCCGCGTGCCAAAGGTTACTGGCAAGGTTATCTGCCCGAGTGGAGCTGATGACAGGCCGGGAATTATCCCGTGGAAGGGCGCAGTGCTCGGCCGTAGTTCTGAACGAGGAATTTTCATCTCATCCAAAGTCTTGGCGAACAAGATATTGAGCGCGCTGCCTCCGTCGATGAGGGTTTTCTTCAGCCTGATGTTTCTGACGACCGGGTCCAGGACGAGTGGATAGCGTCCTGGGTGGGAAACCCTATCTGGGTGATCTGTGCGGTTGAAGGTGATGGCCATCTCTGACCAGCGCAGGTATTGGGGGGTATCTGCCGCGGAGACCGTGTTGATGTCGCACGCTGAGAGCTTCTGTTTGTGCTTGGACTCGTATGCGAGTGGCCCCCCCGAAGATGTGGTTGAGCTCGGCTTGAGGATCTTGGAAATCATCAGCCGGACCCGAGTCTGGCTTGTCTTTGTCCTTGTCGGCGCTAGACAATGAAGCCTGCTCGGAGGCAAACTTCTTGAGCATGTAGCAGTCTTTGGCCGTGTGCTTGCCCTTGGGGTGAAAGGGGCAGGGCCTGCTCATGACTTCTGGTAGTCGTTGTTCCGCTGGGGCCGCGACCGACTGCGCTCCATGTTGGCCACCTCGTTGTCCGACTTCTGCTTGTGGCTGCCAGACTTATTTTGAGACGGCTCGTTGTCGGCTTTTGCCTTCTGGTCCTTCTGTCGGGGCTCCTTCTTCTCGTCGAGGGCCTCCGCGACCGCTTTGGCCAAGTCGGCGTATTTGTTGGCCATGTCGAAGAGCGCCCGGACCGTGGATGGTGGCTTCCGAGTGAATTTTGCGATAAGCGGAGCGTCTTTTACCCCTTTGCGAAAGGCGGCGATGATGGCTTCATCTTTGATAGTTGGAATTTGGTTGCGCTTCTCAGAAAACCTTTTGATGAATTCGCGCAAAGACTCGTTTTTCTTCTGGTGCAGTTGATAAAGATCATGCTCCGAAGTGGGTCTGTCGTAGGTCCCCTGGAAATTAGCGATGAACCGCTCCCTAAGTTGTCCCCAGGAACCGATCGACTACCTCGGGAGGCCTGTCAGCCATGTCCTCGCCGAGTCGGCTAGCGCGACTGGGAGGTAGTTAGCCATGACTCTATTGTCGCCGCCAGTAGCTCGAACTGCTAGGGTGTAAACGGTGAGCCAGGACTCTGGGTTTGTCTTGCCGTCGTACTTTTCGATCCCGGTGGGCTTAAAGCCAGTCGGCCAAAGGACGTCCTGTAGCTCCCGAGTGAAGGCTGGGATGCCTTCATCTTCATGAGGGCTCCGACTCCGATCTTGGCGGTGCAGCCGCTCGTCGTGGAGACCAAAGCACTCGTTTTCGTCCTCCAGTCGACGGCGTTCATCTTCTTCGTGTTCTTCACGTCGAGCATTTATGGTGTGGCAAAGGTCGCGGTGCAATCACACTCGGAGGTCTTGGTTGGGTCAGCGATCGTACTGGCGATGCCACCAGTTGTCATTGTTGGTGTTGCCGAGCGTGGTTTGCCGGGACTCTTCGCGTTGCCGATTGGGGCCGGCCGCCTAGCGTCGCGTTGACGCAGATGAGTCTGCTGCCGGAGAACCCGACCCGGTTGGTCGGTACAAATGTGTCGCCCAACTGCTGTTGCTGCTGACAGGCAGCAGCTGTGATCATCGCCTTGATCTTAGCGATAGTCGGGGTGGCCTAGTGATCGGCCCCGAGCTGGAGTGTGTCCAGCAAAGTTGCGGCGGCCACAACGTTCTGTTGTGGCGTGACGAAGACGTCGTGGTCGCCAATCTTGATTTGGAGGATCTGTTGCTGAGCGACTCGCCCAGCCTGGCGTAGCTCGTCATTGTGGGCCTCGCGGTTGGCCTCCTCTTGTCGTAGTCGGCGTGCCTCCTCCTGTTGCTCCTCTTGAAGTCGGCGTACCTCGGAAGGCAGTGCTGAAGCCATGAAGATCTCGCGGGAGAGGGGGAAGCTTGCCGAATTAGACTCCGAGCTGGTGCTCAAACCGCTATTTGACTTAGTGTCGGACTCCGAGTAGTTAATTGGAGTGAGAACAACTCCGACCTCTCTAGATCCAATCTGAAACGGCGCTTGGCCGTGTCCAAACTGAATTGCTAGAGGTCGGGTCTGCTGCGCGGGGTTTTGATGCGCAACGTCGCCGGAGCTGTGAGGGAGATTGACGACCTCTCCCCTTCTCGGCCCTACCCGGGCTGGCTCGAGGCCTAGCGCAAGTTGGACGCCGAAGGAGAGGGTTGTTCCGATGCTTGGCGATGTGACGGACTGCCGCAGTAAGTCGGGGAAGGAGATTGCGACGTCCTGTGAGCCGACTGGCGCAACGTCGGCTAGTTCCTCGGCTGGCAAGATTGGATCTGCCTCAGCCAAGGTGAGATTGCCAAATTGATCGGCAATGAAGTCTAAGCTCCCGAAGGTAATTGCATCTCCGGGGGAGAACTTGTTGATTGAATCCATCGAATCTTCTGATAGGGAATTCACCGGGCCCCTACCTGGCGTGCCAACTGTCGATGCTTTGCACTGGCAATAAAACTATGGGACTACTCGGTGAGGGTGAATTCGGTGGACTGCAGAGCAACACAGGAGAATTATACTGGTTCAGGCCCTCAAGGTGAGGTAATACACTACGTCCAGTTGAGGTGTTATTCCTCTGAGGTGTATGGTGATCGATGATCTTGTTGTTCTCGTTCTCCTTGCCCTAAGGGGCGCCCTGCCTTCCTTTATATACTAGGGGACAGGGGTACATGATAAGGATCCCAGCCGGATACGGCCAAGGGATTTCCTCCTTAGAGATAGAGTCCTATCCGACTAAGACTATGTTTCCTCATTATACAAGGCATAGCCTGTCGGGTGCTATCTTATCTCTAATTACATGGTTCGGCCCATCCTCTATCCGAGTGGCCCATGTACTAGTAATGAGTTACCCAGGGCCCATGGCCTCCACAATACTGGCCTTTGAACTTTTTGTATATGTCCTGGTTCTGCTCGCTCGACAACCAGAACCGTGCTGACTACCTGAATAGTTGCCGCCAAATACAACATAAGTGATTCCTAGGGCATTGGTGATGCCAACATGTGTGGTGATGTAAGAAACTTCTTGAAGTCTTTGAAGGCTTGCTGGGCTTCCAGCGTCCATTGAAATTTGTCAACCTTCTTCAATAGTTTGAAAAAGGGCATTCCCCGTTCGCCAAGTCAGGAAACAAATCGGCTGAGTGCTGCCATGCAGCCAGTCAGCTTCTATGCGTCCTTCTGACTAGTCAGGGAGTCATGTTCTTGATTGCGTTGATCTTCTCTGGATTTGCCTCGGTGCCACATTGCGAAAAACCGAGTAGTTTTCCCGAAGGTACTCCAAAGTCACATTTTTTTCGGGTTCAGCTTCATCTTGAATCTCCGAAGGCTGTGAAAAGTTTCTTCTAAGTCAGCGATGAGGTCCTCCTTGACTTTGGTCCTGATCACCATGTCATCGACATATACCTCCTTGTTGTGCCAGAGTTGAGTGTAAAGACACTACTGGAAAGCACGTTGATACGTTGCACCAGCGTTTTTCAACCCAAACGGCATAGCAACATAGCAGTATGCCCCGAATGGCGTGAAAAAAGATGTCTTCAGGCAGTCCTCCTCCTTTAAGCTGATTTGAAGATATCACGAATAGTAGTAGAGAAAGCTGAGTAAGTCGCATCCCGCAGTTGAATAGGCCACCTGATCTATCCTGGGTAGACCAAATGGATCTTTGGGACACGCGTTGTTTAAGTTGGTATAGTCGATGCACATGCGCCATTTACCGTTCTTTTTTCGGACCAAGACTAGGTTTGCCAGCCAATCCGGGTGGTAGACCTCCTTGATGAACCCGGCTACCAGAACTTGGTTATCTCCTCGTGGATAGCATCTTTGTGGTCTTGTGCAAAGCGCCGTAGTCATTGTTTGACTGGTTTGGCGTCTGGTTTGACGTTTAGGGAATGCCTGATGACCTCCCTAGGTACACCAGGCATGTCAAAAGGCTTCCAAGCAAATATGTCCCTGTTCGCCTAGAGGAAGGTGATGAGCTCGTCTTCCTATTTGGGGTCGAGTCTGGTCTCGACAAGCGCAAACTTGGTAGGGTCGGAAGGGTCTAAAGGGATCTTCTTTGTTTCTAAATCCGCTGAAATTTCTAACTTGGCTACCTTCTTAGCCGGGACTTGGTAGTCCTCCTTTGAAGTTGTTGCGGCTAGTCGGATATTACTTCGTCCAACTACCGCCTCATGAGACTAGGCCAGCTTGCAGCTCTCCTTGTCACAGGTGAAGGCTTGCTTAACATCGCTGCACAGAGAGAGTACTCCTACTGGTCCTGGCATCTTGAGCATCATGTAGGTATAGTGAGGCACCGCCATGAACTTGCCAAGTGCAGGTCATCCGAGTATGGCATGGTAGGCGGTCTCAAAGTCGGCGACCTCGAAACAGATGTTCTTTGTGCAAAAGTTTTCCCGCGTGCCAAAAGTCACTGGCAGAGTGATCTGTCCGAGTAGAGTTGAAGAAAGACCAAGGATTACCCCGTGGAAGGGAGCTATACTCGGCTGTAGCTCAGATTAGGGTATCTTCATCTCGTCGATTGTTTTGGCAAATAAAATGTTGAATGCGCTTCCTCCGTCAATGAGAACCTTCTTCAATTTCATGCTTCTAATGACCAGGTCCAGGACAAGTGGGTAGTGTCCTGGATGCGTTACTCAGTCAGGGTGATCCACGCGGTCGAATGTGATTACCATCTCAGACCAGAGAAGATATTGTGGGGCATCAGACGAGACCGAGTTCACTTCTCGTGCAGTTAGCTTCTGTTTACGCTCGGACTTGTATGCTGATGGCCCTCTGAATATATGATTGAGCTTAGCTTGGGGATCTTGCTAGTCACCGGCTACGCCCGAGTCCAGCTTGTCTTTATCTTTCTGTTTGTTGGACATTGATGTCTACTCGGAAGCAAACTTTTTGAGCATGAAGCAATTTTTGGCCACGTTCTTCCCCTTCAGGTGGAAAGGGAATGACCTGTTCATGACATTTTGGTAGTCGTCCGTCCTTGGGGGTCACGGCTAGTTGCACTCAACCATTGCTACAACATCCTCCAACTTGCGTTTGCTATTCCCGGCCTTGGACAGGGCCGCATCATCGGTGTCCTTCTGCTCCTTCTGTCGGGGCTCTTTTTTATCGTCTAGTGCCTCAGCGACGGTGTTTGCTGAGTCAGCGTATTTGTTCACCTTATCAAACAAAACTTTGATAGAATTAGGAGGCTTCCAAGTGAATTTGGCGATGAACGGGGTGTCCTTTACTCCTTTGCAAAAGGCGGCGATGACGACCTTGTCCTTAATTTTAGGTATTGAGTTCCTCTTCTCGGAGAATCGCTTGATGAAGTCACATAGGGAATCATTTTTTCTTTGATGGCACTAGTACAGATCGTACTCGAATGACGGCCTCTTGTAGGTTCCTTGGAAGTTAGCGACGAAGCGTTCGCGGAGTTCCCCCCAGAAACCGATTGACTGCCTAGGAAGCCCCGTCAACCACATTCTTGCCAAGTCGGCCAGGGCTACTAGCAGATAGTTAGCCATGGCCTTGTGATCGCCTCTAGCCGCATCGATTGCCAAGGTATACATGGTCAGCCAGGATTCCGGGTTGGTATTGCTGTCGTACTTCTCTATACTAGTCGGCTTGAAACCAGATGGCTAGTTGACTTGTTGTAGTTCATGAGTGAAGGCCAGAACCCCCTCATCCAGATGAGGGCTCTAGCTCCGACTGCGATGATGAAATTGCTCGCGGTGGAGGCCGAAGTGTTCGTGTTCGTCCTCGAGTCGACAACGCTCATCTTCCTCATGTTCTCGGCATCAAGCGTTGATATCGTGGTGGAGATCATGCCGTAATCATCCCCGAGCATCCTAGTAATCCTGGCACTCATCATGAAGGTACTCCTATCGGTCGTTACTGCGGTTATCGAGTGACGTGTGATGGGACTCCGAGTGGTGCTAAGCAAAGCCAGCTGCTCATCATCGTGCTAAAGCAGATAAGGTCATGGCGTGTGAAGCCATTTTGTTGGATGGTGTAAGTGTATATCTAGACTACTGTCGTTGTTGGCAAGCTGCAGCGGTTATCATTGCCTTGATCCTTGCAATAGTCAGGGTAGCTTGGTGATCAGGCCGAGCTGCAGGGTGTCCAACAGTGTAGCTGTGGCCACGATGTTCTGTTGTGGAGTAACGAAGACATCATGGTCGCCTACTCTGGTTTGGATGATTTCTTGTTGGGCAGTCCACCCAGCCTTGCCCAGATTGTCGTTGCGTGTATCACACTTGGCTTGCAAGCATAGAGCGTCTTCCTCCTATTGCTCACGTAGTCGGCAAGCCTCCTCCTCTTGCTGGTCGCGTAGCCGTTGTGCATCTTGGCCCGGGTTGATCTCTTCGATGCCATGGACACTTCATGTGGTGGAGAAAAGCTCCCCGAGCTGCTATCCGACTAGGAGTCAGACTCGGAGTAGTTCAATGGTGTGATGACAACCCCAACCTCCCTGGATCTGATCCCGAGCGGCTCTGGGCCGTATCAGAGTTGAATTTCAAGGTATATGTTCTGCTGCATCAGACTTGCATTGAAGATGTGAGTGGCGTTGCTGAGTCCGAACAAGAGATTGACAATCTCTTCTCCCCTTAGCCCAATCTCGACCGGCTCAAAACTGTGTCTGAGTTGAACATCGAAAAAAAGAGTTGTCCCTAGACTCGTAGATCTTGGAAATCGCCGTAGCAAGTCACCGAAAACCACTACAGTGTTAAGTAAGCCGACTGGCGCTGGGTCGGCCTGGTTCCAGGCTAATCAGGTTGAGACCGAGTCGGACAGGGTGAGGTTGCCGAGGTTATCGGCGATGATATCGAGGCTCCTGAAGCTAATTGCTTGCCTGGGGAAGAACTTGATGCCGTCAACTCCGGTGATTAGATCCATTAGGCTTCTTGATGACGATCTCGATGATGCCCCTACCTGGCGCACCAACTGTCGATGCTTTATATCGGCAATAATTATATGGGGCTATTCATAAGACCGAAACTTGATGGATGCAAAGGAACACGAAATGAGTTTATCCTGGTTCAGGCCCTCAAGATGAGGTAATACCCATTTCCAGCTATTGTATATTGCATTTGAGCTTTCTTTGGTGAGATTCTATATGGTGTTGTTCTCCCTTGCCCTAGGGGCTCCTTACCTCCCCTTATATACCAAGAGGTTACATGAAAGGAATCCTAGTCGGACTTGACCAAGGGATTTCCTTTTAGGAACACAACGTAACCGGCTAGGACCATATCCCTTTCCTTATCATGCAAGGTAACATATGCCGAGTCCTATTGTATCCCTAATTACATGATCAGGCCCATCCTCTATCCGAGTGGTCATATTTCTTTCCATGAGGTACCTAGGCCCATGGCCTCCACACTGCCACAACTTCTAAAAGTCCCAAATTCCGGTGGGAATTGTGGCCCAGAGAGGGAATTCCGAGGACTGGTGCAGGGGAACAAGACAGTCACGGAGCACCTCCACGACTTCAACCGCCTGGCGAGCTACGCGCTGAAAGACATCCACACTAATGCAGAAAGACAGGAGAAGTTCTTGGAGGGGTTGGACGACGAGCTGACCAACCAGCTCGTAGATAAGGCAATCCACTAGAAGGATTAGTGCAGCAAGATGGACAGCATCAAAGGCCTAGGGTGATGCTGGGGCATCAGGGTGGACCCTCCACCATGATTGTCCACCAGCAACGCCCTTTCCACCCCGGGCACTTCGGGGCAACAGCAACAGCAGCGGACAATACAACCGTCACCCCGCTCCGCGCCTGCCAATGGTGCCAGCTCAACAGGGGCAGCCCAGGAAGGACAGTGGAGGGAATACCCTCATTTGCTTCAACTGTAATGAGCCGAGCCACTTCGCGGACAAGTGACCGAAGCCGAAATGCATGGGTCCTAGGCCTGTAACTCCTGAAAAGCCCAATGCCAACCAGCCTGTGATCAAAGGGCTTGTTAACCGCGTCTCGGTAGAAGAGGCACAGGTTGCACCCGAAGTGGTACCGGGTATGTTTCTCGTGAACTCAATCCCTACAATAGTACTTTTTTATTCTGGTGCAACACACTCATTCATATCAAAGAAATTTGTGGGGGTACATCGGATAAAGGTAGTGGAACTTAAGATCCCCATGCGGGTTCACACCCCTAGAAACCGCATGACCACAGCTCACAATAGCCCCTCAGTGAATATAGAAATCCAAGGACCACCTTTTCTAGCCAATCTCATCCTCCTAGAATCCAAAGACCTAGATGTCATCTTAGGAATGGACTAGTTGACCCAGCATAGGGGAGTGATCAACTGTGCCAATCGCACTATTACGGTGACCAGTTTGGAAGGAAAAATGGTTACCTTTAAGTCATCGGTGCCGTGGAGCTAGGAGGCATGCTTGAATCAAGCTACAGCCAAAGGACAGCCTGAAAGTGGAAAGAAACCGGACAGAAAGGTAGAGGATATTTTGATAGTAAGGGAGTATCTGGACATTTTTCCAAAAGATCTACTAGGGATGCCACCAAAAAGAGAGATCGAATTTAGAATCGATCTAGCACCAGGAACGGACCCAATATACAAAAGGCCCTACAGAATGGTGCCAAACGAGATGGTAGAAGTCAAGAAGCAAGTTGACAATTTACTACAGAAGTGCCACATTCGACCAAGCACGTCATCTTGGGGTGCACTGGTCATCTTCATAGAGAAGAAAGACAAAACAAAGCAGATGTGCGTGGACTACCGCGCACTAAACGACATAACAATCAAGAACAAGTAACACTTGCCAAGGATTGATGACCTCTTCGACCAGTTGGAGGGAGCTACCGTCTTCTCCATGATAGACCTATGATCAGGTTATATCAGTTGAGGATTCGAGAAGAGGATATCCCAAAAACAACCTTCACCACTCGGTATGGGTTGTACCAATGCACCGTTATGTCCTTTGGACTGGCGAACGTACCGGCTTTCTTCATGAACTTGATTGAACAAGGTGTTCGTGGAGTTTTTGGATAAATTTGTGGTGGTTTTCATCGATGACATTCTTATCTACTCAAAGTCAGCAAAAGAGCATGAACAGCACCTCCGGTTAGTGCTCGAAAAGTTAAGGACCGACCAAGTGTGTGAACCCTCCTGGCACTTTCTTGAAGGGACTGACCATGTCAAGCCCCCAGACTACAAAAGGCCAAGAGATTGGGAGGGTTTGAAGTTCTTGGGCTGGGAGATTTGTTTGTCTCACATAGAATTGACAACCCTCGCAAGTGCAAACTATGTCTTTATCATCTGTTACTGCTGTCGGCCAAAACAATCCCTGCCTGTAAGCCTTTCCGACTAACGTCCTGGATGCGGCATGGTTGCCACATATGCCCGAGTGGTTCGATTGCAGAATCTGCTTGCCCTCGTCAGGTGTGACGCAGCACATGAGGACTCCGGATGCACTTCTTCAGTACAAGTCTTCTCTGACTACTATTTGCTTCGACGTTTGATTTGTTCGACTTGGCTGCGATTTGCTGAGAGTTCATCATCCAAGAGGAATTTGATAACTGGAGTCTACCAATCTTGGGATATGATCAGTACTTCATCTGTTGCTGGGGTTGGTTCATCCTCCGACTTGTCTTGCACTGGTTTCTTCTTGACTGATGGCTCCAATAGTTGCTCGACGAAAATCCCAGTTGGGACCACTTCTCTCTTGGATCCCATGTTAGCCAATTTGTCTACAGCAACGTTGTATTATCGTAAGACATGAGTTATCTCTAGCCCGTTGAACTTGTTTTCCAGCTTTCTGACTTCCTGACAGTACGCCGCCATAGTATCGTCGAGACATGTCCAATCTTTCATGACTTGGTTTATCACGAGTTGAGAATCCCCACGTACAACCAGAAGACGGATGCCGAGTGATATAGCAATGCAGAGCCCGTGGATGAGTGCCTCGTACTTGGCGACATTGTGGGAAGCCGAAAAGTGAATCTGGAGAATGTATTTGAGCTTTTCGTCGATGGGTGACGTCAGCACAATGCCAGCTCCAGCGCCGCTGATCCGTAGAGAACTGTTGAAGTACATTGTCTAGTACTCTCGCTTGTCTGTTGTTGTAGTCATCTGAACTTCTGTCCACTCGGCCACAAAGTCGGCTAGAGCTTGAGATTTGGTCACTATCCGTGGCTGAAAGGTGACGTCGAACGCCATCAACTCGAGCGCCCATTTGGCAATGCGGCCAGTGGCCCCGTGGTTATGCAGGACGTCCCCGAGTGGATACGTTGTGACCACCGTGACTTGGTGCGACTGGAAATTGTGCACCAGCTTCCGGACAGTGATGAGTAGGCCATAGCAGCTTCTGGACCTGAGGATATCTCATCTTTGAGTCGGCTAGGACCTCACTGACGAAGTAGACTGGCCATCAAATTTTCTGTATATGACCCGGCTCTGATCGCTCGACCACCAAAATCGTGCTGACTACCTAAGTGGTTGCCGCCAAATATAACATTAATGGCTCTTGGGGCATGGGCGATGCCAACACCGGTGGTGATGTGTGAAACTTCTTGAAGTCTTCGAAGGCTTGCTGGGCTTCGGGAGTCCATTGAAAATTGTCTGCTTTCTTCAGTAGTTTGAAGAAGGGTATGCCCCGTTCGCCCAATCGGGAGATGAATCGGTTGAGTGCCGCCATGCAGCCTGTCAGCTTCTGGACGTCCTTCTAGCTAGTCAGGGGTGCCATGTTCATGATTGCGTTGATTTTCTCTAGATTGGCCTCGATGCTGCGATGCGATACGATGAAGCTGAGTAGCTTTCCGGATGGCACCCCGAAGGCGTACTTTTCCGGGTTCAACTTCATCTTGAATCTTCGAAGATTTGGGAAGGTTTCCTCCAAGTCGGCGATGAGGTCTTCTTTGGACTTTTTCTTGATCACCACGTCATTGACATATGCCTCCACATTGCGCCCGATCTCAGTGTGTAAACACTGCTGAATTGGTTGTTGATACGTTGCTCCAGCATTTTTCAAACCAAACGGCATGGTGATGTAGCAGTATGCTCCGAACGGCGTGATGAAAGAAGTCTTCAGGTAGTCCTCCTTCTTCAAGCTGATCTGATGATATCCAGAATAGCAATCGAGAAAGCTGAGAAGTTTGCACCCCGCGGTTGAATCCACCACCTGATCTATTCTCGGTAGACCAAATGGGTCTTTGGGGCACGGCTTGTTTAAGTCGGTGTAGTCAACGCACATGCGCCATTTACCGTTCTTCTTCCAAACCAGAATTGGGTTTGCTAGCCAATCTAGATGGTAGACCTCTTTGATGAACCTGGCTGCGAGGAGCTTGGTTATCTCCTCCCGAATAGCATCTTTGCGGTTCTATGCAAAGTGTCATAGCCCTTGCTTGATTGGCTTGGCGTCTGCCTTGATGTTGAGGGCGTGCTCGATCACCTCCGTTGGTACCCTAGGCATGTCGGAAGGTTTCCAAGCAAAAATATCCTTGTTCGCCTGGAGGAAGGTGACGAGTGCATCTTCCTATTTGGGGTTGAGTCCGCTTCCGACTAGAGCAGTCTTGGAGGGGTCGAAAGGGTCCAGGGGGATCTTCTTCATGTTAGAGTCCGCTGAAATTCCCGACTTTGCTGCCTTTTTCGCCAGAACTTGATCGTGTTGGACTTCGGTTGTGACGGCTTGCCGAATGCTGTTGCGTCCGACTGCCGCTTCTTGGGATTAAGCCAACTCGCAACTCTCCTTGCTGCAGGTAAAGCTTGCTTCACATCGCTGCGAAGGGAAAGAACTCTGGCTGGCCCAGGCATCTTGAGCATCATATAGGTATAGTGTGGCACTGCCATGAATTTGGCTAGCGCCGGCCATCCGAGTATTGCGTGATACGCAGTCTCGAAGTCAACGACCTCGAAGTAGATTTTCTCTGTGCGGAAGTTATCCCACGTGCCAAAGGTGACCAGCAGAGTTATCTATCCGAGTGGTGTTTAAGATAGGCTGGGGATTACCCCGTGGAAGGGCACCGTACTCGGCTGCAGCTCTGAACGAGGAATTTTCATCTCGTCCAGGGTCTTGGCGAACGGGATGTTGAGGGCGCTGCCTCCATCTATGAGGACCTTCTTCAGCTTGATGCTTTTTACGACTAGGTCCAGGACGAGTGGATAGCGTCCTGGGTGTGTAACCCGATCGGGGTGATCTGCAGGGTCAAACGTGATGGGCGTTTCTAACCAATGTAGATATTGGGGGGTGTCTACTGTGGAGACCAAGTTGACATCGCATGTTGTTAGCTTCTGCTTCCTCTTGGACTCGTATGCAGATGGCCCTCTGAAGATATGGTTGAGCTCAGCCTGGCGATCTTGATAATCACCGGCTATGCCTGAATCTGGCTTGTCTTTGTCCTTGTCGGTGCCAGATATTGAAGCCTGCTCGGAAGCAAACTTCTTGAGCATGAAGCTGTCCTTGGCCGCGTGCCTACCCTTGGGATGAAAGGGGCAGGGCCCGTTCATCACCTTCTGGTATTTTTTGTTCCTTGGGGGTCGTGACCGAGTATGCTCCATGTTGGCCACCATGTTCTCTGACTTCCGCTTGCGGCTACCGGATTTGTTCTGTACTGGCTCATCACTGGCTTTCTAGTCCTTCTTTTGGGGGTCTTTCTTGTCATCGAGGGCCTATGTGACCGCTTCGACTGAGTCGGCATACTTGTTTGCCATGTCAAAGAGAGCCCTGACAAAGGCAGGATGCTTCCGAGTGAACTTGGCGATGAACAGGGCATCTTTGACTCCCTTGTGGAAGGCAGCGATTTACAACCTCATCCTTGATCATTGGGATCGAGTTCCGCTTCTCGAAAAACCTTTTTATGAACTCGCAGAGAGTCTCATTCTTCCTCTAGTGTAGCTGATAAAGATCATGCTCAGAGGACGGCCTCTCGTAAGTCCATTGGAAATTGGCGATGAAACGTTCCCGGAGTTCTCCCCAGGAGCCGATTGACCGCTTTGGGAGCCTTGTCAGCCATGTCCTCGTCGAGTCAGCCAGGGCGACCGGGAGGTAGTTAGCCATGGCCTTGTGATCGTCTCCGGCTGCTTCGAATTGCCAGATGTGTAGACGCGTGAGCCATTTTTTTGATTCTGTAGGCTTGAAGTCCAACGCCAATCGATCCTGTTGTAGCTCCTCGGTGAAGGCTGGTACGCCTTCATCTGCAAGAGGGCTCCGGCTCCGATTATGGTGGTGGAACCACTCGTGGTGGAGGCCAAAGTGCTCATTCTCGTCCTCCAATCAGCGGCACTCGTCCTCTTCGTGTTCGCGGCAGCAAGCGTTGATGTCTTGGCAGAGATCACATTGCAAGTGGCTTCAGAGATCTTGATTGTCGTGGCAGTCGTTCTAGGGACACCGCCGATTATTGTTGTTATGGTTGCTGAGAGACATCAGTTGTGACTCCGTGTGCGGCTAACTGGAGCCAGTCGCCCAGCGTTGTGCTGATGCAGATGAGACCGCTGTTGGAGAACCCAACCGATGGGTCGATATGAGGAGCGTGCTCGACTGTTGGTGCTGCTGACATGCAGCAGCGGTAATCATGGCTTTGATTCTTGTGATAGTCGGGGTGGCCTAGTGATCAGGCCCAAACTAGAGCGTATCCAGTAAGGTTGCAGCGGCCCCGACGTTCTGTTGAGGCATGACAAAGACGTCATGGTCGCCGACTCGAGTTTGGAGGATCTGTTGCTGGGCGGTACCCAGACCTGGCGTAGCTGTCATTGCGGCGTTGCGCTCGGCCTCCTGTTGTTGACACAGTCGGTGGGCCTCTTCTTCTTGTTGCTCGCATAGTCGGCGTGCCTCCTGATAGGGAGTGTCGCCCTTGGACGCCATGAAGATTTCGTGGAGCACAAAAGGCTTGCCAGAGCTGACTGTCCGAACCGCTTATTCATTACTTCTATCTGACCTAGAGTCAAAATCAGAGTAATTTATGGACGTGATTATAACTCCAACCTCCCTAGATCCAATCTCGAACGGCTCTAGGCCGTGTTCGAATTGAACCGTAGGGCATCGGGTTTGCCGCTTGGGATGTAGATTGTGAATATCCACGGAACATTCAACGAGTCTGCATGGGAGATTGACGACTCTCTCCCCTTCCTAGCCCGACCCCGACCGGCTCAAGGCCGAGTCCGAGTCGAACGCCGAAGGAGAGAGTCGTCCCGAGACCCGGGTAGGTGGAAGATCGCCGTAGCAAGTCGACGAGGGTTGCTGCAGCGCCGAGTGAGCCGACTGGCGTGGAGTCGGCTAGTTTCACGGTAGATCGGATCAAGTCCAAGTCGGCCAGGCTGAGGTTGCCGAACTTGTCAGTGACAAAGTTGAGGCTTCCAAATGTGATCGTGTCTCCAGGGAGAATTTGCCGCCGTCGATTCCGGTTGTCAAATCCATCAAGCTTGTTGATGTAGATCTCGCCGAAACCCCTACCTGGCGCGCCAATTGTTGATGTTTTACACCGGGAATATGAACATAGGGCTACTCGTCAGATCGAAACTCGGTGGACTGCAAAGGAACTCAAGGGGTTTATACTGGTTCAGGCCCTCGAGGTGAGGTAATACCCTACGTCCAGTTGGGATGTATTTCTTTGAGGATTTTCTGATGATTCTCTTGAACCTGCCCTCATGGGGCGCCCTGCCTCCCCTTATATACTAGGGGACAGGGTTACAAAGTAGGAGTCCCAGTTGGACTACGACCAAGGGATCTCCTATTAGAGATATAACGTGCCCGACTAGGACTGTATCTTCCTTATCGTACAAGGTCAAGTCTGCCGAGTTCTTTCATATCCCTAATTACAAGGCTAGGCCCATCCTCTTTCCGAGTGGCCCATATGCTTCTCGTGAGGTACCCGAGGCCCATGGCCTCCACAGAGCACCAGCTGTACGCCAAGTTTAGCAAGTGTGACTTCTAGCTAAACGAGGTGTAGTTCCTTGGGCATGTCATCACTGCCCAAGGAGTTGTTGTGGACCCAACGAACGTGGAATACGTTACCAACTGGAAACCGCCAAAGATGGTGACACAAGTACGGAGTTTTCTTGGACTAGCGGGGTATTACCGCCGGTTCATCGAGAACTTCTCGAAGATTGTGAGGCCCATGACACAGTTGCTGAAGAAAGATTGCACAGCTGAGTGCAATCGCAGCTTTGAGGAGCTCAAGAAGAGGTTGGTGTTGGCCTAATTTTGGTCTTGCTAGATCCAAATAAGAATTTTTAGGTGTATTGCGACGCATCCCACCAAGGGCTTGATGTGTGTTGATGCAACAGGGCAGAGTAGTTGCCTACGCGTCATGCCAGTTGTGTCTCACAGAGGGCAACTACCTGAGCTGACTGGAATTGGCAACGGTGGTTCATGCTATGAAGATTTGGCGACATTACCTCATCGGTAACCGCAATGAGATCTACACAGATCACAAGAGCTTGAAGTATATTTTTACCCAGCCTAACCTGAACCTCCGTCAAAGACGGTGGTTGGAATTAATTAAAGGCTATGATGTGGGAATACACTACCACCCCAGCAAGGCTAATGTGGTAGTAAGATGCTCTAAGCAGGAAAGAGTTACTACAACACTGCTTGGGCAGAGACGTTGTGCAAGGAAGATAAGTAGGACTTCAAACACTTGAATTTGGGCATCGTCGGCCCTGGATTTGTGGCAGCCCTAGAGGCCCAACCCACACTCTTCGACTAGGTTCACGAGGCACAAGCGAACGACCCAGAGATCAAAGAACTCAAGAAGAACATGAGAGTCAAAAAGGCCCAGGGTTTCACGGAAGTTGAATACGGAACCATCCGAATAGGAGAACGGTTATGTCTCCTAGAAAACAAAGAGCTCAAGGATCTGATACTCCAGGAAGCTCATGGGATGCAGTACTCAATTCACCCCGATAGTACCAAAATGTACCAAGACCTCAAGACAAAGTTTTGGTGGGCTAGCATGAGGAGAGATATAGTAGAATTTGTGGCACTCTGTGACGTGTGCCAATGGGTCAAAGCAGAACACAAAAGGCTTACAGGACTTCGACAACCGCTAAGGGTCCCAAAGTAGAAATGGGAAGAAATCAGGATGGACTTCATCACCAGTTTGCCCCGAACCTCTTCTGGATATGATTCGATTTGGGTGATCATTGACCGACTCACCAGGGTTGCCCATTTCATTCCTGTGCATACTACCTACTCAAGCAAGAGGCTGGCAGAGCTCTACATGGCCCGCATAATGTGCTTACACGGGGTACCCAAAACGATTGTATCCGATCGCGGAATACAGTTCACTTCTAAATTTTGGCAGAAGCTACATGCGGAATTAGGAACTCATTTGAACTTCAGTACTGCTTATCATCCATAGACAGACAGGCAGACTGAAAGAGTCAACTAGATATTGGAGGACATGTTGAGAGCCTGTGCACTCGATTTCGGTGGGACCTGGGATAAGAGTCTGCTATACGTAGAGTTCTCGTACAACAACAACTACAAAGCCAGTTTGCAAATGGAACCATTTGAAGCCTTGTATGGTAGGAAGTGCCACACACCTCTTTTCTGGGATCAGACTAGTGAGCGTCAGGTATTCGAAACTGATGCTCTCAAAGAAGCCAAAGAGAAAGTGGCTATCATTTAGGAAAGGTTGAAGGCAACCCAGTCAAGACAGAAGAGTTATGCTGACAACCGCCAAAGAGATCTAAGTTTTGAGGAAGGAGACTACATGTACCTTCGTGTCACTCCACTCCAAGGTGTACACCAGTTCCAAACAAAAGGGAAGTTAGCATCACGCTTCATGGGGCCCTACTAGGTCCTAGCCCGCAAAGGCAAAGTCACGTATCAATTGGATCTCCCTGCTTCAATGGCAAGCGTACATGATGTACTCCATGTGTCTCAATTAAAGAAATGTCTGATGGTACCTACGGAACAAGCCGATCCAGAATAGATTGAAATCTTGGAGGACCTCACCTATGTGGAGAGACCAATCCGAATTCTGGAGATTAGCGAAAGGAACACCAGGGAGCAGAGTGATCAAATTTTGTAAAGGTATAGTGGAGCCATCATTCAGAGGAAGAAGCCACTTGGGAGTGAGAGGATGAATTGATGTCAGCCCATCCGCCCCTCTTTGCCAGCTCTTCCGAATCTCGAGCACAAGATTTTGTTTAAGGGGGGTAGGTTTGTCACACCCTGAGTTTTACCCCTTAATAGAGCCATACAAAAATATACCAAAGAAAATGTCCAAAGAAATTATTACATTATGGCTAGAGGAATTATTTAATGGTGAAAACATAAAATAATAATTCATCATGGCTGGGAGTATTTTCTTGTATTCCCCTTGCCAAAATACACTAATTGGATTTTTACTAGAATTTTTAGAGCACTAGAAATATTTTTAATAAATCCAAATGCTTTATCGGAATTAAAAACCTTTTGGAAATCCCTGGGATTTCTTTTTCCTTTCTCTTTTCTTTTTCTTATCCCTTTTTCTCTCCTGGGCCACGGCCCATCCTAGTGCGCAACCTGCCTCACGACCCAGCCATGCCCCTTCCTGCTCTCTCTCCCTGACCACCAAGGCCGCCCGTCAGCCCCGCACGGCCTCCCCCCTCTCTCTCCCGCTGACATGTGGGACTAGGGCCCCACAAGTCGGCTTCATCTCCAACCTTCGGCCGAATCGGCTGGAGGGGATTGAGCCATCGGACGCCATCGGATTTCTGCCCATTCCCGCCCCCTCGCGCCTCTGCCCTTGGTTCAAATGAAGCGGACTGAGTCCCCTTGCAGTTCCCCCATGATCTCAACCCCTCTCGCCCACGACCTCAGGGGAATTTTGCCCCACACCGCTACGGCCGCCATCCACAATTTTGTGAAATTCGCTCACCATGGCCACAATCTCCCACTCCCATGCCTATTTAAACCATCCCCGTGCTCCTCCACTCCTTTTCCCTCAATCTCCTGAGCTCCCAGTGCCCTCTAGCCCCGCTGCACCATAATCCTAAAGCGTCGCCAAGTTTCTTTGCCTCCAGCCGAGCACCGTTGCCGCTGTAGCCGCCGCCGGTCAACGCTCTCGCACCTGCTAGCTCCACCGCACCCAGGCACACCTCGTCCGGCCGCCATTCGCCCCGATTCACCGCCGGATCCCCTTCATCACCGTCGTGAGTCTTCGGTAAGGGCCACCACTGGACTTCGGCTGTGGAATTCCACCATCCCGCTCGATCTTTTCCTCTATAAACTTGCTCCACACCTCCATCGCTGTTTTGCATCGCCGGAACCCCGTTGGCATCATCATCCTAAACATCATCACTACCCCTTGCTGCTATTCACCGTCGTTGGCCGCTCATCATCGCCGCCCCTCAGTGAGGACTCCCCTCGGTTCCCTGCCTTCCTTGCCGCTTGCCACTACGCTCCGCCGCACCACCCCATTCGTTGTGGGCCATTCTATCTACCTCGGCAGATCAAGGCCATCTGCGTGCCCGCGCCTGCGGCCGCACGTGCGTGGACCTAGTCCACCTTGCACCGTCGACCCATGCGTAGCTAACCCTTGTGCCCCTCCTGTCAGCACCAGTCCCTGGGCCTGCCGACGCCATAATCCGGTTTAAATGTGCAATAATTCATTAAGGTTTTATTTTTGTATAGTAAAAACACAGTGAGTCTTTGGAAATTCATAACTAATTCATACGAGCTCCAATTAATTCCATTCAAATTTCATTAAATCCATTAAAAATAGTTTTAGCTCATGTTTCAGTGCTCTCATGTACTGTTTTTATTTGTTTGTCCTTTGAATGTCATAGAAACTGATGTTTCCGACCCTCCCGTGTACTACGAAGTGGTCACTGAAGTTGCAGAGCCAGAGCAAGGCAAGTTATATCGTGTTCTTGATCATTTTGCACCCAATTTATGCCAAATGCTTTTTTTATTTAAATAAACTTGCATGTTTTATCATTTCATGTGGCAAGGGAATGTAACCTATATGTATCTAGATGAATACCTTAGTTTGATGACCCCTATTCCTTTGTAACCTGGGTAACAATATGACTAGGATATACTTCTAGGATGCTTAGCCATGCTTAGAATCAACTATTGTTCACTTGGGCACCTGGGGAATAAATACTCATCATTACATTTATTGTTCGACTTTATGTCGGAAGGATGGAACTTTGGACATGGACGCTTATATAACTAAAATATAACCTTAATGGTGGGCTGTGGGTGCATGGTATTGCTGGTCGCACCCATGGCAATTAAGGACCGGTTCGTGGGAACCCCTTGAGCAGTTTTTCGTACGTACCACAAGCTAGCGTGGGCAATGGCTAGGCCTGTAGCATAGCTTCTCCCTCTCCTAGGCAATGTTGGTGAGGATGGGCATGATGAAGTTGGGTCGGTTCCAGGACGGGTTGATCAGCTTCCAGATCCATCATGGCACAAGGGGGTAGCCTGGCCGGTATGGTGTGCCTTGTCTGTAGGTGCAACCACAGCGTGGTGTGGATGGTTGGGGAGGAGTTGCGTGAACGGTCCTGTCATAGCCACTTGCGGGGTGTTGTGGTGACACGCTGGCACACGGGAACATGTGTGGGGCTGTGTCTTGTGGGTACAGTTGTACACCTCTAGCCAGAGTTAAAAAACTATTCAAATAGCCGTGCCCGTGGTTTTGGGCGTTTGGTCAAGACTCACCGTGATTAGTCCCACTTTAATAAATTGACTTAAAATATTGTGTAGGGATAGGATGGATGGTTGGGCCTAGTCAACATGGTGTAGCATTGATGAGTGATGATTAATTATGTCTAATTAAGCCACCTTTATATTGGTTTCTGAACAACTACTGTTTGTAAATGCTTTATGCAAAGGAACCCAAAGCCCTTCTTTGTCTCTCATGCATTGTGCATATTCACGGGTGTGACTTGTTGAGTACCGTGGGTGGTACTCAGTCTTGCTCCCTTTCCCCCTCTCAAAGATGGAGTTCTACTCCAACGAGGATCGTTAGGAGGAGTAGGCTGGATCCACTGTCAAGCTGCCTGTGGAGTGGAAGCCTCTGCACGGCTTAGCTATTTATAGCTTTATTTTCCCTTTTCCGCTGCATGTCTGTAAGACAATTTTATGTTGTTATTTAGATGCACTCTATATGGCAACTTGGTATTTGTGTACCCTGGCTTTTCTGGATAGGGATTTAATACACAAGAATGTTCAGAATTCTGGTTATGAATTTCTTGGTGTTACAGAAACCACTCAGGACCCAGTGGGGACGATTTCTATTGAAGGCACTTTATGTTGTTGGACTGCTGCCGCCATCGCCATAGCCTTGATTTTAGCAATTGTTGGTGTAGGTACATGATTATCCTCCAGCATTGGTTGTAGAGTATCCAAAAGTGCTACAATTGCTATAACGTTCTGCTGCGGTGTAACGAAGACCGAGTGCTCTACCATCTGGGTTTGCGGAATATCCTGTTGAACTTCTCAACCTTTCTGATGCAGCTCTTGCTTGTTCCTTTCTTCTTCTTCACGTAGTTGGCGGTCCTCCTCCTCTTGCCCCCTCCTGGCTTCCTCCTCCACAATAGCTGGGTCCATAGGTGTTGCTGGTTTTGATGCCATAAATACCTCCCTCGGTGGAGAAAAGCTTCCCGTGCTACTCTCCAAGTCGAGATCTGAGTCAGAGAAGCGGATTGAAGAGTTAATGACACCAACCATCCTAGATCCGAACCAGACTGGTACTGAGCTGAGTCAGTGATGAGATCTAGAGAGCTGACACATTGTTAGTTGGAAGGCCACGGTGAAATTCATCAGCTTGAGAGGGAGTCGGTGATCGTAGTCCTGCCCGATAGCATGTAGAGAAATAACCGTAGCCAAGTTCCTCAGTTCAAGTGGGTGTAATGGCATGCGGCATTGTTGCCCCCGTCCGGCTGATCCGTGACCGAGTCGAAGAGGGACATATCATTGAAGTTGTCGACAATGAAGTCCAGGCTCCCAAAGCATAGATGTTGACTGAGAGTGAGAAATTCGCTGGGAATTCCAATGACTGGAGCCATCAAAACTCAACAATGTAGATCTTGACGCGTCCCCCTACCTAGCACGCCAACTGTCAATGTTTATGATCGGCAATAATGAATCTAGGGCTATGCGTCAGATCTAGAGCTTGATGGTGACAAAGGATAATGAGATTTATACAGGTTCAGGCCCTCGGGAAGAGGTAATACCCTATTCCTGTTTGACGGATCGGAACCCACCGGATTGTATTGCTGTGTTGGCTATGTCTATTTGGGTGTGTTTGCTTCTCATGACTTGTTGTCTTCTCCACAATGATCGGGATCCCTACTCCCCTTATATACCACGGGGGCAGGGTTACATAGTAGGAAACCAGTCCGAGTACGACTTAGTTTTCCATCTCCTATAAGCTAATTTACACACAGGTGTCCGTATAGGACTCTATACTGTACCTTGCAAGGCACGCCTTTACATAAGCTATATCTAGTCGGCTAGCCTCTTCATGATGCTACCTACGGCCCATGTCCTCCACAACATGTTGGGATGGAGTCATTCACGGCGGCCGTCATGGGGTTTTGGGTGGTGTCCTTCGAGCCGTTCATTGAGAGTCTACAAAGGATTTGCGATTGGGTGTACTCAACAGGGCACTGGACCGGGTTGTGGTGTACCATGCTGCAGCTTCTAATCGAGTTGGGATCATCACAATGCATAAGGTTATGGTTACTATAGAATTCATTGCATGCAATTCTGATGTTCACATCTGTATTTTTTACTTTAAGTGCAATGACTGCCTTCTCTATTATAAAAGTAACATGTTTTTACTGATTGGGAATTCATTGTATAATTAGAGATAATACCAGAAGTACACAAAAAAAACAATGTGTAAGGTAGTGTGCTAAGCTCTCATTGCACAAAAATGACCTTTCGAAGTATTCTTGTGCATGTCTCGAGTTTTCAGGGTCTTTTTGTTTTACCGGGAACACATTTTTCATTACTAAAGGAAAACAGTCTTGTTGCAAAGATGAATGAAGGAGGAAGTTGCAAACTAGAACAATGTCACACCCAGAAATTTAGCCAATTTTCAGACAATTTTGTGTATTAAAATCCCTATCCAAGAATCAAGCCGGGGTACACAAAATGACAAATCAATATACAGATCCAAACGTAAATAAAGAGTAAATACTTATAAGAGAGGCACTTAGTCCTCACACAACTAAACACAATAGTGGAAAGGCAACCCTAGCATGGCATCAGTTTCACTCCATAGGCAAACTCAACTGGGGTACAAGCCTTGTTCTTCTAAGCTCAACTTCAACACTAAGGAACTTCACTTCTGAAAGAGGGAAATATAGTAAGACTGAGTACCACCCACAATACTCAGCAAGTCAAACCAATGTTGCATTCATGCACGGGGTTGCAAAGTGTGGAGGCCATGGGCCCTGGGTACCTCATCACAAGCATATGGGCCACTCGGATAGAGGATGGGCCTAGCCTTGTAATTAGAGATATGATAGAACCCGGCAGACTTTGCATTGTACGATAAGGAATATAAGTCCTAGTCGGGTAGGTTATATCTCTAAGAGGAGATCCCTTGGCTGTAATCCGGTTGGGACTCCTACCTTGTACCCTTGTCCCCAAGTATATACGGGGAGGCAGGGCGCCCCCTGAGGGCACGAGCTCATAGAAGAGAATCACACATCCTCAAAGGAATATATCACAACTGGACATAGGGTATTACCTCACATCGAGGGCCTGAACTGGTATAAATCTCCCGTGTTCCTTTGCAGTCCACTGAGTTTCGATCTGACGAGTAGCCCTATATTCATATTGCCGGTGTAAAACATCAACAGTTGGCGCGCTAGGTAGGGGTTTCGGCGAGATCTACATCTACAAGATCGATGGATCCAACAACAGGAGTCGACGGTGACAAATTCTTTCCCGGAGATACAATCTCATTCAGAAGCCTCGACTTTGTCGCTAACATGTTCGGCAATCTCACCTTGGCCGACGCAAACCTGATCCACCCGACCGAGGAAACAGCCGACTCCGCGCCAGTCATCCCACAAGATGCTGCAGCCACCCTTGTCGATTTGCTGCGGTGATCAACCACCTATCTGGGTCTCGGGACAACTCTCTCCTTCGGCGTCCGACTCGCGCTTGGCCTTAAGCCAGCCCGGGTTGGGCTAGGAAGGGGAGATATCGTCAACCTCCCGTGCAGACTCGGCGACGCCGCGAATCTACATCACACGCGGCAAACCCGATCTCCTACGCTTCAGTTTAGACATGGCCTAGAGCCGTTCCTGATTGGATCTAGGGAGGTCGAAGTCGTTCTTACTCCGATTAACTACTCTGATTCCGACTCCAAGTCAGACAACAGTTCGAACACTAGTTCGGACACCAGTCTGGCATGTTTCCTTTTGCCGTGAGAGATCTTTATGGCTTCAACCCCTCCACCGGAGGTGTGTCGACTACAAGAGGAGGCACGCCGACTACGGCAACAGGAGGAGGCCGATCATGAGGCCCGCAACAACGAGCTACGCAGGGCTGGGCGAACCGCTCAGCAACAGATCCTCCAGACCAAAGTCGGCTACCACGACATCTTTGTCACGCCACAACAGAACGTTGTGGCCGCTGCAACCCTGCTGGACACACTCCAGTTCGGGCCTGATCACCAGGCCACCCTGACTATGGCCAAGATCAAGGCGATGATTACAGCTGCTGCCTGTCAACAACACCAGCAGTCGGGCGACACACTTGTACCGACCAACCGGTCAGGTTCTCCGGCAGCAGGATCTTCTACATCAGCATGACGCCGGGCGGCCGGCTCAAGTCAGCCGCACGTGGAGTCACGCTAGACGTCACTCGGCAACATGAACCACAATCGGCGGCACCCCCAGAACGATCGCCAGTTCAACCAAGACCTCTGAGTCCGTCTACAACGCGATCTCCGCCAAGAGATTAATCCTCGGCGCCGTCAACGTGAATATGATGAGCAACGCCGACTAGTGGACGAGCACGAGTGGTTTAACCATTGTGGCTGGAGCCGGAGCCCTCATGAAGATGTAGGCGTACCAGCCTTCACCCGGGAGCTACAAGACGTTGACTGGCCGTCGGGCTTCAAGCCTACGGGAATCGAGAAATACGACGGCAAGATTAACCCCAAGTCCTTCCTCATCGCATATACCCTGGCGATCCGAGCCGCCGAAGGTGACCACAAAGCCGTGGTTAACTACCTCCTGATCGCCCTGGCCGACTCAATGAGGACATGGCTAACAGGGCTCCCGAAGCGATCAATCGGTTCCTGGGGGGAACTCCAGGAATGCTTCATAGCCAACTTTCAAGGGACTTACGAGAGACCGTCTTTCGAGCACAATCTCTACCAGCTACACCAGAGGAAGAACGAGTCCCTCTGCAAGTTCATCAAAAGGTTCTTCAAGAAGCACAATTCCACTCCCATGATCAAGGACGAGGTCGTCATCACTGCTTTCCGCAAGGGAGTCAAGGACACCCCGTTCATCGCGAAGTTCACTCGGAAGCCACCAGCCTCTGTCCGGGCTCTCTCCGACATGGCGAATAAATACGCCAACTCGGCCGAAGCAGTCGCAGAGGCCCTCGACAAGAAGAAAGAGCCCCAGCAGAAGGACTAGAAGGCCAAAGCCGACAACGAGCTATCATAGAACAAGTCCGGCAGCCGCAAACGGAAGTTGGACAACGAGGTGGCCAACATGGAGCGAACCCGATCGCAGCCCCCATGGAACAATGACTACCAAAAAGTTATGAACGGGCCTTGCCCCTTCCACCCCAAGGGCAAGCACTCAGCCAAGGACTGCTTCATGCTTAAGAAGTTTGCTTCTGAGCAAGCTTCATCATCTGGCACCGACAAGGACAAAGACAAGCCAGATTCGGGCCCGGCCGATGATTTTCAAGATCCCCAGGCCAAGCTCAACCACATCTTCGGAGGGTCGTCTGCGTACGAGTCCAAGCGGAAGCAGAAGCTAACGGCACATGATGTCAACATGGTTTCTATAGCAGACGCCCCCAGTATTTGCGCTAGTCAGAGATGTCCATCATATTCAACAGCGCAGATCACCTAGATCGGGTTTCACACCCGGGACGCTACCCACTCATCCTGGACCCGGTCGTCAAAAATATCAAGTTGAAGAAGGTTCTCATAGACGAGGCAGCGTGCTTAATATCCTCTTCGCCAAGACCCTAGATGAGATGAAGATCCCTTGTTCAGATCTACGGCCGAGCACGGCGCCGTTCCACGGGATCATCCCTGGCCTGTCCTCAACACCCCTCGGGCAGATAACCTTGACGGTCACCTTCGGCACGCGGGATAACTTCCGCACTGAAAACATCTGCTTCGAGGTCGCCAACTTCGAGAATGCGTACCATGTGAAACTCGGACGACCAGCGCTCGCCAAATTCATGGCGATACCGCACTATACCTACATGGTGCTCAAGATGCCCGGGCTAGCCGGAATCCTCTCCCTCCACAGCAACGTCAAGCAAGCCTTCACCTGCGACAAGGAGAGCTACCAGTTGGCTTAATCACAAGAGGCGGCAGTCGAACGCAACAGCATTCGGCAAGCCATCACAACTGAAGTCGAGGAAGACCAAGTTTCGGTAAAAAAAAGCAGCAAAGTCAGGAATTTCAGCGGACTCTGACATGAAGAAGATCCCCCTGGACCCTTCCGACCCCTCCAAGACTGCTCTAGTTGGGACCGGATTTGACCCCAAATAGGAAGACACGCTCGTCACCTTCCTTCAAGCCAACAAGGATATCTTCGCATGGAAACCGTCCGACATGCTGGGCGTACCAAGGGAGGTGATTGAGCATGCCCTCAATGTCAAGACAGATGCCAAGCCGGTCAACCAACGGCTACAGCGCTTTGCACAGGACCGAAAAGATGCTATTCGGGAGGAGATCACCAAGCTCCTCACAGCCGGGTTCATCAAAGAGGTCTACCACCCAGACTAGCTGGCAAACCCAGTTCTGGTCTGGAAGAAAAAGGTAAATGGCGCATGTGCATCGACTACACCGATCTAAACAAGGCGTGCCCCAAGGATCCGTTTAGTCTACCGAGAATAAATCAAGTGGTGGATTCAACCGCGGGGTGCGAACTTCTCAGCTTTTTCGACTATTACTCAGGATACCACCAAATCAACCTAAAGGAGGAGGACTGCTTAAAGACGTCTTTCATCATGCTATTTGGCGCCTACTGCTACATCACTATGCCATTCAGTTTGAAAAACGCTGGAGCAACGTATCAACGAGCAATTCGGCGGTGTCTACACACTCAGATTGAGTGCAACGTGGAGGCCTAAGTCGACGACGTGGTGATCAAGACCAAGTCCAAAGAAGACCTCATTGCTGACCTGGAAGAAACCTTCCAAAATCTTCGAAGATTCAAGATAAAGTTGAATCCAAAAAAGTGCGCCTTCGGTGTGCCATCCGGCAAGCTACTCAGCTTCATCGTCTTGCATCGCGGCATCGAGGCCAACCCAGAGAAAGTCAATGCAATCATGAACATGGCACCCCCGACTAGCCAGAAGGACATCCAGAAGCTAACAGGCTGCATGGCGGCACGCAGCCAATTTATTTCCCGACTGGGCGAACGGGGCATGCCCTTTTTCAAGCTATTGAAGAAAGCAGACAATTTCCAATGGACTCCCGAAGCCCAGCAAGCCTTCGAAGATTTCAAGAAATTTCTCACATCACCACCTGTGTTGGCGTCACCCATGCCCCAAGAGCCACTAATGCTATATTTGGCGGCGACCACTCAGGTAGTCAGCACGGTGTTGGTGGTCGAGCGATCCGAACCAGGTCACATACAGAAGATTCAATGGCCAGTCTACTTCATTAGCGAGGTCCTTGCCAACTCCAAGATGAGATATCCGCAGGTCCAGAAGCTGCTCTATGGCCTACTTATTACTGTCCAGAAGCTGGTGCACTATTTCCAATCGCATCAAGTCACGGTGGGCACATCATATCCACTCGGGGACGTCCTGCATAACCGCGAGGCCACCGGCCGAATCGCTAAATGGGCGCTCGAGTTGATGGCGTTCGACATCACCTTTTAGCCACGGACAGTGATCAAATCACAAGTGTAGGATCGAAAGACAAGAATTAAGCCTACTAGATAGGGGGTGAATGGTAGGATTACCAAAAAGCAAACTTTTCGCAAAATAAAAAGTTACCTCTAAACCAATGAAGTTAATTTTAGTTTAATCAAGATCTCCAACCTTTCTGGAAGATGCCGGTCCGACCTTGTCCTTGTCACCGGTCTGACCGTGTCCTTGCTACCAATCTGACCGCCGATTATCTCCCGGTCTAACCGCCTGCAAACAGACTAAAAATGATCTCGACGAAACTCCCAACAACAATGCAAATCTTAAAGAATTATTCACTTTATTGCATCAAGATGTGTTTACAAAGTGCATACAAAGCACTCCTTTCTCTCTCAAGGCTAAACCCTAGCTTTTCTCTCATCCAAACGTTATGCTCTAGGGTCTCAACCCCTCATCTATTTATACCTAAAACCTTCTACACAAAGTAGGAGTAGGACTTCTAGTCCCACTAGGACTCAAACCCTCACTTACCAAATCTATTTACAATTTACTAAATCAAATCCTCCTTTCCATAGCCAACTTGGACTCAACTCCTATTCCAAGTAGGACTCGACTCCTAGTCCTACTAGGACTCCACTTTTAATCTTAGTAGAACTCGACTCCTAGTCCTACCAAGACTCAACTCCTAGTCCTACTAGGACTCGACTCCTAATCCGAGTAGGACTCGACTTCTCTATCCATACGCACACAATTCCTCTTGTATGCCATATGGAATCATTAATTCCACGTGTATTGATCTCTAGCCTTTAGTATCTTGTGTGATCTCCTAATCATCCGAACATTAACTTCTCCCAAGTCGACTCCCGATCCATCACTGGCAATACTCCCGAGGCCTCAAGACTCACCTACACATGCAAAAACAAAGGAACCATATCCGAGCACAAGTTCTTCCCAACTTGACTCACGTTAGTCACACACACTCACACCAATATTCACAGTTATTTTCAAACCAATCTCTTATTAAATAAATCATTTGCAAAGCCAATTGTTCATCACAAAATATTAATCATGACAATGATTCTACAACAAGCTCTAGCCGACTTCATGGCCGAGTGGACAAAAGTTCAGATACCCACATCAACAACAAAGCTAGAGTACTGGACAATGTACTTCGACGGTTCTCTAAGGATTGGCGGTGCTAGGGCCAGCGTCGTACTGACGTCCCCCACCGGCGAAAAACTCAAGTACGTTCTACAGATCCACTTCCCAGCTTCCCACAATGTCGCCAAGTACGAGACACTCATCCACGGGCTCCGCATCGCTATATCACTCGGCATCCGTCGACTGGTTGTGCATGGAGACTCTCAACTTGTGGTGAACCAAGTCATGAAAGCGCCAGGAGGGTTTGCACACTTGTTCGTCGTAGTGTATAAATTCACGAAGTGGATTGAGGCAAAACCCGTTGCTACCATAACAGCGGCACGAGCAAAGGACTTCATCATGAGTATATTATACCGATTCGGGGTCCCCAACCGCATCATCACCGACAACGGTACTCAGTTCACGGGCGGCGTGTTTCAAGATTTCTGTGATGACTTGGGCATCAAGATCTACTATGCGTTTGTGGCACACCCGCGGAGCAATGAGCAGGTTGAACGAGCCGACATGTTCTTTCCAGCTGACATGAAACTGAAGAGTCTAACTTCCCAGTGGGACGCCACTCAGGAAAGACTATAAACACCTTTTCCAGCTGATATGAAGCTGAAGAGTCTCATATACGAGTGGCATGCTACTCGGCAAAGACTATAAATTGTTTCCGGTTGACATGATACCGAAGAGTCTCATATACCAGTAGTATACTACTCGGGAAAGACTACACGTTTAAAGATCTTTGACTTTATGTTTAATTATTTCCACAATTAAGCACAAAGTCGGGGGCTACACCTAATAGGTGCGCCTATTCGGCGCACACTATTTATACATCTACATGGAGCCCTTCATAGCCTCGCTACCAGTTAACATGAAGCAGGACTCGGGTAGAGGAAGCATTCGGACAAAGAGTACTCGGGAGCAATGCACTCGGGCAATCTTCACCGTGGAGGAGGAGCACTTGGCATCAGCTGTGACTCAACTATGAAGGTCTCAGGGGCTACTGTGAAGGCCATGGGCCCTAGGCACCTCATCACAAGCATATGGGCCACTCGGATAAAGGATGGGCCTAGCCTTGTAATTAGAGATATGATAGAACCCGGCAGATTTTGTCTTGTACGATAAGGAATATACAGTCCTAGTCGGGTAGGTTATATCTCTAAGAGGAAATCCCTTGGCTGTAATCCGGCTGGGACTCCTACCTTGTACCCCTGTCCCCCAATATATAAGGGGAGGCAGGGCACCCCCTGAGGGCACGAGCTCATAGAAGAGAATCACACATCCTCAAAGGAATACATCACAACTGGACGTAAGGTATTACCTCACATCGAGGGCCTGAACCAGTATAAATCTCCCGTGTTCCTTTGCAGTCCACTGAGTTTCGATCTGACGAGTAGCCCTATTTTCATATTGCCGGTGTAAAACATCGACTCAAAGGAAAGCTTGTGGCTCTTTTGCATAAAGGCAGTTGCAAATAGTTGCATTTAAAACAATTGATAAATTAAGTCAAGATTAATTTCCACTGAACAATGTTACACCACATTGATCAGGTCCAATCATCCACCTAAACTAATCTAGTTCCATTAAGTCAAGTTAATTAATACGGTGAATCTCAATCGGCCACCCATAACGATTGGCATGGCTATTCGAATAGATTTACTCTGGCCAGAGGTGTACAACATTATCCACAAGACACAGACCCACAACATGGTTTGTGTGCTGGTGTGTCACCACAACACCCCGAAAAGGGACAGTGATAGGACATGTAACCCCTCCCTAACCATCCACAGGCAGGCTACCCCTTCCGCCATGGTGGATCCGGAAGTTGATCAATACCATACCTCGGTCCAGCTCAACTCCATCACACCCAACATCTTCTTCGGTGCCTAGGAGAGGGAAGAGCTACACTATAAGCCCAGCCATTGCCCACGCTGGCTTGTGGTAAGTACGAGATGCCTCACAAGGGTTTCCCAGGAACAGATCCTTAATTGCCATGGGTGCGACCATCAAAGCCATGCATCCATAGCCTACCATTAAGTCATATTTCAGTTGAATAATTAAGACCAATAACCATGGCCAAAATCTCGAGCTCGCAGCTCATCAAGTTACCAAGCATAAAGTAGAGTGATTATCCCATCAGTTATCTAGTTGTACTAAGCATGGATAAGCATATCCTATTTCTAGCTAAGTCATCAAGAGATACATAAGCCAGTCAAGTTATATCAAGGAATGGATATCAATTAAATTAGGTTGCAAACAAGCAAATAGGTAACCCCATATTCCATGTGATTAGCAAAACATTCAATTTATTTGAAAACGATAAAACATTTCACAATGTAGGTTCAACATGCTCAAGGATAAATATGTTACTTGCCTTGCTTATTCGATTGATCTACCGGAACACTTTCCATCAAGGTCGTAATCCTTCGAAACGTCGGATTCTACATGCTAGCACGCAGAACAAGGAAAAACTCTAATAAAAACTACATAAACAGTAAAAAAACTAAACAAACATGTATGGCTCAATTTTAGATGAATTTTGCAAGTTGAATGGCTTAATTTGGAGTTCATATGAATTAGTTATGAATTTTGGAAGCTTTAATTGATTTAAACCCTAAACAAAAAAAGTTATTCGATTTATGATGCAACAATGAATTATTTTTGTGAAGGAAAAGGGGGATAATGACATCAGCCCTCTAAGAGAGGGGAGGCCTGATTATGTGGGACCCACCCGTCACTGAAAAGGAGGGAGGCCGGTCCACTGTGGACCAAGTCCACCGAGGTGGTCCACGGAGATGGATGGCCGGGATCGGCCGAGGGCGATCGGACGGCTGGGATAGGATTATAAAGACCTTGATGTCATTTAGAGGGGGGGTTGAATAGGTGTTTCTTGAAATTTAGAAACTTCGCAGCGGATCAGCATTAACCGGAACTTCTAGTCACAAACACCAGAGGTTTTGGTTCACAGGAAACAAAGTGTCGATGTTTTACACCGGCAATAAATATATGGGGCTACTCGGCGAATGGAAACTCGGTGGATTGCAAAGGAACACAGAAAGATTTTATACTGGTTCAGGCCCTCAATGTGAGGTAATACCCTACGTCCAGTTGTGGTGTTATTCCTTTGAGGATTTGCAGTGGTGATTCTGGTGAACCAACTTAGCCTCCCCTCATGGGGTGCCCTGCCTCCCCTTATATACTGGGGGACAGGGTTACAAGGTAGGAGTCCCAACCGGATTACGGCCAAGGGATCTCCTCTTAGAGATATAACGCACCCGACTAGGACTGTATATTCCTTTCTATACAAGGCAAAGTTTGCCGAATCTAACTATATCTCTAATTACAAGGCTAGGCCCATCCTCTATCCGAGTGGCCCATATGCTTGTCATGAGGTACCCGGGACCCATGGCACCCACAGTAGCCCCTGAGACCTTCATAGTTGAGTCACAGCTGACGCCGAGTGCTCATCCTCCACGGTGAAGTCTTCCCGAGTGCATTGCTCCCGAGTACTCTTTGTCTGAGTGCTGCTTCTCCTGAGTCCTGCTTCATGTCAGCTGGCGGCGAGGCTATGAAGGGCTTCATGTAGATATATGAATAGTGTGCGCCGAATAGGTGCACCTATTAGGTGTAGCCCCCGACTTTGTGCTTAATTGTGAAGACAATTAAACATAAAGTCAAAGATCTTCAACCTGGAAGTCTTTCCCGAGTAGATTACTACTGGTATGTGAGACTCTTCGGTATCATGTCAACCGGAATATGATTTATAGTCTTACCAAGCAGGGAACTGCTCGTATGTAGGACTCTTCGACTTCATGTTAGTTGGAATGGGTATTTATAGTCTTGCCGAGTAGGATACTACTCGTATATGGGACTCTTCAGCATCATGTCAGCTGGAAAGAGGGGTTTATAGTCTTTCCCGAGTGGCGTCCCACCCAGAAGTTAGACTCCTCCGCGTCATGTCAGCGGGAATGAGAAATTTATAGTCTCTCCCGAGTAGTGCACTACTTGAAAGTTAGACTCTTTAGCGTCATCGCTGGAATAATGTTGCTCATGGCAACTGGTGGCCACGCATGTAGGCCAAGTACCAATTTATGAAAATAAATCCATGGCGTGGTTAGGTGTACCCGAGAAAGATATCTGCATCCCCAATTTTAATGAAGACCAGCTTGTGATCCTTGTAAGGATATATCCTCGAGACCTGGTGGATAAAACAGATATCGAAACATATATGTTTAGCAATAAGGCTCTCATGAAGCATATCTGTTTACCTCATCGGCTCCTGTTAGTAGCACCAGCACTATAATTTCAACTCAGCCTGCGAGCGGCCCACATGGAGCATGCTACTATAGGAACTCATATCTTGGTGGCTGCTACCAAATAAGCCAGCCTGAGCCGACCTACCCAGCTTAGCTCTATAGAAGTATCATCCATCGCATGTCAGGATGAGTTTTTTGGCGTCAGTAACCGCAATTAGCCAGAGAAATCCTTATTTGCAAGCCTTTCCGACTTACATTCTGGACGCAACCTGGTTGCCACATAAGCCTGAGTAGGTATGTTGCAGGAACTGCTTGCCCTCCTCAGGTGTGACGTAGTGCATGAGAACTCCGGATACGCTTTGACAATGTAAGTCTTCTCTGACTTCAGGAGAGCCGAGTAGGATACCCGAACCTTGCATTAGCATAGGATTTGGCTGGCGACCCTCATGGGGCATACCCTACCCAACAGAGTTATAGCCAAGCTAGGTACCCGAACCTTGCATTAGCATAGGATTCGGCTGGCGACCCTCATGGGGCGTACCTAACCTGACAGAGTTGTGACCAAATAAGGCACCCGAACCTATCATTAGTGTAGGATTCGGCTGGTGACCCTCATGGGGCGTACCCTACTTAGCCAAGTAGTACACAGCCCCGACTGGCGCCGGAGGTCGATTATCAGCTCACATGGAGCGTAGCCAGGGAAGATGACATCCTGACTGGTGCAAGCACTCGGTCAGTAGCCCTCGTGGAGCATCCCGAGTGTATTTTGGCAGACTTGTCCAGCCCCTGAGCATAGGAGATAGGCTCGCAGCCCTGAGTTCCTGTCACGCGTATCCGGAGCTAGCCCTGCGCTATAAAGATACCGGATGAGCAGCATCTGATGATGAAAACAATCACCCGAATAAAATGTATTTTACAATATGTGTAAATACATGTTCTTCCTCTTACTGATATTAATTTCTCCGAGTAGTTGACCCCTTACGTTTAAGCACTCTGCCCGACTAATCATAGCCCCCTAGTGTCGGGAGTTGGCTCATGGCTCTTTCCCAGACACGCGTTTTGGGTGACTTGAGTTCGTCTTTCATGGAGCAAAGTTTCATGGATCAGGATTTATGCTACTCGAATACTTTTGCAATCATCTAAGAGAAAAAACAGAAAAAAGTGCAGCTTGTACACCTATTAGGTGAAGCGGCTGCAGCATTGGTAAAGCCGGGTGAAGAAATATTTATCAGGAAGCGACTTAGCTGTTCGGTATTTGGGAGTGGGGATGCCATCCTTGCGTTTGTGCTTTTGAGCCCCCGAGCTTGTCGCTTGTTGTCCTGATAACCTTCAGTTGTTGAAAGTCGAAGACGGTTGTGACCGATTGCCACAATGAAGCCGTCTGACTTGTGTTTGCGACTCCCGACTTTAGTCGGGACTGCGTCGTTGGTGCCCTCCCGCTTCTTTTGTCAGGGTGCCTTCTTGTCATCGAGGGCCTCAACCACAGCGTCAGCCGAGTCGGCATACTTGTTCGCCATGTCGAATAAAGCCTTGACAGAGTTGGGAGGCTTCCGAGTAAATTTGTCGATGAACGAGGTGTCTTTGACTCCTTTTCGAAAGGCGGTGATGATGACCTCGTCCTTGATCATTGGGATAGAATTCTTCTTCTCAGAGAACCTCTTGATGAAGTCACAAAGAGACTCGTTCTTCCTTTGATGCAACTGATATATGTCGTACTCGGAAGATGGCCTCTCGTATGTTCCCTGGAAGTTGGCGATGAAGCGTTCCCGGAGTTCTCCCCAGGAGCCTATGGATTGCCTGGGAAGTCCTGTTAGCCATGTCCTCGTTGAGTCGGCTAAAGCGACTGGGAGGTAGTTAGCCATGACTTTGTGATTTCCTCCAGCTGCTCAGATCGCCAGGGTGTAGACCGTGAGCTAGGACTTGGGATTGGTCTTGCCGTCGTATTTGTCGATGCCTGCAAGCTTGAAACCCGACGGCCAGTCGACCTGTTGTAGCTCTTGGGTGAAGGCCGGTATGCCTTCGTCTTCATGAGGGCTCCGACTCCGAATACGGCGGCAAAACCGCTCGTGGTGGAGGCCGAAATGCTTGTTCTTGTCTTCCAGTTGGTGTTGCTCATCTTCTTCTCGTTCACGGCACCGAGCAATGATGTCTTGCCGAAGGTCGCGCCGTAGTCGGTCTCGGAGGTCCTGATCGTCCCGACGGTTGCTTTGACGTCGCCGGTTGTCGTTGGGGTTGCCGAGTGACGCTTGACATGCCTCCGTATGCGGCTGACTAGAGCCAGCCGCTCGGCGTCGCTTTGAGGTAGATGAGACTGCCATTGGGGATGTCGACCGGTTGGTCGGTATGAGGGTATCACCCGACTGTTGGTGCTGCTGACATGCAGCAGCGATAAGCATGGCTTTTATCCTTGCGATCGTCGGGGTGGCTTGGTGATCAGGCCCAAGTTGGACCGTGTCTAGAAGGGTCGCGGCGGCCACGATGTTCTGTTGTGGCGTGACAAAGACATCATGATCGCCGACTTTCGTTTGGAGGGTTTGTTGCTGAGCGGTTCGCCCAGCCCTGCGTAGGCCGTCGTCGCGGGCGTGCAGGCATCTTGCTTCTTCCTCCTGTTGTTCTTGCAGTCGGCGCGCTTCCTCCTCTTGCTGCTCGCGTAGTCGGCGTGATTCTTGAGTAGGAGTAGAGCCTTTGGATGCCATGAAGATTTCTCGTGGCGGGGAGAAGCTTGCTGAACTGCTGTCCGACCTAGAGTCGGAATCCGACAGGGAGTCGTAGTCCGACTGAGAGTCGTAGTCGGAATAGTTGATGGGGGTGATTACAACTCTGACCTCCCTAGATCCAATCTTGAGCGGCACGGGGCCGTATCCGAGTCGAACTCCAGAGGATCGGGTTTGCCGCGTCGGATGTAGATTGTAGATATCCGCGGCGTCGCCGAGTCCGAACGGGAAATTGACGATCTCTTCCTTTTTTGGCCCGATCTTGGCTGGCTCAAAACCGAGTCCGAGTCGAACACCGAAAGAAAGAGTTGTCCCTGGACTCGGGCATATTGGAGATCGCCGCAGCATGTTGTGAAAGATTGCTACAGCATCGTGTAGGCCGACTGGCGCGGAGTCGACTGGTTCCCTGGCAGATCGGATCGAGTCCGAGTCGGCCAAGGTGAGATTGCCGATCTGGTCGGCGACGAAGTCGAGGCTTCTGAATGCGATTGTATCTCTGGGGGAGAGTTTGCCGCCGTCGACTTCGGTTGCTAGATCCATCGAGCTTGTAGATGTAGATCGCGCCGAAGCCCCTACCTGGCGCGCCAACTATCGATGTTTTACACCGGCAATAAATATATGGGGCTACTCGGTGGATTGCAAAGGAACACAGAAAGATTTTATACTAGTTCAGGCCCTCAATGTGAGGTAATACCCTATGTCCAGTTGTGGTGTTATTCCTTTGAGGATTTGCGGTGGTGATTCTAGTGAACCAACTCAACCTCCCCTCATGGGGCGCCCTGCCTCCCCTTATATACTGGGGGACAGGGTTACAAGGTAGGAGTCCCAATCGGATTATGGCCAAGGGATCTCCTCTTAGAGATATAACGCACCCGACTAGGACTGTATATTCCTTTCTATACAAGGCAAAGTTTGCCGAATCTAACTATATCTCTAATTACAAGGCTAGGCCCATCCTCTATCCGAGTGGCCCATATGCTTGTCATGAGGTACCCGGGGCCCATGGCACCCACAGTAGCCCATGAGACCTTCATAGTGGAGTCACAGCTGATGCCGAGTGCTCATCCTCCACGGTGAAGTCTTCCCGAGTGCATTGCTCCCGAGTACTCTTTGTCCGAGTGCTGCTTCTCCCGAGTCCTGCTTCATGTCAGCTGGCGGCGAGGCTATGAAGGGCTTCATGGCACCCACACAAAGTAACAACGAGAGCAATATACCCACAAACACAAAGTCTACTTGAACTAAAAGGTGACAAGCAATGTATATGAGAAATAAATAAGTTCACCAACAAGCACAAGCAAACACAAGAGTAGATTGATCAATATAAAGAGCAATAACTGTAAGAACACAAGAGAGAGTCAGAGACAAATGATTTGTTTTTCGAAGTTTGGATTCTCCACCAAAAATCCTACGTCTCTATTGAGGAAGCCCCCGAGAGGGCCAGGTCTCTTTCAACCGCTTTCCTCACTTCACTATCTTACTCCTTTCCTAGCGGATGAGAAGCCGATCACCCTTTACAAACATCCGGCAGCTCACCACAACCTTGGGAGCTCACCGGCACCTCCTAGCCATCTAGGAGACCTTGATCTACAAGAGTAACAAACACAATCGGAGATTTGCTTGCTATGAACTCAAGTTCTCAAAGAATGGAGTGAAGCTCACTAGCTCTCAACCTCTCAATCTATCAACCCAACTCTTTTCTCTCCTCAAATCACTCTCACAAAGAAAGGAGATTTGGGAGGGGCTATTTAGCTTTGGATAGTCTATCTCTTACCCAAACTCAGTAGCCACTCAAGGACAGGGTGAAGGGGTTTAAATATCTAAGTCCCCCAAAAACTAGCCGTTACTCACAGATTCAAATACCAGAGACTCTGGTCCGACAGACCGGAGTATCTGGTCACACTTGTGAACGCTCTAGGAAAGGAAGACCGGAGTCTCCGGTTGCAACTACCGGAGTCTCTGGTTAGCTCGCATAGTTGGGTAGAGAAAAAACTACCGAAGACTCCTGTCACAACTACCGGAGCTGGGACCGGAGTCTTCAGTGTCCGAGACCGGAAATTCCGCTCCTCCCTAATAGCATCCCCAAAAAGGGTCATAACTCCTTACTCTGGAGTCCATTTTCGACAAACTTGGGCTCTATGGAAAGCTTGTTCAAGGGGCTACCCAACCCAACCAAAAACAAGGTCTAAAACCACTCATAGGATAGGTTAAGGCTTGGTTTTCTCTCAAGGTAGCACTAGGATAGGTCACCTCGAGCACTGAAACATAAACAAACACATCAACGTTGCATCCCTCTTAATAATACGACATTCCTATACTCAAAAGCAAATAGAAAATTTACACCGACAGGCAGGGACGACGGTGCAGCTCAGCGGTGGTGAGCGGTGGCCGGAGATGGGGAACGGTGGTGGCACTAGGAAGATTCAAACGGGGAAGGAGAAAAGATGGGAAGGAAGATAGGGAAGCCATTTATAGACTTGGAAGGGCAGATTAACACCCCATTTTCCTTGAGGCGTTAAAAACTAATTTAACAAAAACCTATCCATGAAATTTTTGCTCTTTGAGTGTTGTGCCTTAAGTTGTGCCAAGGATCTCAATTCGTTTCCTCTCTATATAACCAGAAATCAACCTCCTAAAATTCCAATTCCAAAATAATATCTAAGTTCAAATGTTCGTATTCGATTTGCCATCCACTTTGTCACACTCCTATGATTTACCACCGAGTTTGTTGAGTTCTATAATATGCCATCGAATTTGCGAAAACTTCTACCTTCTTCCATTGCCGTCTCATAGACCTCAATTAGCACTTTGAAAAAGACCCATTTGCCCCTAGCTCATCCTTGAAATATGTAGGCATACAACTACATAATCTGTCCACAGATAAATATATGTACAGTCACATGATTTTAGCCAACTATCAATGTGCATAATCAAACATGGCTAAAGTGCAGAATTAATATAACGTATTTAGCTATCAAATCAAACAATTTTTAACACGGTGCATGGCACTGAGCATAATTAGATATAAATATGCATACCAAAATATTTCATTACATTAGCCAACTTCATACAGTTTAGTAGCACAACATGTTTAGCCAACTGCATATCAAATTAGAACTCCAATACATGTTCAGTACCACAAAACTTACATGAACAAAGAAGCCAAAAACTGAATACCAGTTTAGGGTCTCCTAGGAATGACATAGATGGGCCAGAAAATATATCACATCAGGCTATTAATTTCCTTTTGCTTCTAGTTGGCATAGATGGGCTATCTACTGGTAATTTCTTCTTGCTTCTAGTTGATATAGATGGGCTATCTTGTGGTACTATTAAGTTGGTCTTCTTTTTTCCTTGCCCCTTCCTTTGGGAGGTGGTGTGCTTGCTTCTGACAACAATGTGGTGCGTATGATTTGGACCACTTGAGCTGCATGGAAATAAGTGGACAACCAAAATTAGTGATGGCAACGGGGTGCCCGATCTTCCGTTAGGTAAGGATAACTCTCGATTTGGTAGAGAATTGACACTCACGATCCGGCTTCTGATCACCAAGACCCAAACCCTACAATCGCAGCACCACGTCTCCTCTTGTTATCAACCGTGCGCTGTCTGGTTGACCTCGCCACGAAGGCTAATCCCTGCATGCGAATCGAAGAACACAAGCAAGAACAAGGAAGATTGCAACTCAACTTGTAGATGAATGATTATACTCTTGAAGTTGGGGTCTCACAAACCGATAAACGGCGAAACTGTTCAAGGACAGATTAATCTAAGCAAAACCCAACCTAAACAGTGGCGACTACTGAATATATATGAGTTAGGATGTCCTAAGTTGAGGGTTTGCCCTGTGAGGGGCGCACTCCTCATGGGTTTAGCCCACGACACAATTACAAAGCCCAAAGGCCCAAACTGACTCGGATAGAAAAAATGACATAACTTGTTCCGACGATTCTTGACAGCACAGAAGGAATTTTGGCATGAAACCAAATCCATCTGAAAGAAGACTTCATAAGCTTTCCAACAAGTACTTGTAGGCCCTATAACTCCTTCTGGATCAAAAGTTATGGCCGTTTGAAGTTGACGCTGTCTTCCAGCCTGAAACTGAATCAGTCTCGAGAATAGGAGTTTACTTGCACTTGTCTCCACTTTAATATTTGGTTTCTTGAGCTATTCTCCATGGTCTTCTCCCAGGTTCTTAATAACAATAAAATCATCACAAGAATTAAATAGTATATCATTCGTAGAAATATTTTCATGTAAGTTTAGGAACGCATTCACCTGGCGATTAAGTTTCCATGTAAGCTTAGGAATGCATTCACCTGGCGATTAAATTGATGGGCACGTGCGCGAGTAATTAGTCCTTGGATGTGTGGCGCATCTTGTTCAACATGAGGAGGTTGTAAGTGTGTATCTAAAGAAATGATGTCCTCATCAATTAGAATAGGCAAAACACAATTACTATATGGAATTGGAATCAATGCATTTGTAGCATGTACCTCACTGATGTAGCATTTGCAGTTGCAAAAGTAATTACATTAGAACTAGAGCTATCATATGCAGCTGCCCTCTTCTTTTTGCTGTGAGAAAAAGAAGTTTAAGTGCCTAGAAGTAAGCATTAGTGGTCAGGTTTGGGAATCACAAGTTGTTACCATGGTGGGCCAAGAAAATTTGGAGTTGAAGATGCAGCAGCAGCACAAATATTTAAAGTGGTCGGTGCTGTGTTCTTCCTCTTTCGTCTACATGCATTGAATTCATCAATTATATCAAGAGATCTCTTATATCAGTGTAACAACGTCTGAAATCAAATAGGGGAACATGCCTTTGCTTTGCTAAAAGAGCATTTGCCTCCTTAGCATTTGGTTCAGCTTCTTTGCATAACTACCATCTGTGACCAAAGTGCTTACAAATAGGGCATTTTTGGCTACCTGACCTCTTACCAGTGCCTTTCCCTTTAGCTCCACTCTTATAACTTGTGTTCCTAGGTCTCTCTGCACTTCTCCTCAAGATTGGTGGGTAAAAAAAGAAGCCATGTGTACTTTTTGGCCACTGGGACATGTCAGTAAGACCAGAGATGCGTGGAGCATATGCAGCTACAAACTTCTCTACACTATAACAATCATCTACAAAGGAGTGCATATGCAAACCCCTTACTAATGTTATGAAGGATAGCGCGTGTATACAAGATTTTCCAGAAACTTGCCATTCTCTACATGTGCATATTTTTTCTTCCAAGTTCATCAGATGCTTCTTCCCACCTAAATACAGAGCACATAAGTGACTATAGAAGTGCACATGTTAGACTACAACAATACATGGAGTACTTACCGAGAGATTTCTCTGTAACTTTTGCTTCCAAGTCATCACTCTGATCGACTTCTGGGTCCAAATCCCTTGTTTTAGAATGCAATTCACTCATCGCACTTGGCAGTATAATCTACCCTTGTAGCTTGTTAGCAACCTTTTTGTGGAGGCCATGGGCCCCAGGTACCTCAAGGAGGGCAATTACGGCCACTCGGACAGAGGGTAGGCCGGTCCCTACAATTGGAGATAGAGAAGGACTCGGCTTCATATTACCTTGCATGACAAGAAAAGGGATATAGTTCTAGCCGGATACTCTATGTACTGATTAGGAAAGCCCTTGGTCGTATCCGACTGGATTTCCTACCCTGTAACCCTCATCTCTCCAGTATATAAGGAGGGGTAGGGAGCCCCCTAGGGCATATGACCATCTCACCATAGAATACCGCGAAAGCAATACACCACAACTGAAAATAGGGTATTACCTCACACTGAGGGCCTAAACTAGTATAAATCTTGTGTGTCCTTTCAAATCCATCAAGTTTAGATCCGACGAATAGCCCCTATAATTATTGCCGATATAAAATATCGACAGTTGGCCCGCCAGATAGGGGCTTCGTCTAGATCATCTTCATCAAGCCTGATGGATCCAATTACCGGAGTCAACGGCGTCAAGTTCTTCCCCGGGCAGACAATCAGCTTCGGGAGTCCCAACTTCGTCGCCGACAAATTCGGCAACCTCACCCTGTCTGACTCAGACTTGATCCGATCGACCAGGAACCAAGCCGACTTCATGCCAGTCGGCCTGCTCAACGCTGTAGCAATCTTCAATGACATGCTACGGCAATCCCCAAGATCTACGAGTTCTAGGACAACTCTCTTTCCTGATAATTGACTTGGATTCGGCTCTGAGCCGATCAAGATCGGGTCCAGGGAAGACGAGATCATCAATTTCCCACTCGGACTCGACAACGCCGCAACAATCTTCAATTCCAATATGATGTGGTAGACTCAATCCTCTGGAATTCGACTCGGATATGGCCCAGAGCTGCTCGAGATCGGGTCTAGGGAGGTTGGGGTCATCATTACACTGCTAAACTACTCCGAATCCGACTCCCAGTCAGACAGCAGCTCGGCAAGCTTTTCTCCACTGCATGAAGTCTTCATGGCGTCCAAGGGCTCAACTCCCACACAAGATGCACGCTGACTACGCGATCAGCAAGAGGAGTATCGATATTTTACACCGGCAATATGAATATAGGGCTACTCGTCGAATCGAAACTCGGTGGACTGCAAAGGAAAACAAGGAGTTTATACTGGTTTAGGTCCTCGATGTGAGGTAATACCCTACATCTAGTTGTGGTGTATTTCTTTTGAGGATGTATGGCGATGATTCTTCTTAACCTTCGATCTCTTCATGCCCTCAGGGGGCACCCTGCCTTCCCTTATATACTAGGGGACAGGGTTACAAAGTAGGAGTCCCAGCTGGACTATGCCCAAGGGATCTTCTTCTAGTGATATAATGTGCCCGACTAGGACTGTATTTTCCCTCTCAAATACGGCTAAGTCTATCGAGTTCTATCATATCTCTAATTACAAGGCTAAGCCCATCCTCTGTCCGCGTGGCCTATATGCTTGTCATGAGGTACCCGGGGCCCATGGCCTCCACAGCAGCCCCTGAGACCTTCATAGTTGAGTCACAGCTGATGCCGAGTGCTCATCCTCCACAGTGAAGTATTCCTGAGTGCATTGCTCCCAAGTACTCTTTATCCGAGTACTTCTTCTCCCGAGTCCTACTTCCTGTACGCTGGCAGCAAGGCTATGAAGGGCTTCATGTAAAAATATGAATAGTGTGTGCCGAATAAGCGCACCTATTAGGTGTAGCCCCTGACTTTGTGCTTAATTGTGAAACAATTAAACATAAAGTCAAAGATCTTTAACCTTGTAGTCTTTCCCGAGTAGTGCACTACTGGTATATGAGACTCTTCAGTATCATGTCAACCGGGATATTTTTAAGTCTTTCCCAAGTAGTATATCACTCGGAAGTTAGACTCTTTAGCATCATGTCAGCCAGAATGATTGTTTATAATCTCTCCCAAGTAGTATATCACTCAAGAATTAGGCTCTTCAGTGTCATGTCAGCTAGAATGATTTTTGCTCATGGCAAATAATGGCTAAGCATGTAAAACGAGTACCACTTTATGGATTTTAACTCAAATATGGTCAGGTGTACTTGAGAGATACCTGCATCCCCAATTTTAATGGAGACCAGCTTGTGATCCTTATAACGATATATCCTCAATACCTGGTAAATAATGAAGGTACCCGAGTGTATACATCTGGCTGTTGGCCTAGCGTGAAGCATACCTGATTATTTAATCGGTTTCTGTGAGTAGCACTAGCACTGTGATTTTAACACAGCCAGCGAGCGGCCCAATGGAGTGTGCCACTGTAGAAACTCATATCTTGTGGCCCAGTACCGAATTCACAAGCCCAGGCCCACTTATAAGCATGGGCTCCATAAACGCAAGGGAGAGAGAAAAGATTCCCTCATCTTCTCCAATCCGCCAAACGCTTTGTCTTCCAACATCCGTGCCAAAATTTCACACCTCGCCTCGCTAGGGTTCACCATTACCAGCTCTTTCCTCTCAAAACTCGAGCGATCCCGCTCATCCGCGTCCATTCCAAGCCCCTAGTAGCATTTCCCCCAAATCTCCTCGCCCCAAGCCATGCCAAGAGCTTCGGAAATCCCAGAGATGTCCGATGAGACTTGGCCGACTTCGGATTGTGGGTCGACTAAGTTGAAATACTTGGAGAAACTGCTGAGATTGCAAAGCTGCGAAGTCATCCATTGGCGTCTGGTTGAGGAGGAGACGATTCCGGCGCCCCAATTTGGTGAGACTATTGTCTTCGCCTCCTTCTTCGACCGGGGTCTTTCTCTTCCCTCTTCAGATTTTTTGTGCCAATTTCTTTCTTTCTATGGGCTTGAGTTACTGAATCTAAATCCCAACTCTGTCTTGCAAATCTCAATCTTTGCAACTCTGTCCGAATGCTTTCTGGGTGTGGAGCCCCATTTCAATCTGTTTAGATATTTGTTCCACATCAAACCCTAGCCCTCCAAGAGCAAGATCCAGGTGATAGGGGAGCTGGTCTTCAGCTTAGGAATGAAATGAAAAGAGTTTATCTTCATGTTCCTTTGAAAACCTCCCTCAAGGGTTGGCACAAAGAGTGGTTTTATTGTTCTGATCTTGTACCCTCTCTGCCCTCGTTTACTGGTCTGTCTCCGGTGGTCTCTCCTAATTGGTCGTCGGTGCCAAACTTTGAAGAGATGGGCCAGGTGTATCAATTGATTGATAAGATTGACAAGCTGAAGAGCTCTGGTCTGACTAGTCCCTGGGTGGCCAGATGTTTTTTGATTTGCCGCATCAGGCCGCTGAAGCTGAGAAGCCACTTTGGCTGGGACTACGAGGGAAAAAACGATCCCAGCTAAGAGTACCCGGATCTGACCGACAAGCACAAGGTGACTGACATCATGCTCAGCTATTTCGCCAGCGGGGTGGTTGAGACTAAAGACATAGAGCGTGCCACCAAGACCTATAGTCAGAAAAGGCCTCATCCAAAGGTAACACTGCTAATGTTGACTGCTGAACTATTGTACATCTGAGATGAATGTCTGAAGATATATATCTTGAATTGCTCTGCAATGTATGATGTACATTGTTGAATTTCCTGTAGGAATGTGAGGAGTTTGACGAAGACTCTCAAACTCTGTAGGTCGCCAAGTCGAAGAAAAGGCCACTAAGTCCCTCCGCTGCCCAGCCTAGCTCCAAGAGAACTAGGAAAAAACCTGTTGAAGATCCAGCAAGAAGAGGGCTAGCAAACTGAGTACTGCGGCCGGGAGCTTGAAGATAAAGGATACCACCCGTGTAGCTTCCAAGCTGCCGAGCCCAAGGCCATCGCCTCCATGCCCGAGACCAGCACCAACAAGCTCAGCAACATCAAGCCCAAAGTTGGTGCCGCTGAGTACAAGATCAAAAAAGTTGAGCTAGAGTGCAGCGCCGCCGAGTGCCCAGGTGCCCCAGTCGACCATGCCAGAGACTGGACCAACCAAGAGAAAGACGCCACCGTCGACTGCCGCGCCAACTAGCCCGACAGCCAACAGCTCCCCACTGCCAACATCTGGAGCCCCCTCGTGGAAGTTCAAATCATCCAAGAGGTAAGCAGTCTTGAGTCTTTTGAGAATCTTGATTAGTGTAAAAATGTCTTGATATTTGACTCATCGTGCAGGAGGCGAGTTGACATAGATTTGAAAAAGACTACGCCGACTGCTCCCGTTGCCGAGCTAGCCCCAGCCGAGCCAACACCAACAAGCTCATCTGCTGAGCCGACAACTGCCTCAGTCGTAGAGACGGAAGCTATCCTGACGGCAGGGCCGCTAGTGCCGGCCGACCAAGGGGCAAGTGCTGAAGCCATTGCTCCAGCCCCTGAGCTAGCCCCTGAGGCTCCAGCAGCCGCAAAGTCAGGAGCCAGGACCTGGTCGCCATCAACATCGTCGTCGCCTTCAGATGAAGTGGACCTCCCCAGACTTGAAGGCCCTCCTCGCAGGTTTCCAAGAATGTTCCATTGGGTAACCCCCAAGGGAGTTGCGGAAAACTACGAGCATGATGAGGAGGCAATGGAGAGGGAGCATGAAGTTCTTCTTCACGCCGCGATCGCCGCGTCTCGGGGAGTCCAGGTATGACTTTTGCAATGATGAGTTCTTGACAGTGTTGTATTGATACTCTGCCTCTTGACTTTGTTTTGCTCCGAGCAGAAGATAGTCAACCGTTCCGAAAAGATGAACAAGGTCCTAACCCAGCTCGTCCCCCAACTCCAATGATTGGGCTAGCTCCAAGCCGACAAGGCTGACCTGGAATGGACTAGTCAGGAGAGGGAGACCTGGCTAAAGGGAGTAGTTGACCAGCTCAGGGATGAGAATTGGGCTTTGGCCAAGAAGAAAAGAAGTAAGTCTCCCGTATTTGTCTTCCTGACTGAATCCCAAGTGTATCTCTTCAGCTGTGTTGTTTCCCGACTGCCTAATTGTGTCCTGACTGTAATCTTGAGTTATTGACTATTCTGACCGTCGAAGCCGAGTTGAAGACCCAGACGGAGGAGAAAAAACAATAGGGAGCTGATCTGAAGAAGGCCGAAATGGATAAAACCGAACTGGAGAAGGCCAAAGCCAAAGTTGAGGCCGACTACGAAAGTAAGCCTTCCCTCCGACAATAACCTTAACCAATCCTTCTGTTACTCCGACTGCAATTTTGGCTAACAAGCGTACTTGTCACTAAATATAAGCAGCTTCAAGAGCCAATGCCCAAATCCAATTCCAAGCCTTTGCAGCGGAGATTAAGGTCATCAAGGAGTCACGGGAGATTCTTGCCGAATCCGTGAAAGGGCTCCTTGACATTATGGATCCTCACTACGTCGGGACCCGCTCCAATACAGTGTCCCAGGTGCAGGCGTGACTTAGCTAAGCCCCAAGTATCTTGAAAAAGCACTCGGATGAGCGCGTGGCTATTGGCGTGGCCCAGACTCTCGCCATGACCAAGTCGATCTACCCTAGGGTAGATCTCGAGGCCATCAATGAGGGGTTTGCCGAAGACACAACGCCTAAGGAAGCATTGGAGTTGATCACCGAGGCGAGACCGACTGCAGAGGCGATCACAAAGGACCTGGGAATGTAAAAATAAACCATTAAGCAGTCGGTGTGTATAAAGCTTTTGGAAAGACATGTGTGCAATGCCGCTGAGTTCTTGTTTTCCTTAGTTATCATTAGCTTTACCCAACTATATAGTCTGCGCTGAGTTGATTAATAGGAACTTGATAAAAATTGTTCACCGTCAAAGCTATACTCGAGCAAAAATAACATAGTCGTTGTAAAGCTTCATAACTTAGATTAAACAAGCTCGTATATTGTTGACAAAGCACATATAATACATGCAACCCCCGACTCATGACTCGGTTCGGACAAGCGATGTGGTGAGTCAGAGAAAAAGACTTTATACATATGTGTGTAAGAAGGTACAAAACTCAGGTATAGAAAGGACATAGTTGTTCTATATTCCATGAGTTACTGACTAGGGCACCGTCTTCAGTCTTCAGTCGATAGGCGCCTGGCCGAGTAACCTCGGCGATAATGAACGGCCCTTCCCACAAGGGGGATAGTTTATGCCTGTCTTTGGTGGTTTGTATTTTTCTCAAGACAAGATCCCTGACCAAAAAGGCGTGGCCACGGACATTTCGGCTATGATAGTGACGCAGGCTTTGAAGATACCTTGCCGACTAGATGATTGCAATGTCCCTAGCTTCCTCCAACTGATCGAGTTTGACTAATCAGTTATTCATTGATTTGTCTTCTGAGTAGGCCCGGACTCGCGGAGAGCCTAACTCTAACTCGGTTCGTAACACAGCCTCAGCACCATAGACCAGAAAGAAAGGGGATTGCCCTGTTGTATGACTAACCGTGGTTCTGAGAGACCGGAGAACAGATGGGAGTTCTTGTACCCACTGCCCTACATATGGTTGTAATCGGTCGAATATCCTGGCCTTGATACCTTGTAAGACCATGCCATTAGCACGCTCGACCTATCCATTGCTCCGTGGGTGTGCCACTAAGGCATAGCAGATCTTGATGCCAAATTCATTACAGAAATCTTGAAAGACGCCGCCCACGAACTAAGTACCGTTGTCCGTGATGATGCGGTTAGGGACCCCGAATCGGTGTAGTATACTCATGGTGAAGTCCTTAGCTCGTGCCACTGTGATGGTAGCAATGGGTTTTGCCTCAATCCACTTTGTGAATTTATCCACTACGACAAACAAGTGTGTGAACCCTCCTGGTGCTTTCTTGAAAGGCCCGACCATGTCAAGCCCCCATACTGCAAAGGGCCAAGAGATTGGGATTGTTTGAAGTTCTTGGGCTAGAAGATGTGTTTGTCGTGCATAGAACTGACGACCCTTGCATGTGCGAACTATATCTTTATCATCTGTTACTGCTGCTGGCCAAAAAAATCCCTGTCTGTAAGCCTTTCCGACTAATGTCCTGGATGCATCATGGTTGCCACATATGCCCGAGTGGATCAATTACAGAATTTGCTTGCCCTCGATGGGTGTGACGCAACGCATGAGGACTTCGGATGCACTTCTTCGGTACAGGTCTTCTCCGACTATCAGGAAACTTTTGCTTCGATGTTTTATTTGTTCGGCTTCGCTACAATCTGTTGGGAGTTCATCATCCAAGAGGAATTTGGAAATTGGAGTCCACCAATCTTCAGATATGATCAGTACTTCGTCTGTTGCTGGGGTAGGTTTAGCCCCCAACTATTATGGCACAGGTTTCTTATTGACTGATGGCTCCAGTAGTTGCTCAACAAAAATCCCAGTCGGGACCACCTCTCTCTTAGATCCCATGTTAGCCAATTTGTCTGCAGCGTCATTGTATTGTCGTAAGACGTGAGTTATCTCCAGCCCATCAAACTTGTTTTCCAGCTTTCGGACCTCTTGATAGTACGCCGCCATGGTATCATCGAGACATGTCCAGTCTTTCATAACTTGGTTCACCACGAGTTGAGAATCCCTATGTACAACCAGTAGGCGAATGCCGAGTGATATAGCAATGCGGAGCCCGTGGATGAGTGCCTCGTACTCAGCAACGTTGTGGGAGGCCAGAAAGTGAATCTAGAGAACGTACTTGAGTTTTTCACCGGTGGGTGACGTCAGCACGACGCCAGCCCCGGCGCCGCCAATCCTTAGGGAACCGTCGAAGTACATTGTCTAGTACTCTAGCTTGTCTATTGTTGTAGTCATCTGAACTTCTGTCCACTCGGCCACAAAGTCGGCTAGAGCTTGAGATTTGATTGCTGTCCGTGGCTGAAAGGTGATGTTGAACGCCATCAACTTGAGCGCCCATTTAGCGATTCGGCTAGTGGCCTCGCGGTCATACAGGACGTCCCCAAGTGGATACGATGTGACCATGACTTGGTACGACTGAAAATAGTGCACTAGCTTCCGGACAGTGATGAGTAGGCCATATAGCAGCTTCTAGACCTGTGGATATCTCATCTATGAGTCAGCTAGGACCTCGCTGATGAACCCGGGTGGTAGACCACTTTGATGAACCCAGCTGTGAGGAGCTTACTTATCTCCTCACAGATAGCATCTTTGCTATCCTGTGCGAGGCACCGTAGCCGTTGCTTGACTGGCTTGGTGTCTGTCTTGACATTCAGGGCGTGCTCGATCACCTCCCTTGGTACCCCAAGCATGTCGGAAGGCTTCTAAGCAAAGATATCCCTGTTCGCCTGGAGGAAGGTGATGAGCGCATCTTCCTATTTGGGGTCGAGTCCGGTCCCGACTAGAGCAGTCTTGGAGTGGTCGAAAGGGTCCATGGGTATCCTCTCTATGTCAGAGTCCACTAAAATTCCCGATTTTGTTGCTTTCTTCGCCGGAACTTGATCGTCCTCGACTTCGGTTGTAGCGGTTTGCCGAATGTTGTTGCGTCCAACTGCTGCTTCTTGAGCTTGAGCCAACTCGCAGTTTTGCTTCTCGCAGGTGAAGGCTTGCTTGACATCGCTGCGAAGGGAAAGAACTCCGACTGGCAGAGGCATCTTGAGTATCATATAGGTATAGTGTGGCACCGCCATGAATTTGGCTAGCGCTGGCCATCCGAGTTTTGCGTGGTACGCAGTCTTGAAGTCGGCGACCTCGAAGCAGATGCTTTCTGTGCAAAAGTTATCCCGCGTGCCGAAGGTGACCGGCAAAGTTATCTGTCCGAGGGGTGTTGAAGATAGTCTGGGGATTATCCCGTGGAAGGGTGCAGTACTCGGCCACAGCTTTGAACGAGGAATCTTCATCTCATCCAGGGTTTTGGCAAACAGGATGTTGAGCGCACTACCTCCGTCTATAAGGACCTTCTTCAGCTTGATGTTTCTGACGACCGGGTCCAGGACGAGTGGATAGCATCCCGGGTGTGAAACCCGATCAGGGTGATCTGCATGGTTGAATATAATGGGTGTCTCTGACCAACGCATATATTGGGGGGTGTCCGCTGTAGAGACCGAGTTGACGTTGCTTCTGCTTCCTCTTGGACTCATACGCAGTTGGCCCTCTGAAAATATGGTTAAGCTCAGCCTAGGGATCTTGGTAATCACCGGCTGGGCCCGTATCTGGCTTGTCTTTGTCCTTGTCGGCACCAGATGATGATGCCTGCTCAGAAGCAAACTTCTTGAGCATGAAGCAATCTTTGGCCGTGTGTTTGCCCTTGGGATGAAAGGGGCAAGGCCCATTCATCACTTTCTGGTACTCGTTGTTCCTTGGGGGTCATGACCGAGTACACTCCACATTGGCCACCACGTCCTCCGACTTCTGCTTGCAGCCGCCGGATTTGTTTTGTGATGGCTCGTCATTGGCTTTGGCTTTCTGGTCCTTCTGCCGGGACTCTTTCTTGTCATCGAGGGCCTCAGCGACTGCCTCGGCTGAGTCGGCATACTTGTTCGCCATATCGAAGAGAGCCCTGACAGAGGCTAGCGGTTTCTGAGTAAATTTGGCAATGAACAGGTCTTTGACTTCCTTGCGGAAGGCGGCGATGACGACCTTGTCCTTGATCATGGGGATCGAGTTGCGCTTCTCAAAAAACCTTTTGATGAACTCACGAAGAGACTTGTTCTTCCTCTGGTGTAGCTGATAGAGATCGTGCTCAGAAGATGACCTTTCGTAAGTCCCCTGAAAGTTGGTGATGAAGCGTTCCCGGAGTTCTCCCTAGGAACCGATTGACCGCTTTGGGAGCCCTATCAGCCATGTCCTCGCCAAGTCGGCCAGGGCGACTGGGAGGTAGTTAGCCATGGCCTTGTGATTGCCTCCAGCTGCTCGAATCACCAGAGTGTATACCGTGAGCCAGGACTTGGGATTGGTCTTGCCGTCGTATTTTTTTATTCCTATATGTCGATGTTTTACACCGGCAATAAATATATGGGGCTACTCGACGGATGGAAACTTGATGGATTGCAAAGGAACACAGAGAGATTTTATACTGGTTCAGGCCCTCGATGTGAGGTAATACCCTACGCCCAGTTGTGGTGTTATTCCTTTGAGGATTTGTGGTGGTGATTCTGATGAACCAACTCAACCTGCCCTCAGGGGGCGCCTTGCCTCCCCTTATATACTGGGGGATAAGATTACAAGGTAGGAGTCCCAACCGGATTATGGCCAAGAGATCTCCTCTTAGAGATATAACGCATCCAACTAGGACTGTGTTTTTCTTATCGTACAAGGCAAAGTCTGCCGAGAGTGGCTATATCCCTAATTACAAGGCTAGGCCCATCCTCTATCCGAGTGGCCCATATGCTTGTCATGAGGTACTCGGGGCCCATGGCACCCACAGTAGCCCCTGAGACCTTCATAGTTGAGCCACAGCTGATGCCGAGTGCTCATCCCCCATGGTGAAGTCTTCCCGAGTGCATTGCTCCCGAGTACTCTTTGTCCAAGTACTTCTTCTCCCGAATCCTGCTTCATGTCAGCTGGCAGCGAGGCTATGAAGGGCTCCATGTAGAAGTATAAATAGTGTGCGTCGAACAGGTGCACCTATTAGGTGTAGCCCCCGACTTTATACTTAATTGTGAAAACAATTAAACATAAAGTCAAAGATCTTTAACCTTGTAGTCTTTCCCGAGTAGTATACTACTGGTATATGAGACTCTTCGGTATCATGTCAACCGGAATAAACTTTATAGTCTTGCCGAGTAGGGAACTACTCATATCTACAACTCTTTGACTTCGTGTCAGTCGGAATGGGTATTTATACTCCTGCCGAGTAGGATACTACTCGTACATGGGACTCTTCAGCGTCATGTCAGCTGGAAAGAGGGGTTTATAGTCTTTCCCGAGTGGCGTCCCACCCAGAAGTTAGACTCCTCTACGTCATGTCAGCGGGAATGAGAAATTTATAGTCTCTCCCAAGTAGTGCACTACTCGAAAGTTAGACTCCTCCGCATCATGTCAGCGGGAATAATGTTGCTCATGGCAACTGATGGCCACGCATGTAGGCCGAGTACCACTTTATGAAAATAAATCCACGGCGTGGTCAGGTGTACCCGAGAAAGATACCTGCATCCCCAATTTTAATGAAGACTAGCTTGTGATCCTTCTAAGGATATATCCTCGAGACCTGGTAGATAAAACAGATACCCAAACATACATGTTTAGCAATAAGGCTCTCATGAAGCATATCTGTTTACCTCATCGGCTCCTGTTGGTAGCACCAGCGCTATAATTTCAACTCAGCCTGCGGGTGGCCCACATGGAGCATGCTACTGTAGGAACTCATATCTTGGTGGTTGCTACCAAATAAGCCGGCCTGAGCCGACCTACCCAGCATAGCTCTATAGAAGTATCATCCATCGCATGTCAGGATGAGTTTTTTGGTGTCGGTAATTGCAATCAGCCAAAAGAATCCTTGTCTGCAAGCCTTTCCGACTTATGTTCTGGATGCAGCCTAGTTGCCACAGGTGCCTGAGTAGGTATGTTGCAGAATCTACTCGCCCTCCTCAGGTGTGACGCGGTACATGAGAACTCCGGATGCGCTTTGACGACATAGGTCTTCTCTGACTTCAGGAAAGCCGAGCATGGTATCCGAACCTTGCATTAGCATAGGATTTGGCTAGCGACCCTCATGGGGCATACCCTACCTAACTGAGTTATAGCCAAGCTAGATACCCGAACCTTGCATTAGCATAAGATTCGGCTGGCGACCCTCATGGGGCGTACCTAACTTGACAGAGTTGTACCAAATAAGGTACCCGATCCTAGCATTAGCATAGGATTCGGCTGGCGACCCTCATGGGGCATACCCTACTTAGCCGAGTTGCGACCGAATAAGGTACCCGAACCTAGCGTTAGCGTAGGATTCGGCTGGCGACCCTCATGGGGCGTACCTCACCCAGCCGAGTAGTATACGACCCCCAACTAGCGCCGGAGGTCGGTTGTCAGCTCACATGGAGCGTAGCCAGGGAAGATGACGTCTCGACCGGCGTAAGTACTCGGTCAGTAGCCCTCATGGAGCATTCCGAGTGTATTTTGGCAGACTTGTCCAGCCCCTGAGTGTAGGAGATAGGCTCATAGCCCTGAGTTCCTGTCACGCGTATCCGGAGCTGGCCCTACACTATAAAGATACCGGATGAGTAGCATCTGATGATGAAAACAATCACCCGAATAAAATGTATTTTACAATATATGTAAATACGTGTTCTTCCTCTTACTGATATTAATTTCTCTGAGTAGTTGACCCCTTACGTTTAAGCACTTTGCCCGACTAATCATAGCCCCCTAGCGTCGGGAGTTGGCTCATGGCTCTTTCCCAGACACGCGTTTTGGGTGACTTGAGTTCATCTTTCATGGAGCAAAGTTTCACGGATCAAGATTTATGCTACTCGAATACTTTTGCAATCATTTAAGAAAAAAACAGAAAAAAGTGCAGCTTGTACACCTATTAGGTGTAAGCGGCTGTGGCATTGGCGAGGCCAAGTGAAGAAATATTTATCAGGAAGTGACTTAGCTGTTCGGTATGTTGGAGTGGGGATGACATCCTTGCATTTGGGCTTTTGAGCCCCCGAGCATATCACTTGTTGTTCTGATAATCTTTAGTTGTTGAAGGTCGAAGATGGTTGTGACCGACTGCCACAATGAAGCCGTCTGACTTGCTTTTGCGACTCCCAACTTTAGTCGGGACCGCGTCGTCGGTGCCCTCCCGCTTCTTTTGTCAGGGTGCCTTCTTGTCGTCGAGGAACTCAGCAACAGCGTCGGCCGAGTCGGCGTACTTGTTCGCCATGTCAAATAAAGCCTCGATAGAGTTAGGAGGCTTCCGCGTGTATTTATCGATGAACGAGGTGTTTTTGACTCCTTTTCGAAAGGCGGCAATGACGACCTCATCCTTGATCATTGGGATTGAATTCTTCTTCTCAGAGAACCTCTTGATGAAGTCACGAAGAGACTCGTTCTTCCTTTGATGTAACTGATACAGGTCGTACTCGGAAGATGGCCTCTCGTATGTTCCCTGGAAGTTGGCAATGAGGCATTCCCGGAGTTCTCCCCAAGAGCCGATTGATTGCTTAGGAAGTCCTGTTAGCCATGTCCTCGCTGAGTCGGCTAAAGCGACTGGGAGGTAGTTAGCCATGACTTTGTGATTTCCTCCAGCTGCTCGGATCGCCAGAGTGTAGACTGTGAGCCAAGACTCGGGATTGGTCTTGCCGTCATATTTGTCGATGCCTGTAGGCTTGAAACCCGACGGCCAGTCGACCTGTTGTAGCTCCTGGGTGAAGGCTGGTATGCCTTCGTCTTCATGAGGGCTCCGACTCCGAATACGGCGGCGAAACCACTCGTGGTGGAGGCCGAAACTCTTGTTCTTGTCTTCCAGTTGGTGTTGCTCATCTTCTTCTTGTTCACGGCGCCGAGCAATGATGTCTTGCTGAAGGTCACGCCGTAGTCGGTCTCGGAGGTCCTGATCGTCCCGACGGTTGCTTTGACGTCGCCGGTTGTCTTTGGGGTTGCTAAGTGACGCCTGATGTGCCTCCATATGCGGCTGACTAGAACCAGCCGCTCGGCGTTGCTTTGAGGTAGATGAGACTACCGTTGGGGATGTCGACCGGTTGGTCGGTATGAGGGTATCACCGACTATTGGTGCTGCTGACATGCAGCAGCGGTAAGCATGGCTTTTATCCTTGTGGTCGTCGGGGTGGCCTAGTGATCAGGCCCGAACTGGAGTGTATCCAGTAGAGTCACAGCGGCCACGATGTTCTGTTGAGGAGTAATGAAGACGTCGTGGTCGCAGACTCGGGTTTGGAGGATTTGTTGTTGTACAGTCTGCCTGGCCCTGCATAGAGCGTCATGCCGGCGTCTTTCTTCTTCCTCTTGTTGCTCTCACAGTCGGCGTGCTTCCTCCTCTTGCTGCTCGCATAGTCGGCATGATTCCTGAGTAGGAGTAGAGCCTTTGGATGCCATGAAGATTTCTCGTGGCGGGGAGAAGCTTGCCGAACTGTTGTCCGACTTAGAGTCGGAATCCGACTGAGAGTCGTAGTCCGACTGAGAGTCATAGTCGGAATAATTGATAGGGCTGATGATAACTCCAACCTCCCTAGATCCGATCTTGAGCGGCTCTAGGCCGTATCCGAGTCGAACTCCAGGGGATCGGGCTTGCCGCGTCGGATGTTGATTGAAGGTATCTGCGGCGTTGCTGAGTCTGTACGGGAGATTAACGATCTCTTCCCTTCTTAGCTTGATCTCGGCCAGCTCAAGACCGAGTTCGAGTCAAACACTGAAAGGAAGAGTTGTCCCAAGACTTAAGCAAGTGGAAGATTGCCGCAACAAGTCGATGATGGTCGCTGCAGCATCGTGTGGGCCGACTGGCGCGAAGCCGGCTGGTTCCCTGGCAGATCGGATCGAGTCCGAACCGGCCAAGGTGAGGTTGCCAAACTTGTCGGCGACGAAGTCAAGGCTTCCGAATGTGATCGTGTCACCAGTGGAGAATTTGTCGCCGTCAACTCCGGTTGCTGGATCCATCGAGCTTGTAGATGTAGATCTCACCGAAGCCCCTACCTGGTGCGCCAACTGTCGATGTTTTACACCGGCAATAAATATATGGGGCTACTCGGCGGATGGAAACTTGATGGATTGCAAAGGAACATAGAGAGATTTTATACTGGTTCAGGCCCTCGATGTGAGGTAATACCCTACGTTCAGTTGTGGTGTTATTCCTTTAAGGATTTGTTGTGGTGATTCTGATGAACCAACTCAACCTGCCCTCAGGGGGCGCCTTGCCTCCCCTTATATACTGGGGGACAATGTTACAAGGTAGGAGTCCCAACCGGATTACGGCCAAGGGATCTCCTCTTAGAGATATAACGCACCCAACTAGGACTGTGTTTTTCTTATCGTACAAGGCAAAGTCTGCCGAGTGTGGCTATATCCCTAATTACAAGGCTAGGCCCATCCTCTATCCGAGTGGCCCATATGCTTGTCATGAGGTACCCGGGGCCCATGGCACCCACACTATAGGCTTGAAGCCCGACGACCAGTCGACCTGTTGTAATTCCTCGGTGAAGGCTGGGACGCCTTCCTCTGCAAGAGGGCTCCGGCTCCGATTACGGCGGTGGAACTGCTCGTGGTGGAGGCCGAAGCGCTCATTTTCGTCCTCCAATCGGCGGCGCTCGTCCTTTTCGCGCTGGCGGCGACGAGCGTTGATATCTTGGTGGAGATCCCGTTGCAGATAGCTTCGAAGATCTTGGTTGATGCGGCGGTCGTTCTGGGAACGCCGCCGATTGTTGTTTCCGAGAGACAGCAGGTGTGACTCCGTGTGCGGCTGACTGGAGCCAGCCACCCGGCATCACGCTGATGCAGATGAGACTGCTGCTGGAGAACCCAACCGATGGGTCGGTATGAGGGAGTTGCTCCAGTAGTTCGAGGGGTAAAATGAGCCAAAAATAGTTTAGAAGGTTAAGTGCTCCAGTAAAATAGTTCAAGGGAGTAAAATGAACTTTTTTTTCTTTTCAACTACTGTCCACGGTGCAATGAGGGATGTGCGAGAGGGGAGGCATTTTGGTGGGGCGCATTGGAGAATGGGTTTTATTGTTTAGTATGTGGCTAAGTGGGTTGCGGCAGTGTCATACATGTGTGGAGACTAGGGATGGAAATGGGTACAAATTACCACCGTGCCCGTAGGCAAAAACCCTATAGGGCGAGGATACAGTACAAGTTTGTGCCCACGGGTGTGGGTGAGGGTTTATAGTTAAACCCAACGGGTAAAAATTCATGGGTGTGAAAAAGACGTACTTGTGCCCGCTCTACCCGTGAACCTGCTCCAATAACTAACAGTGAACCTGCTCCAATAACTAACAGGTGGACCCAAGTACAAATAACCAGTACTCTTGCTTGCTATTTGTTGAACACTATTAGAACTCTTCTTAATGTACTCATGCAATCTTGTTATTTGTCATGTTTGTTCAAATGTTATGCTGCCTGGATTACATGCTTATTACATGTTGGTGTGTACATGGCCATACCCGCGGGTTTGTGGTGCCCGAGGGTGGCGGGTATGGGTGTGAAGTGTTACCCATCACGGGTGGCGGGTGTGGGCACGGGTTTGGGGATTACCTCGCGGGTGCAGGTATGTGGAGCTCTACCCGTGGGTAATGTGCCCGTTACCATCCCTAGTGGAGACGAGCTGATCATGTATTATAGTATAAAACTATTCCCTGTTACACATCAGGCCCAACAATCTCCCCCGTCACATCAACCCATGTGACCTCAAAGACTTGTTCCGGGTCAGGCCCAACAATCTCTCTTATTGCATTAGAGCCCATGCGATCCCAGAGACTTGTTACCGAGCGCTTCCACTGTGTGACCCATGGAAATCATTCCGGCCTTCCAAACTAGGCTCTAATACCACTTGTTAGAAAACCGACACCAATATAGACCTCGATAACTGAACACGGAAGCACATCATAGAAGATTCAAACTTGATGACAACACCGAGATACGATATTTGTTAACGAGGTTCAGCCAAAGCCTACATCTCTGGGGCATTGATTATGGACGCTCCTCCCTGATTGGTACACCATCGGCTAGTTATTCCCTCTCACCTATACTAAGTCACCATCTAGTTACAACAGGTGTGCCTCTCTGTTTAAGAGAGAGACTAGGATAGAGTTTGACTCTACTACTATCAAACACCTATTAGAACTCCAAGTCCTAAACTATAACCAACTTTGTACATATATTCGACACAAACTCTAACAAACTCCACCTTAGCAAATATGCCACACCAACCTAAATTTGTTCCTTGCACAAACCTCCATGTACCTAGACTTGAGTTGGTTCCTTTTGCAGCGCACGCCGAGCCACTCGACAAGCCTACATCAGGCTCACCGCCACCAAGAGACTCCGCTATCCCTCCATAACTTCATCTTCTGGATTCCACCTACAATAGTGCTCCACCTTCTCTTCTATCATCACAGTCGTCTTGCTAAGCGAAATTGAATTCCTTCCTAGCTGGCACATCCCAGAGTCCCTGAAGAACATGTTCACCTCTATCTTCCATCTTAACTTTTATTTTATCTACTCTATGGGTAGATAACCGATGTCATCACCAAATAGACAAATTCAAACTTACCAGACTATACGAGGAGAACCCTTTCTTCCTTGATGTCTTATGAACTGAGCTAACGAATCCAACATCCACGCTTCCGCATCCTTAGACTGAGCACCTGATAATTGAGAAAATTCATCGTCACCTTGAGTCACTCAAAGAATATAATCACGATAGCGCTCTTCTTCCTCTCCAGTGACGCAGATTTTCATATATCCCCATCATACTGATCCATAGATCCTAGATATATCATGTACTGCCAAACAGCTCCATTGACTCCACCAATGATATTTGACCCGTTGTTGCCTAGGTTTGCTGCCACCCCCTCTTGCCGGAGATGGTCTATGGAGTTCCACCGCCTACTGCACCAAAGGCCCGTGCCCCACAACTTGCCCAACAACACCGCTCTGACTTCCGATTGACCACCCGTCAATCTAGCCACGAGCCGAAGCCGACAAATCATCACATCGCCTTCCCAGCCACCAAATAACCCAAGCACCATGTCTTGTCATCTCCCTATCGAGTGCAGCTCACCGAAAGGCCCAGGCCACCCGCACGAAGTGTTCAGCTCCACTAATTGAATCGTTGATCGCCTCCAACTTCAATCAACCCTAAGCGTCATGTCTGACTGACTCCCTGTTGAAAGTAGCTTACCGGAAAGTTCAGGCCACCCGCTCGAAGTGTTCGACACCACTGATTGGATCGCCAATCGCTTCAGCCACCATCAGTCTGAGCACCACATCTGGTCGTCTCTTTGTCAATCACAGCTCATCCAACGGTTCAGGCTGCCGCCTCAAGTGTTCGACTCCACCGATCAAATACTGTTGATCGCCGCCATTCTCCATCTTGTGTTAATGTCCCTCCCTGGATATTATGTGCAGTAGTCGCGGTGTGGGGCACCTCCATCGTACCTCTATCCATGATCTCCTTGGTGGATGCATGTATTAGAAAGAAGTGCTCTTGCATGGACATGTAAAGCACCTCTATATAGTGATCAAAAACAGGTGTAAACCAATGTTGAGAGGTGACATGCCCGTGTAGTGGTAGCATCAGAGTTTAGAAAGAAAAAAGTCTCATTGCTCGAAATCTCCCACACACTAAGGCAGAGCTTATGGGTTCTGAGCTTATCAGCCACATGTGAAACGAGGCATGTTATTAGCGTATATTTAAAGTATTAACTACTATAAACTTAAAAAATAGATTTATTCAATTTTTCTAAGAAACTTCTATATATAAAGTTTTTTACAAAAAAGTATATACTTAGCAGTTTAGAAAGTAGGCTTAAAAGGGAATAGCTAAGCTAATCAACTGGGTAGACTGTTAGATGCATGCAGCTCAACATCGTAGTGGATGGATGGGAGAAGTGTGTGTAATCATGTACATAGTGCGCTCTTGTAGGCTATTTGATGCATCAATAAAGCTTGATCGAGCCCTTTTTTGGCTATCTAACCATTTACACTCAGCTCGTATGCTAACTGAATCCATCTTTGAAGCATAAAAACGCAAGCCTCAAGATAGGTGGAACTCACTTTAAAGCATATCTAAGAGCATCTTCAGCAATATCCCCTATTTTAGAGCCTCAAATATTAAATGGGGGCTGTCTCTATTTTCTTTGGACCCCAAAAATGCTCCAAACTCCAGCAACAGCCCCCATTTCTCAGCCCCTATTTCTTTTTCTATTAATTTTCACCATAGACTATATGTATATGCCTAGTTTGACACTATAATTAAAACATAAATATTTATAACACATAGAATTTATCTATATACAATTGAATAATTTTAATCATCATAATTCAAAATTTTATTTATAATTTAGAAACATGAAAATGATATATCCGGCAAGCAAAAGTTCAGAACTCGAAATAACCTACAAATAATGCAATAAAACAAATTACTGAGCACCATGAAACGTCCACAAGTGCTCTATAAGATCATCTCGAAATTGCTCATGCACTTGCTTGATTTCTATTTTTTTATGTATCTTTAGGAACTCCTCCAACAGGGGTTTATTACGTTGCTTGTACTCCTCCTCCCTCGGCACCTCACTATCCTCCTAATCATAGTCGAAGTCATTATCTTCGTCTCGCTCACTCTCAATAATCATATTATTTATGATTACACAAGCTGTCATTATGAACCATAGGGTCTCTACCTGAAGTAATCATCATGAGCCTCCACACCAGCCACTATGCGCAAGAAAAGCTCCCTTGACATTCTGAATCTCCTCCTAAAGAATTTTGCATTATATATAGGAGGATCTGCAAAGTAATCTGCCACTATACACATATTTCCAGCAAATCTATCCATGTGTACTATCTGCCGACGCGAGACTGAACCACGACGCTTTCTTTTGGTTCTCTCGTGCTCCATGTGTGCAAAAAGAGCAGCTGCAATGTAATAGTCATCATCGTCGGACTCCTCTTCCTCTCACCATTGATGAAGAAGATTATCATCATCAGAAAAGTCTATCTATAAAAATCATTGACATCAACATTGAAAAAATCACACTAAAAATCGTACTAACACATGACACATAATTAAATCTCCACAGCACACACATATCCAAGTTCACAAGCATTTTTTAATTAAAATAACACATCCTATAACCACGACAGATTCAATGATCAAAATCTTTCAATAGTAGAAATGACATATCCTACTGACACATGACACATAAATCATAGTGAAAATTAACACATAACATCACCAAACTGCATCAAGGATGTCAAACTCTATCAGAGCCATCACTAACCCCACCGAAGCCACCACTACCCACACCAGAGCCACCATTGAGGACAGCCATCTTAGAAGCTGCAATCTATGCCCTCATTGCTAACACATATGTTCTCACATCCGGTTCTATGGTGGAGACATCACAGAACATGAGTTATTGTTCTTGCTCCCACATTAACTTGCACTTAGCCAACAAGATCTTTCACTCCTCAAGCTCTTTAGTCTCCCTCCATCTCTCTTGTTTTAACTTCACTTCTTTCTCCTTGGCTTCAGCCAAACCTTTCATTGTCTCCTTGTACGATCCAGCTTCTTCTCTATTTTTTAACTTCTCTTTTGCTTGCTTCCTGCCTGGTGGTCTCTTTTTAGCACTAGGCTCTGATGAATCGGGAGTTATAATTTTATCACTGTTGTCTCCTTCTTCACTAGGTCCCTCAGATGGCATCGAAGACTTGCTGGACCTTAGCCTCTTGTGGGACTCTAGCGCTTGAAACTTCGGCAAATTCCTTACCTTGAGCCAACAGTGAATAAACTGAAAGCCTCTATTCTTTGGTTCTTTAGATGAATACAATGCCTGTGCTTCAAGAAGCTGAAGAAAAATTAAAGTATTAGTTCGCATTCATACAAAGCTATTTAAAATAATATATAGAAAAGTCGACTTACATGCTCTTCATATGGTATGCCACTTGGATGTTGACACTCGATTTGATCATAGCAAGCTTGAAACTTGCTTGTCTCCTTCTGAATTGTACTCCAACGGTGTTCAAGAGAGTTTGCATTTCTATCAAACTCAAAATTGCGGTTGTCATGGTAATGCTCCGCAATCCTTTTTCAGTACGCCTTCCCTGGCTGCTCATTACCTGTAATAGGATCTGTGCTAATGCTTCCCCATGACATGTACAATTGGATGTCCTCTGGATGAGTATAGTTGTTTGACCTTCTGGTGCTTCCTTTTGCACCGTTGGTTGAATTACCTGCATCTCCACTGTGTATTGACAAGTCAAATGTATCGACATCAGTTTCCTCAGTCATCATGTGTAGAAAAGAATCACCTCCACCAGCCATTGCAGTCTAGTCACTACAATAGGTTACTCAGTACACTTGGCGAATAAAAGATCACAGAAAAAATTAGAGGAAAAAATATCCAAGCAAACTACACTCTCATCCAAAGAAACAAAATATATTCACAGTCATGTACACTATTCCATTAAAAAAGTATATTGGTTGTCATTCATTTAAAAAAAAGTTAGCAGCAGCAGTAATAACTAACAGTACTCACGTATATAAAAGAAGTGCACTTATATATATTGCAAGAGCTAGTACTCATATATATATAGAGAGAGAGAGAGATGGGCTACTATGCTTTATAAAGCACAGCCCCATCCGTGCGGCATACTTCTGTCTGTTGGATGAATTGCTATCTGCGGTCAGATATGGATGGACAGAGCGCTCTCTTCAGACGTAACGGCGCACTCACCTAACTCCTCACCTAACTCCGTCCGCGCCTGTTTGAACCGAGTGTGAGCGCGGGAGGAGGCGGGAGGCGGCGCCGGATCGGACGGCTCCGGGGATTTTCCCGTCCGCCCGATTCGGACAGAAGAGGAAGACAATGCTGACAGGCGGGCCCGGCCTGTCAGCGGGAGGCGCGCGGGCACGGACGGAGTTAAGTGAGGAGTTAGGTGAGTGCGCCGTTACGTCTGAAGAGATCGCTCCGTCCATCCATATCTGACCACAGATAGCAATCCATCCAACGGACAGGAGTATGCCGCACAGATGGGGCTGTGCTTTATAAAGCATAGTAGCCCATCTCTTATATATATATATATATATATATATATATATATATATGCAGTAGCAGCGACATAGCAAACAGGACGCAGGAGGCAGCAGGAGGCCGGGCGGTGGGCGGCGGGATGCAGCAGGCCGGTGCACGGCACGGTGTAGGAGGCCGGCGCGCAGGGCGGCGCGGCGAGGCAGGTAGGGTTTTCACCTGAGAAAAAAATCCAATCTTCCTCCTCTAGATGTCGACAGGCACGGTAGGCTTGAGGAATTATCATAGGCGTCAAAAACGTCGATAGGGGCTGTGGTGTAGAGCCCCTAGAACTGGGGGCTTAGAGGCTGGATTTAGAGACCTCCTCATTTTAGAGGCACTATTAGGGTCCCTGCTGGAGCTAAAATTTTTGTCTCATCGCCCAAAACCTGTTTGGGGACTGAGTTTGAAATCCCTGCTGAAGATGCTCTAAGAAGTAACGTACTTCCTCCGGTTTTAATGTTACGTTGTTAACTTTTGAACATATGTGTATGTCTAAAAATTAATGACGTCAAACATTAAAAAACCGAAGAAATCCAAAAGTACCTAACTAGCGATTGGGCCCGCTAGAAAGGAGCCTGTCTGGCGTTGAATGGCACGATCTCGGCTATACTAGTGCAATGGCATCATCAGTTGGCACGATCTCGGATATACCAGTGCAATGGCATCATCACGTCAGAAGCGAGCCGGCAAACCAGAAAGCATGGCATCGCAAAGCTAAACTGGAGTAAATGGAACGACTAACAGAACACAGAGAACTAAATACAACCACATCATCAACGAGAAACCAACATCAAATCCTTGTTGCCATAAATATAGTGAACAGTCACATGTTCTGAGAAGAAATGCAATAATAGTGTTACATGAGCTGGCGCTAAAATATATACAGAGCATGTCACAAGCCAAAGAGGAAACGAAACCAATCACTAGCGTTAAGACTTGCAACCCTTTTTAAGTTCACAGCAATACAGTCACGGCAAAACTTGTCAACCAAAATCACAACAAACAAGCTCAGTTGTTGCCAGACCAGATGATCAAACATGACAGCGCCACTCCTGCACTCAAATTAGATCAGCAACATTCATTGGCATTTCATCAATCTGCGTGCTGTAGTACTGTTCAATATCTCTCAGGATACGAATATCTTCCTTTTTGACAAAATTGATCGCCACGCCCTACAATATGCAATGATTTTTTTTTGGTCATTAGAATCTGCCCAATCAAACTGTTACCTACAGTATGCAGTCAACTAGCTCCTGATAATAATGATTTCTAATGCCAGGATGCATGGAGACAGTATTCAAAAATGATGGAATTCAGATAAACATTGTTTAGTCATTTCTAGAATCTAAAGATAAATGTGATGAACTGTTGGACTTACTGAAGCACTCGGGGTGTTTGGTTGGTAGCCACACTTAGCCACATCTTTAGCAAAGAGGTCTACCAACTTAGCCTAGTGTTTGGCTTGCCAAAAAACCTACCATTAACAAGTTTTGCCTAAATTATGGCCAACAATTTGTTAACCACACAAATTGTGGCATGCACACTTTAATTCTGTATCAACAGTATGAAGTCAGAATTCCTGTTATCTAATTTGTCATATACTGCCAACAAAAAAATGTCCAAGCATTTGGTTCGTTATTATTGAAGTGATCATTGGTGAATGTCTGATTGTGTTGAGCAAAACCATGGTACATATGTATTAGTGCCAAAAAAACTTGAACCAAAATTTCCTTGGCATGAATAACCCACAAGCAAAGTAGAGGATAGATGTAGTACAATAAACAATTGCAAGTTGTGCAGTAGAAAGTGTAGCATTACCTTGCGACCAAAACGTCCAGAGCGACCAATGCGATGGATGTAAAGTTCACGATTATTTGGGAGATCATAGTTTATGACAAGAGAGACCTGAAAATGAATGAAATAATAAACAGTACTCCACACAGTAAAATCAATGGAGTCTTCAAACAAAACATTACTCCCTCCGTAAATCTGGACATAGGCTTCCAGCATATGTCCAGATTCGTAGCCAGGAATTGGTTTTTTTTTTTTGGACAGAGTACAATAAACTTGCCTGCTGAACATCCAGGCCTCGAGCCCACACATCCGTCGTAATTAGAACACGGGTTGCACCAGACCTGAATTCAGCCATAATGGCATCCCTTTCCTTTTGAGGCATGTCACCATGCATAGCTGATACCGTGAAGTTATTGCTGCGCATTCTTTCCGTAAGCCAATCAACCTGACCAAAGGAAAACTCAGGATATCAAACAAAACATCAATAACAACAAGTGGGCATGCTTGGCAAACATTGCAATTCAACATAGTAAAAAAACCAACAAACTAAAACTATCAACTCATGCAGGCTTGCACAAACAAGTATTCTACGACTAATCAACAAGTTTCAAGAGACATGGAGTAATAGCAACTGCCCAGACGGCACAAAAAAGGTGTTTGAAAGAACTACAAAGGAGTTATGACCATAACATAGCACAACAATTTGGTGTAGACAAACAACAACAGTGAAAGGATCATAACAAAAAAGAACACCATATACTACCTTTCTCTTCGTGTTGCAGAAAATGACAGCTTGGGTGATTGTCAGTGTATCATAAAGATCACAAAGCGTATCAAACTTCCATTCTTCTTTCTCAACAGCAACAAAGAATTGTTTGATGCCCTATATGCATGATATGAAAAGATGAACATATTAAAGACCAACAAAACCAAGAAAGTAAAATACATATTGAAGATCATCAAGTTTGTTTGATAAGCAAAACAAGTAATGATGTTTACCTCTAGGGTCAATTCATCACGCTTTACAAGGATCCGAACTGGGTCAGTCATGAACTTGCTGGTCATTTCCAAGATCTCATGCGGCAGAGTTGCAGAGATCAAGCAAACCTGTGCAAATGAAAAAGATACGCTAGTAGATTAGTATTAGGACCTGACTGCCCAGGATATGCCATCAGTTATTGTCATCAAGTTCAAGCATTATGCCATCAGAATATAACAAGTCATGCATTACCGAATCAAAACAAATACAAGGTAGCTGTCTGTTCACACGATGATACGTTACAAGAGAATATCAAAACATGGACAGAATAGTGTAACGAAAAATAAATTAGAGATGGAAAAATCTCCCTCAGTCACAAAATATAAGAACTTTTAGAGTTAGGCATGGGTATTAAGGAGAAGTGTAAAATAAAATGAGGGATGATTGTGATTGGTTGACATTAGGAAGTAGGTGAAGAAATTACATGGAAGATGGTTGTGATTGGTTGAGATAAGGGAGTAGGTAGAAAGGTAGCTATATTTTGGGACAAATTTTGAATGCTAAAGGTAGCTATATTTTGGATGAAGGGAGTAGATATTATACACTAGTGAGGAGCTAAATTTAAAAGAATCAACTGGAGAGGTGAACACTGAAACACAAGACAAACTATCAGTCTAGTACAGGTTTAATCTGTGATTGACCTGGAGATCTGGGGGTAGATATCTGTAGACATCATATATCTGATCCTTAAAGCCTCTGCCCAACATCTCATCGGCTTCATCCTGTCATTGAAGAATGTTATTCTCGTACTATTTGATCAAACCAAAAAATAGTTCCAAAAAACAACATGAAAAGTAAACTAACCAGAATTAGGAGCTTAATGGCTCTTGTACGCAAGGTCCTTCTCTTGATCATATCACAGACTCTGCCAGGTGTTCCTGACACAACATGCACTCCATGTTCAAGCTTTCTAATATCCTCACCAATACTTTTGCCACCAATACAAGCATGCACTTGGATATTGATGAAGTCACCAATAGCCAGCATAACTCTTTCTGTTTGTGCAGCAAGTTCTCTAGTTGGTGACAGTATCAAGGCCTGCACCCTAGAGAATGAAAAAAAATATTAACTACCAACACCAACAGACATAACGATTACTGGAACATAAACAACGGCAGGGAATAATCATTAATCAGTACCAGAACAGGAATGGAAAAATTCATGTACAGGTCTAACTAACTAGGATGCCATCACCTATGACATTATACTATACCTAGTTTTCTTTTCTTTCGAAAAATATAAACCCAAGTTATTATGAGTCGAGGAAAGACCAGGAGAAGAAAAAAAATCAATATAAGGTCAAAAACAGATAAAAACAAGAGCCTTGACACGCAAAGTCAGAATACAAATTGCGGTGCCCTGAATCAAATAGCTCGGAGGTTAAGTCACAACCATAGCAAATCTACACAAATGCCGAGAGTTGCAGTAAAGAACGAAAAATCCTATCCAGACATTTAGGTCCTAATTACTGCACCTAACATTGTTGACACCAGCACGGTGCTGCGGTCGCAAAATAGATCGTGCAGTAGGAAAAGTAAGTGGAAACAATAAGTAAAATGTCAGATTGGTACTCCAGCAGCTAGTAGTGAAGGGGGTAGTAAGAGGCAAGGCGTACTCGCGGACGGCGGTGTCCACGATCTGGCAGACGGAGAGCGAGATCATGGAGGTCTTGCCGGTTCCGGACTGGGCCTGTGCGATGACATCGCGGCCGGTGATGATGGGGAGGACGGCGCGCTGCTGGATGGCGGAGGGCTTCTCGAAGCCGTAGGCGTAGATGCCGCGGAGGAGGTCGTCGCGGATCCCCATCTGGTCGAAGCTGCTGATGACCTCGACCCCTGGGGAGGTCTCGAAGGTGAGGTTCTCGTCGTCCATGGCGCCGGGGCCGCGCCGGGACGTGGTGGCAGCCGCCATTGGGGGGAGACGAAACCCTAGAAGGGGGAGGTGGGGGTGGTCGTCGACAAGAGAAAGGAGTGGAGACTTCTCTGCGTGTCGATCGAGCCGTTCCATCGGGAAGAATTTTCAGTTTATGGGCGCACACGCAGTGATAGGCTGAATTTTTTTTATTTTTATATTTATTTAATAAAATATTTACAAAACTACATTTTCATTTCAAAAATTTACAAAAATATACTCCCACGGCCCTCTGGGAGGGCGATTTAGGGTGATTTGATGACGTGGCTGACGGCCGTTGGCCGGGCGGTCCACGGCCGTCAGCCATTTTGCAGGCGGCCCCTTGCCGCTCTCTCAGAGGGCGGTTTTTGGGTGGCTGAGGGGGCCGCCTGCAAAATAGGGCCGGCTATTTTGCAGGCGGCCCCCTTGTCGCCCTCTGGAAAGGCGGTTTTTAGCAGCCCCGGTATAAAACCCCCTCCCAGACTCCAAAAATATCATAAAATTCACCGAAATCACAGAAAAAAGAAGAGAAAGCTGAGAGCGAGCCTGAACGAAAGCAGCGAAGCTCTGTCAGTTTGCTGATTCGTCTGCAGGTAAAATCTATTATCCCTTTGTAATTTCTATTTCTATGCATAAATTGATGTAGTATTGTACTAGTTATGTATATAGTACTATATGAAAATAAGTTGTTACTCGTAGATCTGTAGGTTTTTAGTTAATCTGTTAGATGATTTAATTTTTGTAGAGATGTGAGGAGAATATTGGTACATAATTTAACTGTATTTTTTCATCAACAGAAATGTCAAATAAGGTGATATTTCAATTATTTCACGGGCAAGGGAATATTAGATATGGTCCAGAAGGGGTAGATCTGTCAGATTTTAGTTCAACGGCTAAGGGGATTGATAGACCAGCTGAGAGAAGTTTTGGGTCAGTGTACAACTGGCTGATGCGAGGGTTTTGACTGAACCCCGAGCTTAGCGCAATAACCTTGTATGTAGTAGTCAGTCATGCAGCTGAAGGTTTTTTTTGGGAACTGATGCCGGTGGATTGCACTGCCACTTGGAGATGGTATGTGGAGAATGCATTCCAACGTGGTTGGCCACTGGGCATACTTGTGTTGATATGTGAGAAAGATAACACCGCTGGTACAATGCTCGTGCAAGATGATGAGGGTCCAAGTACGGCAGGAGGTGATAGCGAAACAATGGAAGAAAATGAAGGAGGGAATAAAAAAGATAGACAACCAACAGGTATGGCAGATGAGGGAGAATAAATCAACACCATTGTCGAAGAAATGGATAGGGAAGATTCTGAAAACGAGAAAGCAGAGCATGATAATTCATCTGATGAGAACACCGTGATGCCTACAGAATAGAGCAATGAGGACTTCTCTGTGCTTGCTATCTCCGAGGGACATCATATGCCATGGGAGTACAAGGAGAATGAGGTCATCCAGGGGGCTAAGTATGCATATGTAGAGGATTTAAAGGAGGCAGTAAAACAATGGGCCGTGTCACTTTAAAGGGAGTTCTCGGTCGTGAAGTCAAGCAAATCGGTGTATGAAGTGAAGTGCATGAAGGATGGGTATCCATGGCGGGTGCACGCATTCAAGGGTAAATGAAAAGATTATTGGCAAATTTCAATCATGACTGAGCATTCATGTTATTTATCCGGTATTGAAAAATATCATAGAAACATGACATCTGCATTTATTGCAACAGAGATGTACTCCCATATTGTCAATAATCTGGGGTACGAACTAAGGTCAATTGTTAAACATATTGAAGAGAAATTCAAATACACAATTAGCTATGGCAAGGCTTGGAGGGCAAAACAGAAGGTTGTAGAGATAAGATTTGGCACATTTGAAGCATCCTATAATAATTTGCCTCGTCTGTTAGGCTGTATTCTTTAGAGGAATCCGGAGACGTGCTACGACCTAAAAGTCTTTCCATCAATTCACCATGATAATAAAAATGTGTTGCAACGAGTATTCTTTGCATTAGGTGCTTGCATTCAGGCATTTGTCCATTGTCGTCCCATCTTCTGCATCGATAGGACATTTCTGACCGGAAAATACAGAGGGCAGATCTTAACAGCAATTAAAGTTGATGAAAACAATCAAATTCTACCAGTGGCTTTTGCTTTTATTGAGAGTGGAACACTGATGCTGGTATTGGTTTCTAGAAAAGGTTAAGTCTGCAGTTGTACGGATGAGACCAGACGTATGCCTTATACATGACCGTCACGCCGGCTTGCTGCGTGCAATTGAGGAATTGAGATATGGATGTGTTGAGAAGGGATACCCACCAAGGTGGTCTGATGTCCAAAACAGATAGTGCATACGTCATATGGGTGCTAATTTCTACAGACAATTTAAGAATAAGTACCTTATGGATCTTTTCAAGAAGCTTTGCGCCCAGAATCAAGAGAAGAAATTCAATGAGCTTTGGAGGAGGTTGGATGAGCTGACCTCTAAACTAACAGATGAGCAGTCCAGGAGGGCTAGCATTGGAGAAGATGAGGCTCCACAAGCTCTTGGATCTCTATCAAATGACAGACCACATATGAGAAGAAGGTCTGCATTCTCAGTTAGAAAATTTTCAGATTGGATTGAGAATGAGCCAAAGGAGAAATGGGCATTGTTGTATGATAAGGATGGTTCTCGGTTTGACATAATGACCATAAATTTAGCGGAGGTTTATAACTGGGTGATGCGTGGTGTTTGAGGACTCCTACTTGTTGGCATAGTTGAATTTATCTTGCATGACACATGCAAATACTTCAGAGATCGGTTCAGAGCAGCTGGGTCCTCAATGACGGACAATAATCTTTTCTTTGACACACTACTGATGAAGTATCTGCAAGATAAAAGTAAAAAGGCCCGAAGACATCGTACTCTATCTCAAGGTACACAAGAACACAGATTTAAAATATTATGTGTCGACAAGGGCATGCGCGGAATCTACCGCAAAAGAGTTGTGCAGGAGTGTGTCCTGAAGGAAGACGGGACCTGCAAGTGCTCGTGCCGAAAACCTACTCTGCTCCACAAGCCATGCTCTCACGTTATTGCCGCGAGTGGTGAGTACGGGATAGAAGCACGCTATTTTGTCTCACCTTATTTCAGGAAAGGGGCAATCTATAATACCTGGAGCGGAGAGATATACGGTTTCGGTATTGCGGGTACATTTACTATGGAGCATCCTCAGGCTATGTACATTCCTGACCCAACAAAATTGAGGGATAAAGTAGGTCGCCGCAAGACAAGATGCATCCGTAATGACATGGATGAGTTAGAAGCCGGTGGAAGGCATAAACGTTGTTCAAAGTGTGACTAAACAGGTCATACATATAAGAAATGTCCAAAGGATGCAACCGGTCCAAGTGCGGCGGAAGCTGGACCGTCGAGTTCAGCCGCTGATGGCAGTCATCCTACGGATGAAGGCACAACTTCAAAACGACCCCGTCTTAGGCGTTCTCGAATAATTGGTGGTGCTACGGTGTAGTGTAAGTCTATACTAGTTCTTTGTTATAGAAGGATATATACCGTACTATTGTTTTTTATTATCATGTAACAATACTATAAACTTTAACAATAATTAACGCTAACTCTCTATTTGCATGCAGGTATAACGTACCATACACCAGAGCTGTTGGACCGAGGTCTCGACCAGTCCCACCGGTCTTTCCTGTCAGCCGTGGAGGGTGCCCACCTAGCCACCTTCCATCCACGGCCTTCACGTCACCTCCTGCGGATAGACCCTCGGTTCCATGAGAGGTAAAAGCTGTACGAATATTCATTCACATCGTTTGTGCATATCTATGTTCCCCAATATTGATTACAGTGCTATATTCTGCAGGTTGTGTGAGGCTGGACTTCTTTCGCTGTGTAGGCTAGTTGAGCCCGCACCGGACGAGAGAGACCCCGCCAAGCGATGGGACGCTGACCGGTCACTTCTGGCAGCACTGGTGGATCGCTGGAGACCGGAGACCCACACGTTCCACCTACCATGCGGCGAGATGACTCCCACACTCTAGGACGTGTCGTACCTGTTAGGACTTCCCCTCGCAGGAGATGCGGTCGGCCCGATCGACAAGGCGCACGGTTGGTCGCAGGACATCACTGCTCGGTTCGAGCCCGTGCATCATCGACCTAAACTCAGACCCCCGGGTTCGCTACGGCCTTACACCACGAACGGCCCCTCGCAGGCTTGGCTGCTACAGTTCACCGTAAGTCGCGGATTCCTTTCATTCACAATCATCCGATCTACAAAGCAACAGAGCTACTAACTATAATCTTTCTTTACAGCCTAATAAGCTAGACGATGACGCCGATGAATACTCGGTGCGGCGGAGCATGGAGGCGTACCTGTTGTGGTTGTTCGGGTGGGTGATGTTCACCAGCACTCATGGGCACGCGGTGGACAAGGGACTGATCCACTACGCTCGCGCGATCGCCGACAGCGAGGACGGCCGCGTACCGCAGTGGAGTTGGGGATCTACTGTGCTAGCGGCGACGTACCGTGCTCTTTGTGACGCGTGCACAAAGACCGATCCAGGTGCGATTATCGCCGGTTGCCCTCTCCTTCTGCAGCTATGGGCGGCCGAGCGGTTCGCGATAGGCCGTCCTTTGATTCAGCACTCTTCCTACGAGGGCGGCCCTGGAGGCTTGTACGGGCAGTGGCCCGAGGACCGTCCGACTATGGGGACCATATGGTGTTGCCATGAGGTACAAAATGTGAAATTCTATGTTTACCACTTATACACAAACACTGACGTGTAAGCTTTTCCTATTTTGCAGCGTCGTTATGCCCACAGGCAGGTTAGGAGGGCCTACTCCGAATTCGTTATGGAGTTCGACCGCTTGCTGCCCAGCGACGTCGTCTGGGAGCCGTATAGTCCGCAGGCCATCGCGGCCCGTGCACTGCTCGGACTCTCTACTCTTTGCACGCGCGACCAGGTGTACTGGATGACGACAGTGCCATTGGTGTTCGACATCTTCGTCGAGCCCCACTCTCCGCAGCGCGTGATGCGACAGTTCGGACTACGTCAGCACTCCCCTGTGCCCATGGAGATCGTTGTGCCGCGCGATGTGCACCGGTTAGTACAACTGCGATCTTTGTTTAGTACTACAACTATTTAATGTAGTCTAATGCACTCTCTGCAAATAGATATAATTGTAGGGGACATGCAGCCGGCGTTCAGTGGTATCCTCAACTGCAGAAGTACGTAGAGGACTGGTTGTTGGCGACGGAGGAGGTGATCGACGAGATACATCCACACACTAAGAAGACCTACCTAGATTACCTCACGTGGTACCAGGCCCGCACCTGCACACGCGTAACGTTCACCCCAGATGATCCACAGCCACACGTCGCCGCTACGACGGACACGTATCCTAAACACTGTGATTAGGACTACTTCCGCGTGGTACGTCACATTATCTTTGCACTTTGCTATTCCCTTTGTACGTGTCCACGGTTCTAACACATGTTCATGTCACATTTGAAATAGGCCAACGCAGCGCGACAGGTTCAAGCTGATGTAAACGTGGCGTTCGGACGGTTGGACAGTGGGATCGTGCTAAATGCAGATGAGCAGAGGACGACCTTCGGGAGGATTCGTCAGGCGATACACACAGTGATTCGTGCGCTCACTTGTCGTGCGGTTGATGCGGTACCTCCCGTAGTTATACAGCAGCAACAGCCACGGCCAGCAGGAACAGGAGCAGGAGTAGGAGTGCGACCGCAGGGTTCCAGTCAGCCATCTGGCCCCTCCAGAGGTAAATTCGACTAACCATCGGTTCATAACATGTTTCCTTCTACGACATGTACCATTGTACATCAATATGCTTTCCTGCAGCTTTTGCTACACCGTACCTACATCCCTCTGGAGCTAGCACGTCGACGCATGGAGTGTACCACACACGACCACACGTGCAGCTGGGCATGACAAGTGCCCCCAGGGCCACCACAGGAGGTCCTTCAGGTTATATCAAAGTTTATTTTTACCTTACAAAATTTTGGTTTGCAATTATCAATATTTTGGTGTACAGGGTTCCACTCTACAGCATCGGGGATGTTTGCTAGTGCTGGCTCCTCCACGCAGGGCGCACGCGGCAGCGGTTGGGCACCGGATCCTTTCGAGGGGGACGACTTGGAGGACTCGGGCGAGGAGATCCAGGAGATACTAGCAGCCTCGTAGCTCGAAGGAGCTCCGCCACCACAGACACAGGACCCACCAGCTACCACACCCGTGCAGACGACCCGCGCTGGCTGTGCTGTACCACCAGACCGGCTGAAGTACTCCCAGGGGCAGGTGCGAGCGCAGGGTAGGAAGACAAAGAGAGATAGAGGTTACGGTCAGGGCCCGTAGTACGTTGTATCAGTGATAGTTTGTCTACTGTATATCATGTTTTATTAATTCTACATATACTGAAGAAACCCCTTTACTTCATTTACGCTCGTCGATCAAACGATATGCTCCTCACGATCTATGTTTGTGACGAAACTGATCAAAAACATGAATTTTCAAGTTTCAATTTCACGGTGAAAGTACATTCCGAGCGATGACAACCGAACACACGTTAATTGCATGTGAACATAATGAAATTATCCATCCAAAGAGTACAAACGGCACATCAAACGTTTCTAGTTATCGTTATTACATGCCTTAGGGAATTTTAAACAGATAACCAACTAGAGATGCAACTACTGTGTGCAGCGTGGGTACTTCCCCTTCCTTGCTGCCTCCGGCCCAACTTCCTTTGCACGCCGTGCCCTCTCCCGCTTCCTCTCCCTATCTGCCTCACAGGCTTCCTTCTCCTGCCGCTCTTTCTCCTCCTTCCTCTTTTGCTCAGCCTCCCACTTTTCTTCTGCTGCCCAAAGACGTTCGAGGTGGTCCCTGTGCCATTCCTGCAACATGCGAAGATACCGTGCATCCTATGGATGGATCTCCGTATCTATCTACCGCACAAAGTCGCATAGAGGCGGAGGATGCTTCGGTGCCTTGACATATACAAATTTGTTAGCTCAAAGGTTCAAATATTTCGTAGTACAAAATAATTCGTATTACCTCCACTGGTTTCTTCGCCTTCCCCTTCTTCCCTTGTAGTTTCGGCTTCTCCGGGGAGTAGACGTAATTTGCACACATCCAATACCTTCGTCGGTATGTGTAATCCTTCTCACTTATTGCAACTTTGCAATTATCTCCACACCAACACATCGGCGGAGGCTCGTCAATCGGAGGTCGTAGATGAATGGACATACCGGATGCATCCATAGCAACCTATATTATAACCAAATAAACGCAAGTTATAACTCACTAGGCCAAAAATATCTTATACAACTACTTACCTAAGGTATACTACACATGACTACAAAAGATGAAATATCATCATCCACATTTCCATCTCCCGAGCGTTTCTCAAATTAGTGCTACTCATCTAGTAAAAAAAGCTAACTTCTCTCATGCGCTATATCAATGTCCTTAGCCATTATGCTCAACTACAATAAATCTACACTCTGTGAAACAAACCTAACATTTATTTATCTGTGAAAAAATTGGTCTAATACTACACATACTACATTATTTGATGAATATAAATAGAAATTGCAAAGAGACATCAAATATTACCTGCAGACGAATCCGTAAACCGGCAGGGCTTCGGTGCTTCCGTTGTCCTTCACTCTTAGCTCTCCCTTTTTTTCCTGTGATTTGTATGAATTTTATGACATTTTTGGAGTCTGAGAGGGGGTTTTATACCGGGGGAGCTAAAAACTGCCCTCTGAGAGGGCGGCAGGGGGGTCGCCTACAAAAATCCGGCCGAGGGGCTGGCCATTTTGCAGGCAGGGCCGCCTGCAAAATGGCCGGTCCCCTGTTGACACCAAAATTTGGTACGGTCGTTATTAGGTTCGGTTAAGGAAAGAGGCTATGTCAGCCGATGGAAGCTAATCCAGAAGAGCCCGAATTTGGAAAGAAATCGTGAAGACCACGGCATGGCAGTTAAATACGTTATCTGTTAATTAGGCAGGATTGATAATTTTCCTTTTAATTGTTAGGAAGCTTTGTCTCGTGTTCGATCAGGACTTGTTAGTAGTTTTCTTTTATTGTTAGGAAATCCTGAATCGTGTCCGATCAGGACTTGTAATAATCTCAGGGTATAAATACGTACACCCGGGTACCGTGTAAATCATCTCACAGATCAATACAACTTCGGCGCATCGCCACCCTTTTCGACCGGTCTTGCTTCTCGAGTCGGGCTGCATCGGTTAGGTCCGACCTTCTGCGAGAGGGTAAGTCTCGTCACACCGGCAACCGTATCGGCTTAGTTAGGACTTCCTCGGTTCGGTCCGATATTCTAATCAGTCTCTACAATTATCGGCTTACCATGGTGTATCTATTTTGTCTAAGGCTGCATCAGTTAAGTTTGATCTCTTAGTCCGAGTAGATATACCACATCACATTTGCATAGATTTATCGGCTTCTTGGGTTTATCTTATCGTCATCAGTTTCGTGCTGCATTGGTTGGGTCCGACCTTCTAGAGTGTTGTCGATAAGCCAAGACCGGCTAAGCCGATATATTTTTATGCGATGTTTTATCGGAGTGCTTAGCCGATAAGTTATCTTTACTTTATATCCAGCCGATCTATATTGACAGTATGATTAATCTAGTTTCTATCGGTCTAGTGTTGTTAACGTCAACCCTATACTGTCTCGGTTCGGTCCGATCTATCAGAGTTGGTGTTAACAGTATGACCATCGGTAGTTACTAGGTTTCGTCTCATCGGAAGCTGGATAAAGCCGATTGTATTGTCTTGATTATTATTCTGTCTATCTACTCTATCATTGGTTTTCTAGCTGATGTACAAGTGCTATCGGCAATCGGCTGGTTTATTATCAGTTTATACCATCATCAGTTTTCTAGCCGATGTACAAGTGCTATCGGCAATCGGCTGGAAGGAGTTCGTATCGGCTTGTTGGCCGATTGGTTTATTGATCTAATATTTTCTATCTCCTTGTCAATTGCGGGTCAAATTGACTGGCACGCCTATGAACCTCAACAGTTTAGGACCTGCACTAGAGTTAAGCAGATCTCCCAGGCCTTCGAGTGATCAACCGTATCGGACCAGATCATCAACACGCTTCTTGGCACACCTAGTGATTTTTGATGCCAACACCCCTCAGCCGGATTTTTACAGGCGGCCCCTTCCGCCCTCTCAGAGGACGGTTTTTGGGTGGTCGGGAGGCCACCTGCAAAATGGCTGACGGCCGTGGGCCGCTCGGCCAACGGCCGTCAGCCACGTCATCAAATTGCCCTCTGGAAGGACGATTTCATAAAAATCACCCTCCTAGAGGGCGGTGGGAGTATATTTTTATAAATTTTTGAAATGAAAATGTAGTTTTGTAAATATTTTATTAAATAAATATAAAAATAAAAAAAATTCGTGATAGGCTTCCGAGTGCAACTGGGCCGTGTGCGTGCGCGGCTCGTGTGCTCATGTGTAAGCGCATGTCCAATGAACATGGGCAAGGCCCACTTTGAGCCCAAGACTCTGTTCTCGACTAACGACGACATTCTGACGTCAGCAAAAGGGAAAGCAGAAAGCCCGCAAGCGCCACCGCTTCACTCACTCCCTGTCGGCGACCAGCCGACTTTCCCTCCCGCCCGACCCCAATGCCGGCGCCGCCCGCCGCTTCCTGGCGCCGGCACGCTGCCGCTGCCACGTCCTCCTCCACGCCTAAAACCATCCTCCTACTCCTCCCCGTCCTCCTCCTCCTCCTCCTCTTCGTCCTCTCCAGGGCGCCAGATCTCACCCTCTCCCCCACGGCCGCCTCCTCCCGCCGCCTCCCTGCCCAGACGCGCCCGTTCGACTGCTACGCGTCGCCGCAGGCCTCGCCGGTCTTCGCCAGCCTCGTTGAGGGCGTTCCCCACCCCTTCTTCTACTCCCTCGCCGACATGGGGGCTCTCCCCGACCACCCCCACAAGAACATCGCCCGCCTCCTCAAGGGCAAGCGCTTCCGCAAGCCCGACATCTCTGAGACCATCCAGCAGCTGCTCGCGGGGAAGGTAGGGAGCGGCTCCTCTGGGGTGGTGGTCGACGTGGGGGCCAATGTTGGGATGGCGTCGTTCGCGGCGGCCGTTATGGGGTTCCGGGTGGTGGCCTTCGAGCCGGTCTTCGAGAATGTGCAGAGGATTTGTGATGGGGTGTACCTCAATAGGTTGCTGGACAGGGTTGTGGTGTACCATGCCGCGGCTTCTGATCGAGTTGGGAACATCACAATGCATAAGGTAATGGTTACTTTAGGATGCACTGCAGGTAGTTCTGATGTTCAGATATGTATTTTCTTTTTAAAAAAATTACTTTGTGTGCAATTACTGCCTTCTATGATTATAAAAATAACAAGGTTTTTACTGATTGGGAGTTCATTGTACAAAGTTAATCATTAGAGATAATACCAGAAACAAAAACAAATTGTAAGGTAGTGTGGTAAGCTCTCATGGTACAAAAATGACCTTTCAAAGTATTCTCGTGCATGTCTCGAGTTTTAAGGGTCTTTTTGTTTCGCCGGGAACCCATTTTTCATTACTAATGGAAAAACAGTCTTCTTACAGAGATGCATGAACGAGGAAGTTGCAAACTAGAACAACCCAGCATATGTTTCAATGCAGACGATTGTTTCATTTCTGAAGCTATTGCATCATCTCTAAAAGGATCATGAACATTCCTATGAGTTTAGTTGGTCTTTTCAATTTCATAGGGAATGTTTTTCAAGATTGTGGTGCTCATCTGCAGAAATGTTTGAAGCTATATATGCTTAAGTCTGAAATGTTTACTGTTCCTTTAACATTTTAACTCACCATTGGGATTCAGTGTTTATCTATTTTCTGTCATTGCTATAATTTTTAACTAATTTAGAAATGCCATAATTTTAGACATAATAGTCATTTTCTTTTAACTGTGCTACTGAGTTTGGAAATTTTGTCATGTCATTGGTCTTATGAAATTTCAAGAAAGATTTGTATTAATTGTCCATTTTTGCAATAATGTGCTCTAGTGCTATCAATGCAAGTCATTTACAATTTCAATAGAGACTATTTTTTTCTCTAAGACATACATACCATATCATATTATTATTTAATGCTCCAGTCAATAGCTTATTAAATGCATGTTGGATAGCGTAACTAATGCTTTAGGATAAATTGCATCACGTGCTACTAAATGCCTTCACTAGCTAGTTATGTTTGAAGATCATTGTAGACAAGGTTCTAGTTTCTTGTTTACCTTGGAACTTCAGATGGTGCCTATAGATATAAGTTGTTTTAACCTTCTTGTCCCTGTCCTCAATGTAAGTTGTTTTGCAACTTTTAGGCACTTTCCATCTTCTTGTTTGCCCTTGCCAAACAATGCTTCCCCTCTCACAAATAAACGATTCTTCTTTCCCAATGTAGTACAAATGAAGGATGACAAATTCATTTGTGCACAAGTCCAAAATGACATACATTTGGAATCTGAAAGAGTATGGCTGTGAAACCATAATTTCATTGTGCAATCATACATATGCAAATATATTGGGAATTAATATGTAACTTAAATGATTCAAACATGTTCATTTTGCCATTATTCTGACTTGTGCCTCCATTGGGAAGTACTCTAATTCTTTGGAAATCTCCTATTGCATTTTCTGTATCCATAATCGTATTTTTTTAATTTGTTTGACAGCTTATAAATAATTTTTTTGGTTACCTAGGTGATCGGACGGCTTGACAACAGTGCTATATCTGCAACTGGTGCAAAGTTGGCTTTCAAAGCAAATGAAGAAATTGCTGTTGAAGTTGCTACAATACCACTGGATGAAGTCATTCTAGATGCAGAGCGTGTGCTTTTGATCAAAATTGATGTTCAGGGGTGGGAATACCATGTTCTGAGAGGTGCATCAGAGGTTCTTTCAAGGAGGAAAGGTGATGCTCCCTACCTTATATATGAAGAAGATGAGCGCCTACTACAGGCAAGCAACAGTAGTGCACGAGAGATAAGGGCATTTCTTAGGAGTGTTGGTTACAACCATTGTACACGGCATGGCACAGATGCTCACTGCACAAAAGACTAGGCAAATGGCTTTCTGCATGGTGCTTTTAATGATGTGCTGATCTGTAGCAAAGCATTTTCCCCCTCAGGCAGCACATTCATGAATACGAATAGTTAGTCAACTTTTAATTCATGGCTTCTTTCTTTTGGGTTAGATTGTTGATGGTCGAGTTTTAGTATCATGCATTATGGTTTATTTCTCTGATGACACTTAATTTGAATTATGATAATGTAGCTATTCTTTCTAACTTGTGTTGCCTGTTTTGAGTCTGTTGTCAATCTTAGTGGATGTAGTCAGACACTACTGATTTTCCTTTTTGTGATTATGCCTTGAAAGGTGTGCTGATTGCGATATATAAGTGACCACAGGTGCTTATATTGTTTTCATTTTGAGAGTTCATTCCAAATCAGTTATGTTTAGCGCATGTCACATATTCCTTGTTGGCTGATAGCTTATCCACTCAATTCTTCTACTTGATTACTTTGAATTGGATGAGATTTTACATTTGTTTGAATGATAAACTATCACACCCTGAAAATCGCTCTAATTAAAAATCATTTTGGGGTAAATGGAAATACGAGAATACACTAAAAAAGTTGTTTGTGAAAATGTTTGAATAAAATTTTGAAATTTTCAATATTAAAAATCCCAAGTAAAAATTTTAATTAATGCTTGGATGCTTTTATATTTCCTGGGGTTTTGTCGGAATATTGTAAGTATTTAAGTATTTATAATAATAAATATTCCTTTGTTTTATGGTGGTATTTACTTCTAGTAAAATCCCCATGGTTTAATAAATTCTCTGAAATTTTTTTGGATTTTTCGGAGCTCCTGAATTAATTTTAATGCTACGAAAAACATTTTAGTAATTAAATAACAAGAAAACTAAATTCCTTTTCTTTTCCCTAGATCAGGTCGTTCCTGCTCTAATCAGTTGATATCCCTTTGTCCAACTCAAACTCTGGTTCCTCTCCTCTTTCTATACTTTGTGTCGCTTCCGAATCCTTGTTTTCCCTAAAAAGTTCGATTTCGAAAAATCTCTTTGAAAACCCTATAACCCCTTCGAATTCCTTATCCGAGATTCTCGGTATCCGAAATATTCTTTTTCTTTTTTAATCAAATCCTGGATATTTCATCAAAACTCCTTTTCGTCGAAATAAACCCAAATCCCCAAATATTCTCTGAGTTGCTCAATTTCAATCCCCATAGAATATCCTCGCCAATTCCTTTATTTTCATAATATTTACAATATTCTGAATATTCCAGTCTTCCAGCTCTCGGGAAAATATCCTCCAATTTCCAAGCCGAAGAATATTTTCGATATTCTGAATATCCCTAACATTCCAGTCTTCCAATTTCCACAAAATATTTCATTTTCCGAATCCCCAAAATACACATATATTTTTGAAGTTCAATTATTCCTCGAACATTCCAATTTCTCGACTTCTACGGAATACCTACCAATTTTCCAATTTCCGAAATATTCCGATAGTCTATTCCCCAAATATTCCTGGTAAAATATCCTCCGTTTTTCGAACACCACTAGATATATTCCATTTTCTAATTTCCTCCAAATATTCTCCGATTCCCAAATATATATATACATATATTGTTATATATTTATCCTAATATTTAAAATATTCCAAAGCCCCAAATATTCCCACAATTTCTAAATTTCAAAAATATTCCTCGGACTTCTTAAATCTCCAAAATTTCAATTCTTGCAAAATTGGAATTTTCTGGAAAACCCCTTCATTCTTTTCCTTTTTCTTTCTCCCCTTCTCTCTTTTCCTTTTTCCTCTTTTCCCCTTCCTTTTTCTTTTTTCTTTCTTCTTCCTCCGGATTCCTCTCTCCACTTCGGGATGGCCCAGCCCGAGCCACCCCTACAGCGTCGCCAGCCCTGGCCGTGCCTTTCTTCCCCCTCGGCCCACGTCGCCAAGCCGATGCCTTGGCTTGGCCCAACCTAGCTCGTTGCCACACCACGCCGCATTCACCGTGCAACGGCCGCCGTGATTCTTGGCACCACGCCGCCATAGCCGCCGCCCCAACCTTCCCCTCCTCCCTTATAAATGGCGCCACCCTCTCACCCCGGTGCCCTAGCCCTTGCCCTAAACCCCACTACCACCACATCACGCCGCAACGCCCAAGTGCCGTCATTGCCGCTTCCTTTTGCCACCCCTGCGCACCAAGCCACCGCAGCCGCGCCTTGTTCCAAGCCGCCGCCGGCCGTCTTCATAGTCATCGTCTCCGCTTTTCCCCTTGTGGTGAGCACCCCGGCGCCCGTTTTTCTTTCCCCTTGCTCGGTATCGCCGCCGCCGTTGTCGTCGCCATGCCGCCGTCCCGGAGGCCTCAGGAGCCACGGGCATCCCTGGGTTCTTCCCCCTAGGCCTCCATCGCTCACCGTGGTGCTGCTGCCGCCATCGCCGGTCAAGCCGATGTCCGAACACCACCGGCTGCCGCCGCCCTTCCCTCCTGCGCCGCCCCGATGCATCATCGTCCTCAGTCGCAGCTGTGTCGCGCCGTGGCACGGGAGCCCGAACTCTCTCCCTTGGGACACGCTAACAGTGGACCCTCATCAGCAATTATCTCCTCCTGTGACTGATAGGAGGCCCCATTGGGGTACCCCTCCTATCCATATGACATGTGGTCCCCATCGGCACTGACATGTGGTCCATATGGATGGATATCGATCCAATCTCCATCGTCCAGAGCCGTCCGATCAATTGGATCAAATCCCCACCATCGGATCTCCATAAACCCTAGAGTTGAATTCTAGCCGTCGATCTACGATATCAAATCCAAGCCATCGGATTTCCTTAAATCTCATTGGTGCCACGTTAGCCTTAGGCCGCCACGTCATCGATCCAACTCAGCGACAAATAGGCTGCCACCTCACCTTAGTCCACCACTCCAGCTACTCTCTGGTCCATAGACCTAATCCACAAGATCCAGGGCACTAACCAGTGGGTCCCACCTCTTTTTCCCATCTAAAAATTATTCCCTTAACAATTATTTTCCAAAGGAATATTCCAGAGAATATTCTTTTCCAATATCTTTTTGAAATTTCTCTAAATTCGAACTTCCAGAAGCCGTAACTTTTCCGTCCAAACTCCGATTTGACCCGTTCTTCTTCCTAAATTCATCTAAAATCATGATCTACATGTTTATGTACTTTTATGTACTATTTATTTGGAGTTTCTTAGGGTTTTTTCTTATTTTGCGTATAGTCGTGTTATCCGTCTTTTGGGAGATCGCAAAGATCAAGGAAAAGTTCAGAAGACTCGTTGAAGACTTTTCTATTGCAAGGCAAGTCACACGACAATCTCCTTAAGCATGTTGATCCCATTTGTGAAAGCTATTTTATTTTAATGTTACTGCATGCAAAGTTTTTGAATGTCATTATTACTGGCTATTAATATTATTCCAATATTCCTTGTTTATGACTAATATTTTGCTGTTGATAACTGTACCTTGAAACTTGGGTAATTATATTGACTAGCTAGATGTCTACACCAATGATCTAGGTAGATTATTTAGATTTTACTTAGCCAGTGCTTAGAAAGACTAGCGTCATTTTATGTGGGCAAACTATTATTCACCCTGATTAATTAATGATTAATGGTTAATATCTTCACGACAGTTGGTCGTGGTTGATTAATTAAACTTGCCAACTAAAACTTGACTGATGGTGAGTTGTGAGCACTAGGGTTGTGGTTGTTGCTACTGGTGCTTATGACATTTAAGGACCGGTTCGCGGACTACTTGTTGCGAAGTAATACTCGTGCTAACCACAAGCCAGAATGGGTAATAGTGGGATTTGAAGTGTGACGAGTTCAATAGGAGGCACCAGGGATTGTTTTTAGCAGATATAAGTCTACACATGGCAGTCGTCAATAAGTCCATGAGTTTGGGCGTCGAGCCGTCTCGTGGGAAGGCACTTGATCACCCCTACCAAAGACCGGAGGCTTGGCAGGAGGCTCTCCTATTGTGCAAGTTACATGGATGGTCTTGTCACAATCTCTATTCGGGTACTTTCGAGTATCGCAACGCATGGCTGACATGATGTTGAGATTGTGTCAGAGTAAAACTGTTCAAATAGCTGTGCCCTCGGTTAATGGGTGGGCCTAATAATTTTTTCGTGATTAGTCCCACACTACTCATGAATGATAATAATTGGTGATAACTTGATAGCTCCAGTTTGGAGAGTTATGGTTTTGGGCCTGAATTACATTGAAGTGCTATTCAGTGTTTGGTTTAATATGGCTTAATAACTAAACTATATTGTTTTCAATGATTTTAAATGCAAATGTTTTAAATGTTGTGTATGAAAATAAGCCATACTACACCTATCCTTTGGAATCTTTGTTGCATTATTTTGTATTCTTAGTGTGGTTTGTTGAGTACGGTGGGTGGTACTCAGTCTTGCTATATTATATCATTAGAGTGAAGATTTGCGTGGAAGGAGTTTGGTGTTTGGCTTATACCCCAGTTGAGCTACCTATGGCTTGGAGTTGCTGCTACGCTAGGATTGCCATTCCACTGCTGTTTTCTCCTGTGTGAGGACTAAGTGCCTCTTCTGTAAGTATTTATCGTTATTATATTTTGGTTATGTTTATCAAATTATTGATTTGTGTACCTCGGCTGATTTCTGGACGAGGATTTAATGCACAGATTAGCTTTAGAAATCCTGGTGAATTTCTGGGCGTGACATAAACTATCCTGGACCCCTTTTTTTTCTTTTTAGGAGTGCAGTTAATTGAAAGGAAAGGGGTCACTAGAATCCATTGTTTCCAAAAGTTAAGTAATATGGTTTAGCTTGTCTATACCATAACTGAGTTAAACTAACTTGTGTAATTGTTTTATAGTATTTAGTTGATCAAATTGCAACCTAAAATTTAAGTTACATTTGCATCCAAATTGGACCAAGTTTCAGATTGAGCAAATATGCTGCTTGTCTGCTTGCAACCATTGCAGGATTTCACCATCTATATCAACCCGAGGGATGTGTGCAATCTTTGGCCAGTTGATGTGCTCTCAGGTATCCCGATGTTTCAATGAGAGGGATAACTTCGATTGTAAGGAGGCGAAGTTGACGACCTGATTACAACCGTCGAAGGACGTTGTGCCTTAGCGATCACTACACCAACTCCAGGGGCTGTTTGTGTTCTTAACGGAGCACAATCAACCTAATCACAAGGGTATTTATTCCTGCAAGCAATCAAGAACTAGAAATAACAAGATGTACAAGCAACTCAATTGCGAATAAAAGATGAAAGCTCCAATATGAATCTGAATAGGAAGGTAGGGTTCTGTCACGAGAAAATGGTGATCTAACCGACCACGGCTTTACCCGGCAAAGTAGCGATGCTAAACTTTGATCCAAACAAAACCCGAGAAACTCTGAAGGGGTAACTAGCTATTTAAGGAGTTTGGAGGACGACCTAGGGGTCCCTAGGGTAGTGCTTCACCAGGTTGGAGTGCAATCAACTTGGGCCCCATTTGGCCGGGGTCCCAGATGAAGTTACAAGCCCATAGGCCTATTATAGGTAGCGCAACACCTTGTTTTTGTGATTGCTGCCAATTCAGATAGAATTGCAAGGTGAGACTAGATCTGCTAGAAAGAGGATTTTGACATCTTTCCATCAAGTACTCATGGGCCTAAAACGGAGCTCGTATGCAAATTGGGCAACCGTTTGAACTCAGCATTGTGTCGGGAGGCCGAATTGGATTCCAGAAATTCGGCGACTTGATCTCTACCTTTGTGTTAACATATGATATGAGAAATGGTTGTATCCACACGTGTCATGGTCACATCATCGTCCCATTCTTCCCAGAAAACCGACCTTGGTTTTTCCATGTATAGCTTGTCTCGTAGCTCATAGTTTTGGCCATACACTTGGATATATACAAAACAACGCAATAAACTTTTGTTACATAATATCATTAGTTCTTTAGTGAATAAAATTAATCTCCAATAAAATAAATGTACCTGGTAATGGGGATGCACAACAAAGATTAGGGGCATAGAATATGTAATCTTCTTTGGTGGCTTATCTTGCTCCCCTTGTTTAGAATCCAAGCAATCACGTGGTGTATTTGTAATGGTGTATGGTAACAATATTGAGCGATCCGGTCGCTCCCCTTCTTCAGAACCAACTTGTTCATTTAACTCAAAACAAGACAAACTCGAGATAACATTATTAATCATTATATTACTCTCTAGTTCGTTATTTTCTTGCACAATAATTGGAGGTTTCAAATTTGAATAGATATAAACTCTATGCACCAAATATATTCCTCTATCATTGTATGTGCCAAATATATGAAAAATAACACTAGCAGTACATGGCACCTTAGATCTAGCAAAAAATTTCTTCTTCAAATCATTGAGCTCACAAAGTTCATCGAATTGAACATAGCCCAAAGTATTTAAAGAAGCTAGTAATTCTCATTCCTTGTTCTTATTACCATGGTATACAATATACTTAAAATCAAGACATAAAGAATCAACAACAGAAATAGCATGTTTATTCACAGGTTGTGGCATGCATATAAGTCAAGCATTACCACACAACTCTTCTTTATCACAAGCAATAGCAAGCAAATTAATTTGTAACAAAGGCAAATCTGCAGTAGGTTCTACTATTGGTTGTTCTATCATAGCATGAAAAGTGGACGTGTAATTTAGCTTGAGAATACTCACCTTGATTAATTTCAGCATCACTTAGCTTATCTTTCAAACTCTTCTCATATAAAGTTGGTGTTCCTGCTCCTCATCTTCCTTCTCAAGCAATGCCACTGGCATCTCAACTATTTCGTTCTCCTCCTTTTGGTGAATACGTTGAACTTCCTGCAAAACGTTAGTAATGGGAGGCACAAACATAGCTTGTTGCTTCCTCATGTTCTTACTTTGATTTTCAGCTTCGCATGCAAGCTCTAATAAATGGGAGAGAAAATTATAAGTTTCATGCACAAGAATATCATGAATTTCTTTATTAATCCCACGTAAGAACCTCATCTCTCTAGCTTCCTTGCATTTATCTAAACCACAACGCAACAAAATCCTGATAGTATAATGTTACGGTTTTGCTACCTTGTTTCAAACATTGTAGTTTGTTGAACAGAATATCAACATAATAAATGGGAACGTAAATATCTCTCAAATATCGTTTTAGATCTTTCTAAGATTGAGGTATTTTATTATGCCTACAAAGATGTTTCCAATGATATGTTTCTCAGACAAATTATGCTATTCAAATTCTTTATCTACTATTATCTCCCATTCAATGTATGCATGAGGATTATAGTTTCCTTCAAAATAAGGTAGTGCACATATCTTATATGCATCATGTTGATCACTCCTCTTGTGTTTATGAAGATGTCAAAGTTGAGCACATTCATCTCCAATCGTCTTGCGTACTCTTGCCATGGTTAGTAGAAAATAAGAACATACACAAAAATATGCATACTCCTATAAACTACTAGGTAGTGGAAGCACAAAAATCACACACACTCAAGATTTATACCAAGCTTTTACAAGTTCTTACCAATACAAGCCGAATGGTGACCACACCGACTCAAGCAAGACCCAATGAAGGTTGGATGTATCAATGCCTTGACAAATACTTTCCTGTACGGCTGCAATCAAATTTGTGAAGCTCTAGGTAGGCTTAAATATGTAGCAAATGATAGCAAATGCTCAAATCAGAAAATGCAAAACTGAATAATCGTTCAAAGTCGGTACCATGCTGGTCCAGGCTAAAACGTACTAGAGACATGAGCCTACGCACCAACGATACCACAACATGATTCCACAAAAGATCCCGAACAAAACAAAGGGAGTCACTCGCTTGAAGAAAGGAGATGATGCACAAATTCTCCTATCTTTTTTTTCACTTCTGATTTTTTTGCCTCTTTTTTGTTTTTTTCTCCTTTTCTTATTGGTGCGGCTTTTATCTCTCTTTTTTTAAGCACCTTTCTGCCTTTTCTATTTTTTTATTTGCCTTTTTTGAATTTTTAACAAAAGGAAAAAGGACCAAACTACAAAAATTATAGGGACTTAAATGTAAATATAAAAAATTACAGGGACTCAAACATAAAAGTGCAAATCCAAAATTGGAACTATATGAAAATAGAATGTTGAGATTATGCCGGTTCCATTTTTGCAGACAGAATTCAATTCTGATACCGAAATTTTTTTTCATCAAGGTATTTGACACTATGGAAAACTTGACAAGGTAGGAGAGAGGACTCACACTTGTGTGGTGGAGAGGACGCCGTCTCTAGCTTACGAGAAAAGCTCGGCCACAATGAGGACGTGGAGGAGGAAATGAAAACGGTCACATAACATCAAAAAAACAGATCGCGGCTTCCTTGTTCTTTTGATCTTTCTATTCCAATTTGGCCTCAAAAATAGAAATCGATCTAAACAGAAATCGAACCATCTACCTTCTTCTTCCTCATGTGTAAGCATGGCTATGGCAGAAACCAACTGATGAGGACATCATTCCTTTGGATACTTACAACAATCCTCAAGTTATTATGCAAGGGCCAATTATTAGAGCTCGGGCGCGACAATTGAATCTCCTGGTGAACTCATTCCTAAGTTCTTCTTTTGGTGACTTTGAGAATAGATTGCTACCTAATGATTTAATTATGATTAGGAACCTTGGAGAGAACCAGGAAGCATTTGGTGACAGGCTAGGAGGCGGACAAGGCCGGCAAAGGCATTCAAATCAAGTTGGAGGCCCAATTCATATCGAGTTCAAGTCCATCTCGGATTCCAGGAGCAGTCCGCACTAAAATCGTCGCTTAGATTGCATATGAACTCCGTTTTTGACGTTCTACATATGTACAGAAAGCTAAGGAGATAAGCTTTGCAATGGATTTAGTCCCACATCAAAATTTCTTACGAGTCAAAAGATATCATCGAAACAAGAGGATAGACAGAATTTGCAAGGGTGCTGCGTCACCATCTTTTGGGCCGTTAGGCCTTGTATCGTGTCAGAGTCTATTAGAGATGTGTCCAGGGGTCCTTGGCCAACCCTAGACCCTATATATTTAGTAGAAGTCGTCAAATTAGAGTTGGGTTTTGCTTAGATTATTCTGCCATTGCAGTTTCGTCGTCTAGATCGGTTGTAGAACCCCAACTTTGTGTGCTAAACATTCATCTGCAATTTAGGTTGTGTTTTCTTTGTTCTTGCAAATTTCTTCGATTGTTTGTAGGAGAAAAACCTTTGTGGTTAGGTCGACTACGTGAGAGCGTGGCTAATAATGACAAGACACGCGGGTGTAGCGAGTGCAAGGTGACGATCTACTGATCAGAAGCCTCAAAACGTGAACGTCCACACGTCGCCAAATCGAACCTATCGGAAGGTTGGACACCTAGTCTCGCATCAAGTGGTATCAGAGCACAGGTTGCCCAATAGGTATTATCTGTTCCCATCTATCCATCTTTGTTTTCTTTTACCTAGAGTCTAGAAAAACCGAAAAAAAGCATCGTATTCATCGTAGTCTTTGTTTTTCGCTGTCCAAACCCCTTTGTGCCTTCGCAAGTTTAATTTCAGTTTTGCTTTGTTGAGTTTGAGTCCTAGATCTAGTCTGGTCGCTAGTTTAGAGTTGTGTTCGTGGTTCTAGTTCGAGCAGTTACGGTGTGCGGGAGCCTACCTTGAGAGACCGGGTTCTACTCGGTTTCGTTTTGCAACCGCCTTGTGCTAACAACCCGCTTCGCAAGCCGTGTAGATAGGTCGCAAGCCGTCTTATGTTAATCGCCCTGCATCGCTAGCCTCCTTGTCAGCCGCGCTTAACCTATCTTCAATTTTTTTGCTCTAGCCGAATATACGAGTTATGTGGCAGAAAGACCTGTTCTGCGTCTTCTCTCGTAAAACGGCCATAACTTTTGCATACGGACTCGAAATCAAGCAAATTTTATATCTACGGACATCTACAGAAAATTTTACATCTGTTTTTGCCCACTTTGTCAGGTTTGGCTGATCTAAAATTGCGAAATTTAGCCTGCAAGATTGAGTTTTTGAGCCCCGAAGTTCCTGCACGCTTTTCAAAGCCCCTGCTTGTTTTTCCAGGGCCACTCCGTGCATTATATCGAGCTGCTAATTTTTGTGGTTCCTTCTTGTGTACTCCTAGTTGAGAAAAAAATATCAAAAAAAGGAAGAAAGAGAAGAAAAAAAGGAAAAAACAAAAAAAGAAAAGGATAGAGAGAAGGGGAGAGTGTGTGGTTCTCCGTTCTGGGTCTTGTGTATCTATAGCTTTGCGTCCTTGTTTCCTTTGTTCCTTACTCTCGCTTGCTTATGCTAGTCCTAGGGACGTGTCTTAGCCAGTGATTGTGACAAGTATTTAGGCTTCTTATTCAGCTTTGCTATTCTGTTATTGAATTTTGCTAACCCTTGCTACAATACACTGTCTTCCGAGATCCACACACTTCTGGTCAGTATAGGTTGATCCGTGCAATCGCACCCCTGCCGTCGTCAAACATCCCACCTCTTCGAGTTGTACCGCCTGCTTCAATTGGTAAGATTTTTGTAAGAGCAAGGTAAGACACTTGAGAGTGTGTTCTATCGCCTAGTAGTTGATAGGGATCATACTTTTGTGCTATTTGTTTCCTATTTTTTATAACCATGGCAGGTGAGGTGAATGATTTTGCTAATTGTGCTTCAAAGGAGGAGATCACTAAGCTGGATCAAAAGATTGAGGAAAATATGGCTGCCATGAATGCTATGCGGGAAGACCTCCAAGCTATAGTGGGGAGCATTACCACCCTCACTAACAGCATCGAGCAGTTGGTAGCAAACCATCACCCACCACCACTTGTTGATGATGACGGAGGTAATGAAGAAGAGGAAATCGACAATAGTGACACACACGCTGCATTTCGTGACGAGCTCCTACGACAACGGCTGTGATTCAACCGGCAAGGTATGGGAGGTAACCGCCACCAAGGGCGAGGTAATGATGATTATTTTGCTAAAGTCAAATTTACCTTGCCTTCCTTTTCTAGAAAATATGACCCTGAGGCTTATTTAGATTGGGAGATGATAGTAGAGCAGAAATTTAATTCCCATCTAGTTCCTGAAATTCATAGGGTTAGGCAAGCAACTAGTGAGTTCAAGGACTTTGCTATTATTTGGTTGAGTGAGCTAGTTAAATCTAGCCCAGAACCTGACACATGGGATAGACTAAAGCGAGCTATGTAGGATAGATTTATTCCTCCATCTTTCAAACGAGGTTTACGAAAAAAGTTGCAACGCTTAGACCAAGGTGATAGGTCTGTAGAAGAATACTTTCAGGAACTACAAATAGGCATGTTGTGTTGTGAGGTACAGGAGGATGAGGAGGATAAGAAGGCTCGGTTCTATGGGGGATTGAGACGTGAAATTCAGAACATAATTGCCTATGAAGAATACAATTCTATTAACCAGTTGTTCCATCTAGCTATGTTAGCTGAACAGGAATTACAGGGAAGGCAACCAATGAAAAGGAACAATTGGGGCATCATGTCTACATCGAGGCCTTCCTTTGGGCCTGGAAAAAGTACCCCCACCACTGTCCAGACTGCTACACCCTCCACCAATCAGGCGTGATCAGAGGTATCGGTGCCAACATCCCATGCTATCGAGGTGAGTAAATCTGTTTGTTCGCAGGCACCCGCAAAAAGTGCATCATCGGTGGCTTCCACGGGGCGAACAAGAGTATCCAATGCTTCAAGTGCAAAGGGATGGGGCATGTGCAACGTGATTGCCCGAACCAGAGAGTTCTCATTGCTACAGATGATGGTGGCTACACTAGTGCCAGTGATCTTGAAGAAGAATTGGTAGATGCCACTAACCAAACAGGAGATGAAGACCATAGCGATGACGGTGTGGAGCAAATAGGTGCTGCTGATACAAGCAAGTACTTGAGCATTGTAGCACAACAGGTGCTAAGTGCTCAAATGGAGAAGGCAGAGCAAAATCAGCGCCATAACTTGTTCCAATCTAGGTTTGTGGTCAATAATAAGGCATGCCGTGTTGTCATTAATAGTGGGAGCTGTAGCAATCTTGCTAGTTCTGATTTGGTTGAGAAGCTTGGTTTGCCTATACCACCACATCCACAGCCTTACTACATCTAATGGTTCAACTCTTGTGGTAAGTTAAAGGTAAGCAAAGTTGTGAGGGTGCAATTTTTCATTGGAAATTACCATGATAGTGCAAACTTTGATGTTGTACCTATGCAAGTATGTTCTTTGCTATTGGGTAGGCCTTGGGAATATGATAGGGATGTGTTGCACCATGGTAGAACTAACACTTGCACCTTCACACACAATGGTAAGAAGATGGAGTTGCTACCAATGACTCCTGCTGAAATTCTGAAAGATGATGTAGCACGTGCTGAAAATGAGAGGAAATTCAATGAATCTAAGTCTGAAAATCAACAAGTAGCTAAAGATGTTTTTCCGCCAAAGAAGGAGAAAAAGGACCCACATGCTAGGAACAATACACTTAGGTTAAAAGGTGCTTCCATGTTAGCTACTAAATCAGATATTTCTGAGTTAATTGCACATGAGTATATTTGCTATGCTTTGATTTGCAAAGATACTTTCTTTATACTTGAGGATTTGCCTCCATCTTTGCCACGTGCAATTGCTAACCTTTTGCAGGAATTTGTTGATGTATTTCCAAGTGAAATACCCCTGGGGCTGGCACCTATGAGAGGAATTGAGCATCAAATTGATTTGATCCTGGGAGCTGCGTTGCCAAACCATGCGCCGTACAGGACCAATCCCGAAGAGACTAAGGAAATTCAGCGTCAAGTGCAAGACTTGCTTGAAAAATGGTATGTACATGAGAGTCTTAGTCCTTGTACTGTTTCTGTTATTTTGGTGCCTAAGAAAGATGGGTCATGACGCATGTGTGTGGATTGTAGAGCCATTAACAACATAACTATTAGATATCGTCATCCTATTCCTAGGTTAGATGATATGCTTGATGAATCAAGTGGCTTTGTTGTGTTCTCTAAAGTAGACTTGCGTTGTGGATACCACCAAATTGGAATGGAATTGGGTGATGAATGGAAGACTGCGTTTAAAACAAAATTTGGTTTGTATGAGTGGTTAGTTATGCCTTTGGTTTAACAAATGCTCCTTCTACTTTTATGCGAGTCATGAATGAAGTTTTACATACTTTTATTGGTAGATTTGTGGTGGTTTATTTTGATGATATACTGATTTATAGCAAGTCTTTAGATGAACATAAGGAACATTTACGTGCTGTTTTTATTGCTTTGTGAGATGCACGCTTGTTCGGTAATCTCGAGAAGTGCGCTTTTTGCACGGAACAAGTTTCGTTTCTTGGTTATGTTGTGACTCCATAGGGAATTGATGTTGATGAGACCAAGATTGAAGCGATCAAGAGTTGGCCGACTCCTAAATCAGTTACACAGGTACGGAGTTTTCTCGGTCTAGCTGGATTCTACCGTCGCTTTGTGAGAGATTTCAGCACCATTGCTGCACCCATGAAAGAGCTAACAAGGAAAGGCGTTCCATTTCGGTGGGGACAAGCACAAGAAGACGCCTTCAATTTGCTCAAAGAGAAGTTGACTCATGCACCGCTACTCCAACTCCCTGATTTTGGTAAGATTTTTGAACTTGAATGTGATGCAAGTGGAATTGGGATTGGAGGTGTTCTTATTCAAGAGGGTAAGCCTGTTGCATACTTTAGTGAGAAGTTGTCTGGGCCTAGTTTGAACTATTCAACCTATGATAAGGAATTATGCTTTGGTTCGAAATTTAGAGACTTGGCCATATTATTTATGGCCGAAGGAATTTATTATACATTCTGATCGTGAGTCTCTGAAACAATTAGAAGTCCAGCAAAATTGAATAAAAGACATGCTAAGTGGGTAGAATTTATTGAATCTTTTCCTTACATCATCAAACATAAGAAAGGGAAGGATAATGTGATTGCTGATGCTTTGTCTAGACGCTATAGCATGTTGTCTCAACTTGATTGTCGTATATTTGGGCTTGAATCGATTAAGGGACAATATGAACTTGATGTTGATTTTAAAGACGTGTTCTTGAATTGTAAAGAGGGACGTACATAGAATAAATTTGTGCTTAATGATGGATTCTTGTTTAGAGCTAACCGCCTATGCATTCCAGTTAGATCCGTTTGTCTTTTATTGCTGCAGGAGGCCCATGGAGGAGGTTTGATGGGTCATTTTGGCGCTAAGAAGACGGAGGAAGTTTTGGCCACACACTTCTTTTGGCCAAAGATGAGGCGAGATGTAGAGCATTTCGTGGCTCACTGCACCACATGTCAAAAAGCTAAGTCTCGTTTGAATCCACATGGTTTGTATATGCTTCTTCCTGTTCCTTCTATTCCTTGGGCAGACATATCTATGAATTTTGTTTTGGGATTTCCTAGGACAAAGAGGGGGGAGAGATAGCATTTTTGTTGTAGTGGATCGATTTTCTAAGATGTCACACTTTATTCCTTGTCATAAAAGTGATGATGCCATTCATATTGCTGACCTCTTTTTCAAAGAGATTGTTCGCTTGCATGGTATGCCTTCTACTATTGTTTCAGATCGTGACGCTAAATCTTGAGTCACTTTGGCGTACACTTTGGAATAAATTGGGTACAAAGCTGCTATTTTCTACAACATGTCACCCACAAACTGATGGACAGACTGAGGTCGTGAATAGAACGTTGTCTACTATGTTGTGAGCTATTTTGAAGAAGAATTTGAAGATGTGGGAAGAGTGTTTGCCGCATGTTGAATTTGCATACAATCGGGTAGAACACTCCACCACCAAGGTATGTCCTTTCCAGGTAGTGTATGGATTTAATCCCCATGCTCCTATTGATTTTTTGCCTTTACCTACTACTGAGCGGACACATAATAATGCTAAGCAGCGTGCTAATTTTATTTTGAAAATGCATGCAACAACTAAAGAACATATTGAAAAGATGAATGAAAAGTATAGAATTGCTAGTAGTAAAGGTCGAAAGGAAGTTACTCTTGAACCGGGTGATTTAGTGTGGTTACACTTGAGAAAAGATAGATTTCCAGAGCTTAGAAAATCTAAATTGCTGCCTAGGGCTGTTGGTACTTTTAAAATACTTGAGAAAATTAACGATAATGCATATAAACTTGAGTTGCCTCCTGAGTTTGGGGTTAGTCCCATCTTTAACATTTCAGATTTGCTAGGGTGCTGCATCACTGTCTTTTGGGCCGTTAGGCCTTGTATCGTGTCAGAGTCCATTAGGGATGCTCCAAGGGTCCTTGGCCGACCCTAGACCCTATATATTCAGTAGAAGTCGTCAAGTTATAGTTGGATTTTGCTTAGATTATTTTGCCATTGCAGTTTCGCTGTCTAGATCGGTTTGTAGAACCCCAACTTTCTTGTGCTAAACATTCATCTGTAATTCAGGTTGTGTTTTCTTTGTTCTTGCAAATTTCTTCGATTGTTTGCAGGAGCAAAACCTTCGTGGTTAGGTTGACTACGTGAGAGCGTGGCCGATAACGACAAGACGTGCGGGTGTAGCGAGTGCGAGGTGATGATCTACTGATTGGAAGCCTCAAAACGTGAACATCCACACGTCGCCAAATCAAACCTATCAGAAGGTCAGGCACCTAGTCTCCCATCACCAACTGACTTGACAACTCCAAAACCGATCGATAGAAACTTCTAAAAACTACAAAAATGAAACTCTGGCAGCGACACGATGCCATTTTTGAAGGTCCTGGCGACAATAAAGACAGTGGTGACGGCAGTGACGAAGGTGGTACTAAACGACTAGACGCTAAAACCAGCAACTTAACACGACGATGCTACTGAAAACTCAAGAAAGCAAAATCTAAAAAGAACAATGCAGCAGCTCAAAGATGTCTAGATAATGGATGCAACTTTTTTGTATGACTTTTTCTGGTTATGGGTAGATGAATACTCACCAAGCAACGAAAGGTCTGATACCACATGATAGGAGCAAGGGTGGCCCAATCTTTTAGTGAGTTGAAGATAACTACGATTTGGGTGAAACGTTGATGACCCGACTACAACCGTACGAGACATTGTGTTGTTGCGCCTTAGCGATCGATACACCTCCTTCGAGGGTTGTTGATCTTGCCGGTGCAGATCAACTTTATTCTTGCAAGCAAATCGAAGAAACTAGCAAGAACAAGATAAAAGCAATCTAATATTACAAATAGGAATTGAATACAAACGATAAGGTGGGGTTCCATAACGGGAAAACGGCGATCTAACTGATCATGGCTTTACCCAAAAAAGTAGGAACGGCTAAACTTTAATCTAAACAAAACTCGAGAAACCCTGAAGGGGTTACTAGCTATTTAAGGAGTTGGGAGGATGACCAAGGGGTCCCTAGGGTCGTTCTCCACCAGGTTAGGGCGCAATCTACTTGGGCCCCACTTGGGCCGGGGTCCCAGATGAAGTTATAAGCCCATAGGTTCATTATAGGTGGTGCGGCACCTTGTTTCTATAATTGCCACCAATTCAGATGGAACTGCAATGTGAGGCTGGATCTGTTAGAAAGAGGACTCTGAAATCTTTCCATCAAGTACTCATAGGCCCAAAACAGAGCTCATATGCAAATTTGGCAGCCGTTTGAACTCAGCGTTGTGTCGGGAGGATGAATTGGATTCCAGAACTTCGACGGCTTGATCACTATGTCTTCGTTTTGACATATGATGTGAGCAATGGTTGTATCCACACGTGTCATAGTCACATCACTCCTAGGCGCCTGTTCGGTGGACCAGGGGCAGGCTGGCCTAGCCATCAGGCTTGGTTGGTCCTCCTCATACTGTTTTTTGCATGATTTCACATCATTTTGCCATAATTTCATATGTTCCTGCAAAATAGATTGAAAACAACAAAACTCATGGAACTCGTTAGAAATAGACGAACCGATCATGGTAACATCTCCTTATTCATAATTTTATTAAAATGTTGGCGGTAAATTTAGGGTTTAACGACCGCCAACACACAACAACAAGGCCAACAAAGTTTACGCATTCATATGTATGGCGAAGAGGCAATGACTCCAAGTAAGTTGAGGGCAAATTCATCAAGAGTGGTGTTCTCAGGCGAAGAGGAAATCGGTTGCAAGATTTCACTAGAACTGTTGGAGGGCATTATAGTCGAAGCACTAAGGGCTATGCCGAAGTACTCCTACTCAACCTTATAGGATCGAATATAAGCACCAAGCCTACCAGAGGGGGGGTGAATGGTAGGAACACAAAAAACCAAAATCTTTTGCGGAATAAAAGAAACCCTCAAATCTGGATGGAGTACGCCACCTTGCCGTTAGTTTGGCAGTTGCTCTCCCGTCGGTCTGACCACCGCGTCCTTGTTGGTTGAACCGTCAGGACCTAGAAAAACACAAACCAAAGATGCTTTTCAAAGTAGATTAACTTTATTGCATCAAAATGTGTTTACAAAGTGCAACTACAACACTCCCCTCTCAACTTTTGTACACAAACCATGGCTCTAGGCTAAACCCTAATTTTTCTAAAAAACTTGATATACCTAGAGCCTCAATCCCCCATCTATTTATACATAAAACCTCCTACACAAAGTAGAAGTAGAACTCCTAATCTTACTAGGACTCAACTCCTAATCCTACTAGGACTCAAACATTCCAATCTTGAACTCCTATCCAAAATAGACTCATCTTTCCATATGCACACAATTCCTCTTGTATGCCATATGGAATCTTTACCTCCACATGCATTGATCTCTAGCCTTTAGTATCTCGTGTGATCTCCTAGTCATCCGGACATCAACTTCTCCCAAGTCGACTCTCGATCCATTACCTGTAATACTTCCAAGGCCATAAGACTCACCTATACATGCAAAAACAAAGAAATCATATCCGAGCACATGTTCTTCCCAACTTCACTCACATTAGTCACACACACTCACACCAACATCCATAGTTATTTCTAAACAAATTTTCGTTAAATAAATCATTTGCAAAGCTAATTGTCCATCACAAAATATTAATCATGACAATGATTTTACAATCTCCCACTTGATAAACATATTGGCAACATCTCCAAAATGCAAATTGATGTTTTTGAAAAATAAAAACCAAGAATTGTCAAAAAGCACTAATGGCACAAAAATCACAAAAGTGAAACAGAAAAACTTTCCCCCTTTTTAAAAGAAAGAATTTCTCCCCTATATTTGCCGTAAAAAGCAAAAAATCGACTATTTTTAAGAATCGATCAACTTGTCAAAATTTTCAAATTTTCAAATTCTCCCCTTTTCTAAAATAGCTCCCCTTTCTTTAAGCATGTATTTTGTATATTTCTTCTCCTTTGACAATGATTTCATCAAGAATTTCAAAAAAGAAAATATAAACCATGAAAACACAAATGCAATGAATATGAAATATTTATCAATTTTTCTTTTTCTGAAAATTTCTTTTCTAGGAGTTTTAAAGTGTACTTAAAGCTAACTCAGGGATATGTGTTGCAAGACAAGGGAGATAGATTGACCATCTAACAAACAAGCATGAGTTATAGTGATGGAGGACGAGGTGCCCGATCTTTCGATGAGATTGATAACTATTGATTTGTTGGTGGAGATGACCCTGGTAATCCGACTACAAACGCACAATGTCGCTTGCGCCTTAGCAATCGTAGAACCAACTCCGAGATGTTATTGACCTCGCTGAAGGCGCGATCAAGCTGAACACGAAGTTTAATCCCTGCAAGCAATTGAAGAACTAGCAAGAATAGGACGTAGGCAATCTGATATTGCAAATATGAATGAAGCATAGGTTATATGGTGAAAATAAGGTTGGGATTCCGAAACTGTCTTGACAGGTGGTCGTTCGACACAACTGAAGAACAGAAGTTTGCACAATGGCTAAACCTAAACTCAATGAAATCCTCCCTTCTAGCAAAGGAGGTAGTGGCTTCTTTATAGGGAACGACCAGGGGTGTCATCTACAGTGCACACCTTAGGGATACAAGGGCCATGGGCCCAAATGGTAGTGACGCAGCACCCTTTTGACTCGGACTCAGAAACCAATGTAGACTATTTTGATGATTGCAGCTGGCTTGGATAGAATTTGAAGATAAGGTTGGATCCGTTGGAAATTAGACTTGATAAGCTTTCCATGAAGTACAAGAACATCCCAAACGGAGTCCGTATGAGGAAGTTATGCCCGTTTGAACTTATTACCATCGCAGCAGTCCGAATCTGATTCCAAACCGAGTCCAACTCGAATTCTTGCTTGACTTGGTCCCAAAGTGGCGTGGTATCCTTCATTATTCCTTCCATGCATGTCCATGACTCCATGTCCCTTTCCTTCGTCCTTTCCTAGGTTCCTGGTAATTAAGTTGACGAGCACGAGCTCGAGTAAGTGGTCCTTGCTGTGGATAAGTTGTATCCACGGAAGGGATGTCCTTATCATCCTCCCCTTCTTGCATTTGAGTCGTCCGCGACTCAAACTCGTCCTCTTCTCCCAAGTAGGGCTTCAACTCTACAATGTTAAATATAGGACTAACCTGAAAATCTACAGGCAGTTCAATCTTGTATGCATTATCATTAATCTTTTCTAACACCTTGAAAGGACCATCAGCTCGTGGCATCAATTTAGATTTTCTCAACTCAGGGAACCTATCTTTTTGTAAGTGTAACCAAATAAGATCCCCAGGTTCAAAAGTTAAATGTTTCCTGCCCTGACTACTAGCAAGTTTATATTTAGCATTCATGCGCTCTATATTCTCCTTAGTTGTCTTGTGCATTTTTAAAATTAATTCAGCATGTTGTTTAGCATCAGGGTTTAATTTCTCCAAAGATGGGATAAGCATTAAATCAATAGGAGCACGAGGCACAAAACCATAAACAACTTCAAAAGGGCACATCTTTGTAGTAGAATGCAAAGAATAATTGTAAGAACTCAATATGAGGCAAGCATTCTTCCCACATTTTTAAATTTGTTTTCAACACAGCCCTAAGCATTTGAGACAAAGTTCTATTTACAACTTCAGTTTGTCCATCAGTTTAGGGATGACAAGTAGTAGAGAATAACAGCTTAGTCCCCAGTATACCCCATAAAGTTCTCCAAAAATGGCTAAGGAATTTAGCATCACGATCTGAAACTATAGTATTAGGCACACCATGCAAGCGAATAACTTCACGAAAGAATAAATCAGCAATATGGGTAGCATCATCGCTCTTATGGCATGGTATAAAATGGGCCATCTTAGAGAATCTATCAACAACCACGAAGATACTATCCCTCCCTTTCTTTGTTCTAGGCAATTCTAAAACAAAGTCCATCGAAATATCTTCCCACGGAACGCTAGGAACGGGTAAGGGCATGTATAAGCCATGAGGATTAAGTCGTGACTTAGCTCTTTGACATGTCGTGCAGCGAGCAATGTAGCGCTCGACGTCCCACCTCATCTTTGGCCAAAAGAAATGAGTAGCAAGGATATCTTCCATTTTCTTCACACCAAAATGTCCATGAATCCACCTCCATGTGCTTCCTATAACAACAACAAATGAACATAACTAGCAGGAATGCACAACCTGTTGGCTCTAAACACGAACCCATCATTAATGAAAAATTTATTCCACATTTTCCCTTCATTACAATGCAATAGTATTTTCGCAAAATCAGCATCATGCATATATTGCTCTTTAATAGTCTCTAATCCAAAAATTATGAAGTCAAGTTGTGATAACATGGCATATCTCCTAGACAAAGCATCAGCAATCACATTCTCCTTTCCCTTCTTGTGCTTTATAACATAGGGAAAATACTCGATAAATTCAACCCACTTCGCATGTCTGTGGTTCAATTTACCTCGACTCCGAATATGCTTTAAAGATTCATGATCAGAATGTATAACAAATTCTTTGGGCCATAAATAATGTTGCCAAGTTTCTAAAGTTTGAACAAGTGCATATAACTCCTTATCATAAGTAGAATAGTTCAAACTAGGTCCACTCAATTTCTCACTGAAGTATGCTACAGGTTTGCCTTCTTGTAACAACACACCACCTAAACCAATTCCACTTGCATCACATTCTAGTTCAAAAGTCTTATTGAAATCAGGGAGTTGGAGGAGAGGTGCATGTGTTAACTTATCTTTCAATGTGGTGAAGGCGTTCTCCTATGTGGCTCTCCAAACAAATGGCACTCCCATCTTCGTAAGCTCATTCCATGGTGCGGTGATGGTGCTGAAATCCTTTACGAAGCGATGGGAGAACCCAGCAAGTCCTAAGAAGCTCTGTACCTGTGTGACCGTGTTAGGAGTCAGCCAACTCTGGATTGCTTCAACCATGGCTGGATCAACTTCAATTCCCTGTGGATAACAACATAGCCAAGAAACAAGACTTGATCGGTGCAAAAGGTGCACTTCTCAAGGTTACCAAATAAACGTGCATCACGTAAATCATTAAAAATAGCACGTAAATGTTCAAGATGTTCATCTAATGATTTGCTATATATCAGTATATCATCAAAATAAACCACCACATATCTACCAATGAAAGCACGCAAAACATTGTTCATTAGTCGCATGAAGGTACTAGGTGCATTCGTTAAACTAAAAGACATTACTAACCACTCATATAACCCGAACTTAGTTTTAAAAGTCATTTTCCATTCATCGCCTAATTTCATGCTGATTTGATGATAACCATTACACAAATCAACCTTGGAAAAGACAACAGAAACCACTCAATTCATCAAGCATATCATCTAGCCTAGGAATAGGCATAACGATATCTAATGGTAGATATTAATTGATTTCTCTACAATCTACACACATGCGCCATGACCCATCTTTCTTTGGTACTAAAATGACCAGAACAGCACAAGGACTAAGAGATTCGCGCACATTACCCTTTATCAAGCAACTCTTAACTTGCGCTGAATTTCTTTAGTTTCTTCTGGATTGGTCCTGTATGCTGGGCGCCGGTGGGCAAGGATGCACCAGGAATGAAATCAATTTTATGTTCAATCCCACGAAGCGGTGGCAGCCCCGGCGGTATGTCCTTTGGAAAGACATCTTGGTACTCCTGCAAAATGTTAGTGACAGCAGGTGGCAAAGAAGGAGGTATATCCTCAAAGGAAAACAATGCTTCTTTGCAAACTAATGCATAGCAAATAGAATTACTAGCATTCAGCTTAGTCATATCAGATTTGGTAGCAAGGAAACAAGCACTTTTCAATTTAATTTCCTTATTCTTCACATGATGAATAGATCATTTAGGTTCTTCTTTTTTCGTTGCTTAAGCTCTTTAGCTACAGTCTGATTTTCACTTCTTATATTCTCCTGATCTTCACACTACTAGCTCTAGCAAGGTCATCTTTAACAATTTGTTCAGGAGTCATAGGATGCAGCACAATTTTCTTTCCCTTGAACATGAGAGAGTATTGATTATTCCTACCATGATGTACACATTCAAGTATCTTATTTTATACTTTTGCCAAGATCTTCCGTAATAACAAAAAAGAACAAGCTTGCATAGGAACAACGTCGCAATCAACATAATCATGGTATGAACCCATAGAAAATATACTCTCACCATCCGTGTACCCTCAACTTACCACTACTGTTGACCATTGGATATGGTATGGGGGGGATGAGGTTTAGTCAGCAAGGCAAGCTTCTCCACCATATCCATACTCGCCAAATTGTTTTAATTGCAACTCCCACCCATCAATAATTATGTGACGAATCGAGTGTTCTTGACAACGCCCTTGAGTGGAGGGCCGGGGGGTGGCGTTTGGAACAAATTATGGCGCTGGTTTGCTCGACATGAGACACTTGAGCACTTAGCACGCGTTGCACATATGCTCAAATATTTGTCAGGCATCGTTTGGCGCCAATATGCTCCTCCTCATGATCAGATTCTTCAACATGTCTTGCAAGATCATTTGCAAGCATAGCATATGTTTCATCATCAAAATCACTAGCAGAGGAATACCCACCATCATCGCGTATAATCAATACATGCTTGTTTGGACAGTCCTGCATCATGTGTCCATAGCCTTTGCATTGATGGCATTGAACGTCCCTCATTTGTCTTGTCGAAGCAACCGGAGAGGAAGTTTTTTGCAGAAAGTTGCGGTGCTGATTTGGGTGCTTCGGAAACTCATGACGCCGAATTTGATGTAGTAGGATGCTGCTTGTTGTTGGAGGGTAGTGGTGGGTGTGCCACAGTGCGAGGGCAGCAGGTGTGCCGACATCCATGAATTTGTGTGACTTGCAGAAGAGATAGATCACGTTCTCGTCTGGCGTCCCTGCAATTCACGTTCAGCTTTGCAAGCAAGATGAAACAATCTAGTAATGGAGTTGTAATCTTTGTAATCAACGATGTCCTGAATTTCACGATTCAACCCTCCCAAAAACCTAGCCATTGATGCTTCCTCATTCTCAACTAACCCACAACGCAACATACCAATTTGTAATTCCTGATAGTATTCTTCCACAGACTTTGCACCTTGTTGTAAACGTTGCAGTTTATTTAACAAATCACGAGTATAATATGAGGGAACAAATCGATGGCGCATAAGCAATTTTAAAGCCTCCCAAGTGTGAGGTATGTTGTTGGGTTGTTAATGGCAATGTTCTTTCCACCAAATCGAAGAAAAGTTAGTAAACTCACTAGTAGCTGCCCTAACTCGTTTATCCTCAGGATAGTCATGGCAAGCAAATTTTTGATCAACAGCTAGTTCCCAATCAAGATAACCATCAGAATCGTACTTACCATTAAAAGAGGGCATAGTGAATTTAACCTTAGCAAAAACATCATCGTGGTCACGTACCTCACGTCGTGGGGGTTCTCTTCGCATACCCCGTTGGTTAAAGCGCAATTGTCAATGAGCTCGATCGTTGTTGCGGTTAGCCCTGCCTTCGGCCTCGTCGGTATCACCCACATAGTCAAATTCATCTTATCCCTCTGCCATCGCAGCAAGGGGGACAGTAGACGAAGCTTGGGCAATCTCCTCAAGGCATGCCATAATGTCTGCCAGAGAGGTGTTAGTGACACCTTGTGCTCTCTCCATTGCAGCAAGTGTTGCATTTGTCTCAATCTGGGGACCCTCGAGTTGAGCAAGTTGCTCATTTGTGACCCTGACATCCTCCTTAAGGCCCTTCGTACGGAGATTCATTTTGTGCCTAAAATGATTAGGACATGATTCCCTTTGTACGAGGAGTATGAGGGGTATCCTGATCTGAACGCCCTCTAGAACCTGCCATTGTTAGCAAAAACAAAAGAATATGTCCCTAACAAGTACATATATAGGGTAGGGGTTCAAAAGTCGCTCGCATCAAACCTTTGTCAAATTCTTACAATTCTTACCAAAAGCACACAGGGTGATCGGCATCGCAGCGATGACAACAATCTACGAAGATTGGGTGGAGCGATTGCCCAGGTGAAGCTCAGCTTGTACAGTGTAGAAAAGGGTGCAGCTGGGAAGGCTCAAGTTTAGGAGCAAGGAGCAGCAATAATCAATTCAGACAATGCAAGCTAAAAGATCGTTTCAACGCCGGTTGGTGCTGGTCCTAGCTAGACCATACTAGGACGCGAGCCTAAACACAAACGAATATACCGCACACAAGGAAACTAGATGACGTTGCACACGGAGTTCAGGAGCTCGAAGAGGGATGTCGTCCGCACGGGGAACCTTAGAATCACTGTAGAAGGTCTCTGTCAAATTTGAGCAAATTCTGAGGAACTCGAAATTTTCTCGATTTGCGGGCCCGTTTTGGGGCCCTAAACAATGTTTTTTTTTGTCGAAGATTCTGTGCGTGTGCCCAAGTGCTCACACGGATCTAAAAACCCTAGATTTCCTGGAGGTTTTTTCACTCTATCTTCTCGTTTTCTTTCAAACGGATCAAGAATCGCCTCAATCGGAGAGGTCCGTATTACAAAAGTTAGATTTTCTTTTTCAACTCTTTTTTTCTTTTCTTTTTTTTCACACACATGACGCAAGTCCTCCTTAGAACCCGACTCCTCTTCTTTTTGCAACGGTGAAGCCAACACGTGAACAGAACTCAAAACTCTAGAGGACTAGGCACTAAGACCAGCAAAGGACACGACGATGCAATCGAAAGTTCAACAATGCAAAGTACTGAAAAGAAAAATTACGAGGCTAAGACTGGTTTGGATAGGATGATCTACTGCTATTATATATTTTTTTTGGACTCTCGGTAAAGGAAAAAAATCACTCTAATCTATGGTAAGCAGGAAATTCTCACTGAGCAACCTTAGGCTCTGATACCACTTGATGGAGGACGAGGTGCCCGATCTTTCGATGAGATTGATAACTATCGATTTGTTAGTGGAGATGACCCTGGCAATCCGACTATAGATGCACGACATCACTTACGCCTTAGCAATCGCTGAACCAACTCCGAGGTGTTATTGACCTCGCTGAAGTCATGATCAACCTGAACACGAAGTTCAATCCCTGCAAGCATTCGAAGAACTAGCAAGAATAGGATGTAGGCAATCTAATATTACGAATATGAATGAAGCATATGTTGTATGGTGAAAACAAGGTTGGGATTCCAAAACTGTCTTGACAGGTGGTCATTCGACACAACCGAAGAACAGAAGTTTGCACAATGACTAAACCTAAACTCAATGAAATCTCTCCTTCTAGCAAAGGAGGTGGCAGCTCCTTTATATGGAACAACCAGGGGTGGTGTCTACAGTGCACGCCCTAGGGTTACAAGGCCCATGGGCCCAAATGGTAGTGACGCAACACCCTTTTGACTCGGACTCAGAAACCAACATGGACTATTTTGATGATTGTGGCTGTCTCGGATGGAATTTGAAGATAAGGTTGGATCTGTTGGAAAGTAGACTTGATAAGCTTTCCATGAAGTACAAGAACATCCCAAAAGGAGTCTGTATGAGGAAGTTATGCCCGTTTAAACTTATTACGAATTCTTGCTTGACTTGGTCCCAAAGTGGCATGGTATCATTCATTATTCCTTCCATGCATGTCCATGACTCCATATCCCTTTCCTTCATCCTTTCCTAAGTTCCTGGTAATTAAGTTGACGAGCACGAGCTCGAGTAAGTGGTCCTTACTGTGGATGAGTAAGTGGTCCTTGCTGTAGATGAGTTGTATCCACGGAAGGGATGCCCTCATCATATAGTCCAAACATGAATCAATGATATTACAATCAAGATCAAATCAGCACTAAAAATTTATAATTTCAACAATTTATAATACATTTATAGTGCAATGCTTCCGCTAGTACATAGGTTAAACAAAATACCCTCACACATAGACAAGAAGGTTAATACATTCTTTAGTCAAATTTTAATTGCTTTTTCAAAAAGAAAAACATACCACTTATATAGAATTTTCAAATAAATTTGAGCCTTTTGCTCACATTTAACATTGATAGCACAGATAATAAATCTCTCAATTTTTCTGGGTACGTCCTTGTCGTGATTACTATTTCCAAGGATTTAGCACCCATTATTTTCCTCACTGTAGATACATCCTTGTCGTGATTACTATTTCCAAGGATTTGGTATTCATTTTTATCTCTCATAAAGTAAATACAAGCAAATTGACTTTATTTGCACTTGCGGCATGTACAGAGCATTTGAGGAATGAAAAAACCTAAAAAGTATATATGCAAGCATCAATCAACCAAACTAGCATTAGGCTCAATATTGCATATTTATTTAATTTAAGTAAAAAAATTGTGTCATACATCATATCCCTCAAAAGTAATAGCAAAGGCTCATATAAAGATTCGAACACATACAAGCTATACTAGGAACCAATAAACCTCACTTATATTGCTAGCATGCACAAGAATATACTAGAGGTATAAAACAAAGCTCTACTTTTCTTTTTTATTTTCAAATTGATAGTAATACAATAAATGTGGGCACCCCAGAAGTGCATTATGAAGAGTAACTATTACGGCAACGTGAACTATCTAGATGGATGGGGTCTCGAATAAAACCCGAATAAATGCGGTAACCATCCATCCTCATCGCAGACTTGCCATAATCTTTACCCACTCACAATACAAATCCAAAATGCCGAGAAGTGTACAAAAGAGATAATCATAAGGATAGCTTGTCAGTCCTCCCCGTCATACGCCCGTCAAACCACTCGATGGCGGCGACCAAACACGATACGTACCTCGGAGGACTCGAACCACAATAGCTATCCCCCAACCATCTCAATTATACACAACTCATACTCATGTTCAGCTAGTCCCTAGGAAAGCGACTAGCCTCACACTTTCATCGCAAGCAATTGATAAACATCACAAGTACTCTAAATATGGATAAACGAGCAGCAGAGTTGCAACTATTACATAGAGGGTTCACACCCTAATTCATCACGAAGTGACACAAAAGATTTGCAGCGGAAAATAAACACAAAAGACAAGAACCAGTGGTGCCAAACCCATGCACAGGGCAACCGACTGGGGATAGAGCTCAACTTCAACTACACATTATCCTCGCCACCCTCGGCGGGATAACAGTAGATCACACCATCTTCGTCGGTAACCTCACCTGAAAAGATGCAACATGAGTACGAATGGTACTCCGCAAGACTTACACAATAATAATAATACAAAGGAAGCATGCTGGTTTCTACATCAAGGAAGAAGGCTATATTGACTTGATTTTGCACAAAGCTGATTTTATTGAGCAATTAATACTTGAAACTATAAGCATTTTGAGAAATAACACAATCTGAATTTTTAAGACAGCAAGCTTATAGTTCTGAAAATGAAATATAAATGAGCACCAACCGTGCTCTAAACATTACCCACGGGTCACCATTGCCCAAACAATTATGCTACACAAGCATATCCTTTCTCATGACTAAACCAAGTCATAATCATCATCTATGGGCTACCATTGCCCAAACAATTATGCTACACAGGCATATTCTTTCTCATGACTAAACCAAGTCATATTTAATATCCAAAAATCCCTTATATAAACCCATCCATCCATGACTATCCTAAGTCATGGTAACCACATAACCCAAGTTGGATGCTAACATGAGTAACTAACACATCAAGCGGTCGTCCTGTAACCGTGGACACGGCTATTCGAATAGTTCTTACTCTGATCAGAGGTGTACATCTTTACTCACACGATGTGATAGAAGCCCAACGGCTACACTCTAGTTTGATACGTACATATCTGTACCCACACTCTACACATTGAGTGCGGACTAGAGGTCACAACAAAACCTTTTGCACGCTTAGCCCCAACCACCTAAACCACGTCTGGGCCCCCGACAACTTAGTCGTGCGTGTGTGATGACTAAGGCAGGCTTACCGTCGTGGGAGGTACCTCCGGCCATAGCCAGGCACGCTCAAGGTCCTCCAACGGAAATCCCTCCTCACGACTGACGGACGGGCGTAGATGGCCACAGCCTCCCGTGCTACTGAGTTAAGCCGTCCCACTCCCGGCGTGTGGAAGTAAGTAGGGTGCTTGAATAGATGTCAACATGTTCGGTCCTTAACGACCCAGACGGAGCTACGTGCATCGGGGAAACACCATCCCTTCATCGCCCTATCATCCGTCCAAGTCAAACATATTCTCAATTAATTATTAGAAGTTATTCTTGTCAGATTTTAACCCATCTATTCGCATTCAACTAATTTTGAACCGATAGCTCCATCTATCGGATTTTGCTAAGTCTAGAATAAGCATGGCTAAGCATTCGGTAAAATAAAAGTATCCCAAAGTCCTTAACCAGTGGTGACAATGTATAAACATGACATCAATAACCAAGGAATGGAAATGCATACAATTGGGTAATATTGACTCTACCCGTTTTCCCATTTTAAATAGACTGAAGCATGCATATAGATATTGCTTTCGCAAACAAATCAATTTATTGAAAACATAGGTTCAATATGCTTAGACACTTGCCTTGCTGCAGCGATAAGTCACACTCAGGCTCTGGGTTAATCTCCACGTACTCCGTATCCTCAGAATCTATCAATAAGAAGCAATATGCAAATAAGAAGCAATAAACATGTCCATGCAACATGATTAATTAATTATGAGATAAATACAGAAGGTAGGGTGTGTCCTAATAAGATTTTAGGAGAAAGAACCAAGTCATTTGCATCTCTGGTTTGTGAGATACAAAAATAACAAGCCATATACGCTGAAAATGGCAGATTTGGAATTATTTGTGTATCACCTTAGTGTATTAGGGGTAACTTGCATTTCCCATTAAGGTTCTGTAACATACCCAGAATATATGGAGACCTATGTTTGCTCTCTTGTGAAGAAAAACTAATAATCACATGGTCAATTCAAATTCATAAGGGAACTTTTTGGAGAAATAAAAATCTGAGAAAATTACCCTAGAAACTACACCATCTAGTCAACCACTGTAATTTTCACTGGATTTTATCAAATATATAAATGTCTCGAATAAATACCTTCACTTCAGCAAAATCTGGAAAATTGTTATCTGCAGACAGCTTACTTGGCATTTTTGCCAGAACTAATCCATCAGACACCTCCTCACCAAAACCCACCAGAACCTGGGTTAGATTGTGAAGAAATTACAGTAAAAATTTCAGGGCAATCTTCACAAAATCGCACATAAAATAATAGGACAAAACCTACTGACTCAGACAGGGAAGACTAATCTTTGGCCGAACTTTGAGGAATTATCAGGAAAAATCCACCAGTCTCACAACTCTGAATTTTGGCACAGAGCTAGTAATTATCACTCACTGCCTACAGTAAATTTTCCACAATTTTACCTATACTGTAACTCAGTCAAAATGCCAGCTCAAGTGGTCTTCTCAACCACTTCATTAAACACACTCTCTAGAAGATGTTCTCTCTATTCTGCCACTGTCGAGTGGGTCCCAGCCATTGTGGGTCCCATCTGTCGGTCACTGATGTTCTCCAACCCGGCCCCACCTACAGAACCTTGTTGCCACGCTCGCGGACACGCGCCAGGCCACCGGCGATGCGCTCACAGAGCGGTGCCAGCGCGCCCTCCTCCTTCTCCTCGGCTAAGTCGACTGCAACCCGAGCCATTTCGCCATTGTACTCTCCTCACCACTCTCTCTCACTCCGCCACGGAAAGACCAAGGTGAAAACCACCACAGCTCTGAAAACACCGCCTTCATCCTCAGCACCGGCGAGATCCCGACGGCCGCTGTTCTTCTCCGGTTGAAGACGCCGCAGTGTGCACTCGGCTCCGGCGACCGCCGCCGTGGCATGCAGGCGTTCTCCCTGACCGAAGCAAGATAGGAGCTAATCTTTGGACAGCTTCATCGCCAACTCAAGACAAGCTCAATACCAGAGCACGAGAAGCAGCCGAGTCCCGAGACTGTAGAACCACGCCTTCTTCCTCTCCGCCGGCCACCGTGCCCCCTTCTTGCTCTCTTTGACCACGGTGAGTCAAACTCCGATTCCTCGCGTCTGTACCCACCTCAGCAACTCACTAAGGTGATGCCTACTTCATTTCTCTGTTACCTGGCCCAGATCCGGCCGTCGCCGTTTACCCGAGGCACTTCGCCGCCGTTGGACCTCTCCCGGAGCAACCGTCGCCGTTCCAGCTTCGCCGAGCTACGCAACACCCTCAGTGAGCATCCCTGGCACCTCCGTTACCGCATGCATGCATCGCTTTAACTTATAATATGACATCCATATGCATTCCATATACATGCCGAAAGAGACCGCCGCCTCCGCCGCTTTTGCCGTTGATTCCGGCCACCTCCGGTGACGAGACCACCACCGAAGGCTTCGCCTTGGACTCTTCTGCATTTTCTCTTTTGGCCCCAACCACAGCCGACGCCTCCATCACCATCGCCGCCGCCGAGAAGCTCGCCAGCTCAGTCCTCCTCTATTTCGCCTGGCTGGACGGTCCGAACTGCAATCGGACGGTCCGCTCCATGCTTCAGTGCCTGCTCTGCTCTGTTTCATCTACATGTGGACCCCATCCTTTGTAAAATCCAGAAAAATAAAAGAAATGAATAAATGCTTTTCTGTTACATTGAAAATGGATTTAACTTTGAAAATTCATTACACCTCCAAATTGGGTGAAACCAGTTTTGTTGGTTTTGTAAGTTTATCCTCTAAAATCTGGTAAAATGAAAAGTAGCACTTTCTGTACAGAAAATTTACCTAAAAATTTATGAGAGTAAAAATGGGACTTTTGACTAGAAAATTCATAAGAAATTCATTATAACTCAGAAAAATGTCAAACCAATTTTGTAATTCTTATAAAACTGTATACTTTCCATCTATGAACTCAGCTTGCACAGATCTAGGCCGCACATAATCAGTACATGTTATTTCTCCAAAAGGACGCATAAAAATCGTAAAAATCATATCTCACAAATTGTAAGTGCAAAAATGAAAATAATTCCACCAAAGAGAGTATAAAACCAGTACCAAGCCACTGCACAAAAATCATGCATGTTAGAGCATTTTGCATTTTTGCATTATTTATCGGTTTGGTGTTAACTTTAAAATTTAAAACTAGAAGGAGAGCCTTTGGAGTTCGAGGAGGTAGAATATTTTGAAGAACCTGAAGTAGACCTAAACCAAGGCAAGAATCCCACTACCTTTGAACATATTGCTCCTAAATTTTGGGATTATAAATGATTTTATTTCAACTTGCATTGTTATTTGGCTATGTAAATTATATAGATGGTGGGCAAATGTAGTTAATCCCATTTCCGGCATAACCAACCTTGAAATGTTGATGACTTGCTACTTGTAACCCTAGGATGGGTAAAAGTACTTATTGAGTGCTTGCTATAAGGTATACATTGGTATATATGCTTAGACATGCATAGCTACTTACAAAATATATCATGGCTATCTAATTATGTTTCAAATGGGAATTTACTTACTTCTGATCAGAGATGAATATCCGTGATATTTGTGAACTAAAACCGAAGCAAAACCGTTTTAAGACTTGGGCAAGCAAGTGGTACACATATGTGATAGTTGTGTACCGATAGGGGGAGTGTTTTGCCTGGGTTGCTTAAGGACCGAACTCAGTGTCATATTCTCATGTTAAACAGTACAACCACATGTGCTAGTTATGGGATAGCCATAGTAGATTAAGTTACTTAATGTTTAGCCTTGCATTTTGGTAGGCTGAGTAGTAAGGGCAGTGCCTACGAATGTACTGTAGGGCTGTTTAGAGGAGCTACCTATGTGAACCATGAGGGACTGTGATCACCTCATGGCATAGGCGTCTAAGCGTGTCCAATATAACGTTGTGTGCCTCGTGGGGAGTCAGAAAGGCTGCCGCCACGGCGCTGGGTTTAAGGCGTGGGCCCACCACCCACGGCATCGGGATAGCGCCCTGATGCGGAGTAACACACCTCATGCTGGTGCAAGGCTAAATGTTAGGTAATGTAAAAACTATGTTGTGACCTCTAGACCGCATTCAACGTGAAGAGTGTGGTGGTACCGACGGGTACCGGACAAACTAGAGTGTAGCCGTTGGGCTTCTATCACATCATGTGGGTAACGATGTACAAACTCTGCAGAGTCAAAACTAATCGGTTAGCCGTGCTCACGGTCATGAGCGGCATGGTTGTGTCCAGTGAGTATAGATTTATGTTTCTAAAATGCTTTACGAAATGGGATGGGATGATGAAGAATTTTACTGATTTATACTTGGTGATTGATGATATGATAATGAAAAGGAGATGGCGTACAAAGTTGTATTATAGTCTTGCTGCCAAGAAGGGCAGTGAAGATATTATTATTCATGAAAAGGGATGCCATGATACTACTCTATCAGTTTATTATGCAATCTACTTTATGAATTTCTCCTTTAAATTATTGCAAAACAAAATTGGCTTTACGCAATAAAATTTAGCCTTTCATACAGCCTTCACCTTGATTATAGCCTACATGTATAACTAGGTTTGATTGTGGCCTTGCCAGTACTTTGCGTACTGAGTTCTTTTTGTTTTTGTGAATGCTGCTATAGATTCATATACAGGTGGAGATGAGGATATGTTTGATGATTGTGGGGATGAACAGATCGATCAGGACGGTCCTATCTAAGGGTTTACCCTTAGTCGGTTGCCTGAGGGTTTGGGTAGCCAAGCTTCCGATGGACTAAATATTCAGCCTGTATGGCTTATGTAATTAATAGTTAATATGTACTTGTATCTATACTTTCGTTGGACTAGCTAGATGCCTTATGTACTGGATATCACTTGCTAGATGAACGTGTGGGACTAGAACTTTCCTGGGCTAGTCTCGCATCAGTAAGAATTTAGAAATGATGAGATGCATGGACGTTGATTCAACCGTAGACCATGTCCGCAGAAGTGTGTATCGTGTTTGGTCGCCGCCTTCGTGTGGTTTGACGGGCACACTTCGCCGTTTCGGACTGGTGAATCAACTCTCCAAACATCTCTTTATTTCTAAATTCGGTGCTTTGGATTTGTATTGTAGGCGGGTAACTATTATGATAAGTCTGCGATGAGGATGGATGGTTAATGTACTTATTTGGTTCTTATTCGAGATCCTATTCATCTAGATAGTTCGCGTTGTCATAGTAGGTACTCTCTATAATGCATTTCTGAGGTGCCCACAGGTTCTATTTGTGTGATCATTTTTAGATGAAAGTGTATAGCCTACTGGTTCTAACAAAATTGGGTTCACTGAAATTGGATTTAAAATGATTTAGATATAGATTTTACAAGTTTAACAAAAGAAAAGGTAAGCAAATTAATTAGGCCTATTTTGGGAGGTATTTATATCAAATACAATTTTTCCACAGTAAGTTTACAATTTTCTGAGTTTAACAAAAGTGGTTTCACATTTTTAGCTATTAGGATGAATTTTCTAGAAATTTATAAACTTCTAAGGTAAAAAGATGTATATAATAGGTATTTCCATTTTTAGAGAATAATCCTACACAGAAGTTCTCACTTTTTATTTTACCAAATTAAAGAGCACAATTTTATGAATCCAAAGAAATTTGGTTTACCTCAAAAGGAGTTACAGTGAATTTTATAGAAATATTTCAAGTTCTTAACCCCAAAATAAGTCAATTTTGCTTCATAATATTTTATAGATATTTCCAGTACAGAAGTTGTCATATTTTATTTTACAGTAATAAAGTTCACAAATTTACAGAGCTAACAAAATTGGTTTCACTCAATAATGAGTTAAAATGACCAAGATATGAATTTACAAAGTTTAAACATTTTCTTTTCTTTTCTTATTTCTCTCTTTTCTGATTTCCCTTGCAACCCGGGCCCGCAGGCCAGCGAGGCAAAGCAAAGCAGGGCGCGGGCACGAGAGCGCGAGGGCGCGGGCGCGAGGAGGCGGGCGCGAGCAGATAGAGCCGGCGAGCTTCTCGGCGGCAGCGACGGTGAACGGCAGCTCGGTTGTGGTCGGGCCCAAAACAGAAAAGGTAGAGGAGTTCACGGCAGAGCTAAGGGTGGTCTTCTTGACACCTCGGGTGACTGGAATATCACCGGCGGCGAGCTCCAGCGGCGGAGTGGTTTGGGTCGGCTAGGCCGACTCGGCTACGGGCGGTTTCAGGCCAAAACAAAGCATGCCTTAGCGTCTAAAGGGTACCAAGATGCTCACTGAAGGTTGTGCTGGTCTCGGTGAAACGGAAATAGCAACGGCGACGGCGAACTTGGCCCGGCGGCGGCGGAAGCTTCGGGTTCCACGGCGGCGTCTCTCTCTTCGCTCGATCTGCGGCCGAGGTCAGGTGTCCACCAGGTTAGGGATCTCTTAAAGATAGTCTCAGTGCAAGGAATCGACGGATGGCTCACCCGATCAACGGGAAAGGCAGCGGCGGAGCGATGACTGGAGTTGGGGAAGAATGTGTCGACCTCGAGCTTCAGGATACCACAGCTCGATTCTTTCGGTTGGCGGTCTTCTGGAGACAAGGCGATGCTGGAGGCGCGGTGGCTCGGGCTGGGATCACCTGAGCTCGCCGGAACAGCGATGATGTCGCGGCGGCGCTCACTGGACCGAAGGTAAGGATGACGGCGGCTTCGGTCGGCAATTCCTAGGGCGACCAAAGACAAAATGAAACGATCAGAAGATGGAGATCATGTTCCCGAGGCTTAGAAGGGATGGAGCTCACCGGAGCTAGCTGGGTTTCTGTCGAACACTGACGGCGCCGGGGAAGATGAAGTTGCCGACGGTGATTCTTGGGAGTTCCGTGGGTTTTCTCGGTGGGAACGTGGAGAGGATGAGGAGGAGGTTCTGATGGCGAGATTAGAGATGAAGTGGTCGATGCTCTCAAAGCTAAGCTGTCCAGGGCTCTATAAACTGAGAGGAGGGAAGGAAGGAGGCAGTGACACGTTGGCTCATGTAATGCTGAGTTGCTCCATCTCCACAGTGCCTATGGTGGGTCCCACGTGTCAGGCAACAATGTTCTACTCATATTTGGCTAGATTTACTCTATGGCTTGTGGGTCCAAGAAGTGAATTCCTAGGGAAGAGAGAGGAGTAAGGGTAGGAATGTTGGTGAAACACACTGTCACATGCTATGGTGAGGCTGACAAGTGGGCCAGGTCTTGTGGGTCCCACTTGTAAGTGACTTTGAGAGAAGAAATCTCTAGAAACTGAGTGTGAGAGACTGTATGGACAGTTGTCTTGCATCTGTGATTTCAGTAGGTTAAAAAGGGATATAAATTATGGGAAAAATACTGGGGATAGAGGAAGATGTGTTTAACATGCTGACCAACTTTCGTCGCTAGAAGTGGTCTGGTTCATCTCTGGTGAAAAAGCAAAGTAGGCACACTGATCCAGTTTTGCTGCAATTTCACTTGTTTCTCCAGTGCCTTGATCTCATTATTTTATGTGATTTCCTTGGGAATTAAATTGAGCCAAAAATACTGGTGGTAGGGTTCATGTTGGCACACACTTTGGAGAAAGGGCTCTGTCTAAATTAGTCCTCATTTTCATCTGGTGAATTTCAGAATTGAACCAATTTATTTCAGCTAGCTTCCTAGCTTTGCTGATTTGAGGGATTTCGTTGAAGCATTTATTGACATGATAAAATTATGAAATTTTTATAGGGGCTTACTCACATCGCCTGACATGTTTAGGAATTTTTCCAGGATTTTTAGATATATAGAAATTGGGAAGTGACAACTAGCACAAAGCAAAGGATTAGCTAGGGCTTAACACTAATTACCTTAATTTAGATTTAGGGCTGTGACAATAAATTAAACATGAATGCATCAAAAAGTATAAACTCCCCCTCAAATCAAGCTCCAAACCCTCCTGACGAAAAAACAAACCAAATCGAGAAGATATCAAAGGTTTTGAAAAAGACAATCAATTGCCAATGATATCACCAAGGTTCTCATGAATTAACATGTATCCACTTGTATTATTATAAAAACTACTATCTCCATAACTAACAAGGAAAAAGCTAATGAAGAAGTAGATATTATATTGCCAATTCATAAGTAAATCAATGTTACCTTGAATGCAATGACGTCTCAATCATTTAATGCACATAGGGAGTATGCCGCCAAAAGACCTATGCACAAGACAATGTTGAGAGGCCTGTGTGTTGGGATTAGAAATAAGACATTTAGGAATCCAACATTGGGACACATGACTGATAGAACCAGTAGGCAAAGCACATGTAGATGCACAAATAGAATCAGTACCAGACTTACCTAAATATTTACCTTGAGGCTTTACTGAAGACCAGTCCGATCGATGCTGAAAAGCCGGTCTAACCATCGTCGGCCGCCGGTCGAACCGCTGATGTGCCTGCGGTCTGACCGCCCATGACCACCGGTCGGAATGCCCTAGAGCTTGTGGTCTGACCGTGCCACTTGAAGAAAAGCTCAACCTTTGCCATCTCAACCTTGCAAGTTCACGTTCTCTATCTTTTTTTTGTTTTATTACAAGTCTAAAGCAAAATTGAACCAAATGCCCATCCTTACCACAATGAGAACAATTGTACTTCACACATGTGTTTTCTTAGAAGGAGAAGAAGCAATTGCATAAGTTGTAGAAAGGTTCGACAAAATTCCAACTGATTTGAAAATCATTTTCTTTGGTTCGGGTTTTGTCAAAATCTCACTGCTTTTAGAAACACCAAGAATACCAGGTGGGTGATTAGTAAAATAAGCATGTGTATCAAAACCTATTCCTCTATTGTGTGTGCTCAATTTAGAAGTATCCAAAATCATATTTAGTTTCTTTTTACCATCGGAAAATCTTTGCAAAGAACTTTCCAAATAAACAACCTCATTTGTCAAAGAAACACAATTTTCACAAGATTTTGCAATCCCTTTTTGTTTGCGACAATTTAAGCAAGAAAGTTCTTCGTGATTTTCCAGGTTGTTTTGCAAAAACTCAACATGACCAAGAGTGTCTTTCAATTTCATCTCATTTAAAAAACACTTTGAGCAAGCTTTAAAACTTGAAACATCCTTCTGTTGTTTAATCATTTTAGCACATAAAAATTGAACAAAGAAATAGCACCAAAAGCAACTTATACTTTTTCAAAAGATTCTTTGTCAAAAACAACTCATGAACAACACGAGAATGCAAAGTAAAACCAAGAGAAAAAGATGACTCAAGCCTTTTAGTTTTCTCAATTTCAGCTTCCAATCTTATAGAAATGTTCATATGGAAATTTCTTAGAGCAGTAATTTTAGAATATAACACCTGACAAGATTTGCAATCATCATCATTAAGAATTAGAGATTTAATCTTGCAATTTCAGCATTTAAAACTTTAACAGGATGATCACGTTTTTTAAGTTTTTTAGTATATTTATCAAGTTTATCAGCGAGATCAAAAACAACATGTTCTAATAATTGATCATAAGTAAAATTTACCTTGTCATCATCCTTGTCAGATTCATCCTCATCGGAGTTTGACACACTACAAGCAATAAGAGCTAAACTTGTAAAATGGTTATCTTTGCCTATGCTTTCATCATCGGTTCTTCGTCGCTCAATACAACTTGCTTGAAAGCTTCTAGCAATTGGTATACTAGTTTGCGTTTGTTGTTCTTTTTTTTATTTTCAAAAGTTGAGCGCTTGTTGTTCTTCTTGTTCTTCTCCTCCTTGTCTTCCTTGTTGGATCTCCCGAGCTTAGGACACTTGAAACGAATGTGGTTTATCTCTCCACATTCAAAGCACCGGATTGGGCCTCCTATTTTTCTATTCTTAACATTATTCAAAGCTCGAGAAAACTTGTTAATAAGCAAAGCCAAGTCCTCCTCAGAGACTTGCTCGTGTTGTTCATCGAACGTGGCTTTCAAAGTAGTAAGAGAAAATGATGAAGAAGCATCCACAGAAGAACTTGAAGAAGATACCAAAGCAGTGGATTTAGAATCAATTTTGCGAGAAAGAATGTTCATCTCATGTATCTTTAATTTAGTATAAAGAGAATCCAAGATTAAAGTATTCATATTAACGGATTCTTGAATTGATGTAACCTTCATCTCCCAGACAGACATATCAAGACTATTTAAAAGATGTCTAGAAATTTCAGACTATGTATTAGTAATATCAAAAGAATCATCCACAAAACGAAGATTGAACTTTATTGAAATGTGAAAAATATTCATCCAAATCTTCGCCAGATTTCATCTCAAATTTCATATAGTCCTTATTAAACACATTTTTGCGTATTTCCTTGATGTTAGAAGAACCTTGATAAAAAGCACATAAGGCCTGCCACATCTCGTATGCAGTTTCAAAGTGAGAAATCCGATCAAAATTTGAGCGAGAAACACCACTTAAAATCATATTCTAGCTTTACAATTGTTTTCAAATTCAACTTTGTTTCCTACAGTTATAGCCTTAGGAATATCATAAGGATTAGAAACTTTTTACCAAATATCATAACCCTGAGACATAATAAATGAATAAATGATTGCATCTTTTGTTTCCAAAATTGAAAATCAACTCCATCAAAAACATGAGGCTTGGTTGAAAATCTATCAGCCATGACGAAAACTCAAGATCGGTTAAGATAAAAAGGGCAAACGTGCCTCTGATACTACTTGTAGGATCGAACACAAGAACCAAGCCTACCAGAGGGGGGTGAATGGGAGGAACATCAAAAACCAAAATATTTTGCGGAATAAAAGAAACCCTCAAACCTAGATGGAGTGCGCCACCTTGCCATCAGTTTGACCATTGCTCTCCCGTCGGTCTGACCACCACGCCCTTGTCAGTTGAACCGTCGGAACCCAGAAAAACACAAATCAAAAATGCTCTTCAAAGTAGATCGACTTTATTGCATCAAGATGTGTTTACAAAGTGCAACTATAGCATTCCTCTCTACAGCATTCCTCTCTCAACTTTTGTACACAAGTTGTAGCTCTAGGCTAAACCTAATTTTTCTCTTATCAAAAACTTGATATACCTAGAGCCTCAATCCCTCATCTATTTATACCTAAAACCTCCTACACAAAGTAGAACTCCTAATCCTACTAGGACTCAACTACAAATCCTACTAGGACTCAATCTTTCCAATCTTGGACTCCTATCCAAAATATACTCCTTTTTCCATACGCACACTATCGATGTTTTACATCGGCAATATGATTATAGGGCTACTCGTTGGATCAAAACTCGGTGGATTGCAAAGGAACACGGGGAGGTTTATACTAGTTTAGGCCCTCGATGTGAGGTAATACCCTACATCCAGTTGTGGTGTATTCCTTTGAGAATGTATGTTTGCTTCTATGAGCTTATGATGATTCTCTGCCCCCAGGGGGCGCCCTGCCTCCCCTTATATACTGGGGGATAGGGGTACAAGGTAGGAGTCCCAGCCAGATCAGCCAAGAGATCTCCTCTTAGAGATATGACCTACCCGACTGGGATTGTATATTCCTTATCGTACAAGGCAAAGTGTGCCAGGCTCTATCATATCTCTAATTACAAGGCTAGGCCCATCCTCTGTCCGAGTGGCTGATATGCTTGTGATGAGGTACCCGGGGCCCATGGCCTCCACAGCAGCCCCTGAGACCTTCATAGTTGAGTCACAGCTGATGCCGAGTGCTCACCCTCCACGGTGAAGATTGCCCGAGTGATCAACTACGCCGATTGCACCATTACAGTGACCAGTTCGGAAGGAAAGGCAGTTATCTTCAAGTCATCGGTGCCACAGTGTCAGGGAGTAAGCTTAAATCAGGTCACAGCAGAGCAACCGTTGGAAGGTGGAACGAAACCAGAAAGGAAAATAGAGGACATTCCAATAGTAAGAAAATACTGGGATGTATTCCCGGAAGATCTACCGGGGATGCCACCAGAAAGGGAAATCGAGTTGAGGATTGATTTGGCACCAGGAACAGCGCTAATATACAAGAGGCCATATAGAATGGCACCATATGAGATGGCAGAAGTCAAGAAGCAAGTCAACGATCTGCTATAGAAGGGTTATATCCGACCAAGCACATCACCTTGGGGAGCACCAATCATCTTCGTGGAAAAGAAGGACAAAACAAAGCGGATGTGCGTGGACTATCGCGCACTAAATGATGTCACCATCAAGAACAAGTACCCCTTGCCCAAGATTGATGATCTTTTCGATCAATTGGAAGGTGTCACTGTCTTCTCTAAGATAGACCTGTGATCAGGCTATCATCAGCTAAGGATCCGAGAAGAGGATATACCGAAGATAGCCTTCACCACTCGGTATGGGTTGTACGAGTGCACTATTATGTCCTTCGGACTGACCAATGCACCAGCCTTCTTTATCAATCTGATGAACAAGGTGTTCATGGAGTTTCTGGACAAGTTTGTGGTGGTCTTCATTGACACTATCTTGATCTACTCAAAATCAACAGAAAAGCATGAGCAACATCTCCGTCTGGTTCTCGAGAAATTGAGAGAGCACCGGTTATATGCCAAATTTAGCAAATGCGACTTCTAGCTAAGGGAAGTGCAGTTCCTCGGGCACATCATCACCGCTCAGGGAGTCGCTGTGGACCCTACGAACGTGGAATCAGTTACCAATTGGAAACCACCCAAAACAGTGACACAAGTGCGGAGTTTCCTCGGACTTGCGGGTTATTACCGCCGGTTCATCGAGAACTTCTCGAAGATTGCGAGACCCATGACACAGTTATTGAAGAAAGATGTGAAGTTTGTCTGGACATCGGAGTGCAATCACAGCTTTGAGGAACTCAAAAGGAAGTTAGTTTTGGCACCGGTCCTGATCCTGCCGGATCCTAAGAAAAACTTCCAGGTGTATTGTGATGCATCCCGCCAAGGGCTAGGGTGCATGTTGATGCAAGAAGGTAGAGTTGTAGCCTACGCATCGCGTCAGTTACGCCCCCATGAGGGCAACTATCCGACACATGACTTGGAATTGGCCGCGGTAGTCCATGCTTTGAAGATTTGGCATCATTACCTCATCGATAACCGCAGTGAGATCTATACGGATCACAAGAGTCTAAAGTACATCTTCACCCAGCCCGACCTGAACCTCCGTCAAAGAAGGTGACTGGAATTGATTAAAGACTATGATGTGGGGATACATTACCACCCGGGAAAAGCCAATGTTGTAGCAGACACCTTGAGTAGGAAAAGTTACTGCAACACTGCACGAGCGGAGGCATTGTGCAAGGAAATGCAACAGGAATTTGAACACTTGAATCATTGTCGATAATGGATTCGTGGCAGCCCTAGAGGCCCAGCCCACGCTCTTTGAACAAGTTCGCGAGGCACAAGCAAATGATCCAGAGATTAAAGAACTCAAGAAGAACATGAGGGTCGGAAAAGCCCAAGGTTTCACGAAAGATGAAAATGGGACAGTATGGATGGGGGAACGTTTGTGCATCCCAAAGAATAAGGAACTCAAAGCCTTAATACTGCGGGAAGCTCATGAGATGCAGTACTCCATTCATCCCGGAAGCACTAAAATATACCAGGACCTCAAAACAAAGTTTTGGTGGGCCAGCATGCAAAGAGAGATCGCAGAATTCGTGGCACTCTATGATGTATGCCAGCGAGTCAAGGCAGAACACCAATGACCTACCAGACTATTATAGCGGCTCAGGGTCCCAGAGTGGAAGTGGTAAGAGATCGGAATAGACTTCATCACTGGTTTGCCCCGCACATCTTTAGGATATGACTCAATCTGGGTGGTCGTTGATCGACTCACCAAGGTTGCTCATTTCATCTCTGTGCATACAATGTATTCGGGTAAAAGACTGGCAGAACTATATATGGCTCGCATAATGTGTCTACACGGAGTACCCAAGAGGATCGTATCCGATCGTGGTAGCCAGTTCACTTCCAAGTTTTGGCAGAAGTTACAAGCAGAACTGGGAACTCGATTGAACTTCAGCACATCATATCATCCACAAACAGATGGTCAGACTGAAAGGGTCAATCAGATATTGGAGGATATGCTAAGGGCTTGCGCGTTGGACTTTGGAGGAACATGGGATAAGAACCTACCCTACGTGGAGTTCTCGTACAACAACAGCTACCAAGCCAGCTTGCAGATGGCACCGTTCGAAGCCCTGTATGGCAGGAAGTGCCGTACACCTCTTTTCTGGGACCAGACAGGTGAATGCCAAGTATTCATTACCGATGAACTCAAAGAGGCAGAAGAGAAAGTGGCTATAATACGGGAGCGTTTAAAGACAACTTAGTCCAGACAGAAGAGTTATGCCGATCACCGTCGCAGAGATCTGAGTTTTGAGGAAGGAGACTATGTGTATTTGCGTGTCACACTACTCCGTGGGGTACACAGGTTCCAAACCAAGGGGAAGTTAGCACCTTGTTTAGTGGGACCCTACCAAGTGCTAGCTCGTAAAGGCGAAGCTGCATACTAGTTGGATCTCCCAGCTTCAATGGCAGGTATACACGATGTGTTCCACGTGTCACAATTGAAGAAATGTCTAAGGATACCAGCAGAACAGGCTGAATTGGGACAGATCGAGATTTAGGAGGATCTCACCTATGTGAAAAAGCCAATTCGGATTTTGGAGATCAGCAAAAGAAACACACGAAGTTGGGTGATTAGGTTTTGCAAGGTATAGTGGAGCCACCACTCAGAAGAAGAAGCCACATGGGAGCGAGAAGATGAACTGAAGTCTGCCTATCCCCACCTCTTCACCAGCACGCCCGAATCTCGAGGACGAGATTCCGTTTAAGGGGGGTAGGTTTGTCACACCCTAAATTTAGCCACACAAAAATAATACCTGAGAAAATGCCCAAGAAAAATAAATTAAAAATGGCCAAATAAATTAATTAATGTGAAAAATGCAAAATAATAAATTACTGTGGCTGAGAATATTTTTCTTATGTTCCTCTTGCCAAAATATATTAACAGGATTTTTATCTGAATTTTCAGAGCACAGGAACTATTTTTAATAAATCAAAAATGATTATCGGAATTAAATTTGCTCTGGAAAAAATTCCCTTTTCGTTTCTTTCTCTTTTCCTTTTTCCTCCCGCTGGGCCGCCAGCCCAGCACTGTTCTTGGCCTGCTCGCGCGGCCCGCGTGCGCCGCGCCTCCTCCTTGTAGAATCATTATCATGATTAATATTTTGTGATGAACAATTGGCTTTGAAAATGATTTATTTAATAAGAGATTGGTTTGAAAATAACTATGAATATTGGTGTGAGTGTGTGTAACTAACGTGAGTCAAGTTGAGAAGAACTTGTGCTCGGATATGGTTTCTTTGTTTTTGCATGTGTAGGTGAGTCTTGAGGCCTCGGGAGTATTGCCGGTGACGGATCGGGAGCTAACTTAGGAGAAGTTGATGTCCGGATGATCAAGAGATCACACGGGATACTAAAGGCTAGAGATCAATACACGTGGAAGTGAAGATTCCATATGGTATGCAAGAGGAATTATGTGCGTATGGAAAGAGGAAGTCGAGTCCTACTCGGATTAGGAATGGAGTCCTAATAGGACTAGGAGTCGAGTCCTACTCGGAGTAGGAGTGGAGTCCTACTCGGAGTAGGAGTGGAGTCCTGGTAGGACTAGGAGTCAAGTCATACTTGGACTAGGAGTTGAGTCTAAGTTGGCTATGGAAAGAAGAATTTGATTTGGTAAATTGCAAATAGATTTGGTAATTGAGGATTTGAGTCCAAGTTGGCTATGGAAAGGAGAATTTGATGAAACTTGTGAAGTTACTTTTGATGAGGCTAGTCTGGGTACTAGACCAGAAATTGTAGGTACTTTATCATAGGTTTAGGGGGAGGATGGAAGCATATTTGAGGATGAAAGCGACGACGAAGAAGAAGAGGCCGAAGTGGTGGCAGGTCCGACCGGCCCTCAAATCGGTCCGACTGATGGCAACCAAACAGTTCGACCGGAGGCAGAGAGCTGGTCAGACCGGGAGGGTCCAGAGAGCTCGGGTTCACACCAGATCGAGTCTGATGGATCTCCATAAGCAACTTCGATAATTTCAGGTTCAGACCATGATGTTGCTGCTCCTTTGCACAATCAACGCCAACATCCTCCAGAACAAATTATCAGTAACATACATGAACGTACTACACGATCTAAGGTGATATCTACTGATTTCTTTGCTCATTCTGCATTCATTGCTTCTTTCAAACCCAAGAGTGTGTCACATGCATTAACTGATGAATCGTGGATTAATGCCATGCATGAAGAACTTGAGAATTTTGAAAGAAATAAAGTTTGGACCTTAGTTGAACCACCTCCTGGTCATAATATTATTGGAACTAAATGGATTTTCAAAAACAAACAAAATGAGGATGGTTTAATAGTAAGAAATAAAGCTAGGCTTGTTGCACAAGGTTTTACTCAAATTGAAGGTTTGGATTTTGATGAAACTTTTGCTCCAGTTGCTCGGATTGAAGCAATTAGACTTTTGTTAGCTTTTGCTACTTCAAAAGATTTTAAATTATATCAAATGGATGTTAGAAGTGCTTTTCTAAATGGTTTTATACAAGAGGAAGTTTATGTTAGACAACCACCTGGTTTTGAAAATTCAAAATTTCCAAATCATGTTTTCAAATTGTCTAAAGCTTTGTATGGTTTGAAACAAGCACCTAGAGCGTGGTATGATAGATTGAAAAATTTCTTGCTTAAGAAAGGTTTTCAAATGGGAAAAGTGGAAAAAACTCTCTTTGTTCTAAAGCGTGGTAATGATCAACTTTTCGTTCAAATTTATGTAGATGATATCATTTTTGGTTGTACTTCTCATGCTTTGGTTGTAGAATTTTCTGAGATAATGAGCAAGGAGTTTGAGATGAGTATGATGGAAGACTTGAGTTACTTTTTGGGATTGCAAATCAAGCAAACAGCACATGAAACATTTGTACATTAAACAAAGTACACAAAAGATCTTTTACGATATTTTGAGATGAAGAATTCTAAGCTGATTTCAACACCAATGGGATCTACTACTATTCTGGATCTAGACGAAGAAGGTGAGACTGTTGATCAAAAGGAATATCGAAGTATGATTGGATCACTATTGTATCTCACTGCATCAAGGCCAGACATACAATTTGCTGTGTGTTTGTGCGCTCGATTTCAAGCTTCTCCTCGTGTTTCACATCGTCAAGCCGTCAAGCGCATTTTAAGGTATTTACAACATACTCTTGAATTTGGGATATGATATTTTACTTCATCATCTATAAGTTTACATGCTTTTTCGGATGTGGATTTTGGAGGTTGTAGAATAGATAGAAAAAGTACAAGTGGTACATGTCATTTTCTTGGTACTTCTCTTGTTGCATGGTCTTCTAGAAAACAATCTAATGTTGCTCAATCAACTGCTGAATCTGAATATGTTGCTGCTGCAAGTTGTTGTTCACAAACTCTTTGGTTGATTTCAACTTTGAAAGATTATGGTTTGAGTTTTGATAAAGTTTCAATCTTTTGTGACAACACAAGTGCTATAAACATTGCTAAAAATCCGGTGCAACATTCACGCACTAAGCACATTGAAATTCGTTTTCATCTTCTAAGGGATCACGTTGAAAAAGGGGATATTATACTTCAGTTTGTTGATACAAATTTGCAATTGGCGGATATTTTCACAAAACCTTTAGATTCTTCTCGTTTTGCTTTTCTTCGAGGAGAGTTGGGGGTAGTTCATCCGTTTGGTATGTTGTGAGGGGGAGTAAAGCATAAATTAAAAGACGAAAAAGTGGAGCTTTGTTTTTACTATGAGTGTATCTTTTGCTTGCTAGCAAGATACTTGAAGTTTATTGGTCTCTAGTATAGCTTTTATGGATTTTAGTATTTATATGAGTCCTTGATATTACTTTTAAGGGATATGATGCATGACACTTAAATTCTTTTATTTGAATTAAAAAAATATGCAATATTGAAACTAGTGCTAAGTTTGAATAATTTATGCTTATATTTATTCTTTGTTGAATTTTCATTCCTCAAATGCTCAAAAATGTCTTTACTTTATGAGAGAAAAAAATGGATACCGAATCCTTGGCAAGAGTATTCACCACAAGGACGTATCTGACGAGAGGAAAAAAATGGATACCGAATCCTTGGCAAGAGTATTCACCACAAGGACGTATCCGAAGAGAGATAAAAAAATAGGTACCGAATCCTTGGAAACAATATTCATGACAAGGACGTACCCGAAATAAATTGTGAAAAAAAAGAGAGAAAAAATATATTCTCTTATGAGCAAAATATTTGAGAAAGAACGTGTTATTCAACTTGACTGGTATAAGGGTATTTTGTTCAATCTATGTTCTAGTAAATATATTGCATTATAAATCATTGAAATCATATATTTCTAGTGTTGATTTGATCTTAAATGTTATATCTTTGTCTCATGTTTATACTCTAACACATGCTTGTTATCTAGTTGAGCAATTTATTTCTCTTATCTTGCAACACATGTCTTAGGATTGCTCTAAGTAAATAAAGCTTCCACATTTTTTCTTGATGAACTCTTTATCAAAGGGGGAGAAATATACAGAAAATTAAAATTTTGATCTTTAAAAATAGTCGATTTTTTGCTTGTTTGAATTGCATCATGGGGAGAAATTCTTTCTTTTTATAGGGGGAGAGTTTTTCTTTTCATTTTATTTTTTGATTTTCACAAACACCAATTTATATTTTGGAGATATTGCCAATGTGTTCATCAAGGGGGAGATTGTAGAATCATTGTCATGATTAATATTTTGTGATGAACAATTGGCTTTGAAAATAATTTATTTAATAAGAGATTGGTTTGAAAATAACTATGAATATTGGTGTGAGTGTGTGTAACTAATGTGAGTCAAGTTGAGAAGAACTTGTGCTCGGATATGGTTTCTTTGTTTTTGCATGTGTAGGTGAGTCTTGAGGCCTCGGGAGTATTGCCGGTGATGGATCGGGAGTTAACTTTGGAGAAGTTGATGTCCAGATGATCGGGAGATCACGCGGGATACTAAAGGCTAGAGATCAATACACGTGGAAGTGAAGATCCCATATGGCATACAAGAGGAATTGTGTGCGTATGGAAAGAGGAAGTTGAGTCCTACTCGGATTAGGAATGGAGTCCTAGTAGGACTAGGAGTCGAGTCATACTTGGACTAGGAGTTGAGTCCAAGTTGGCTATGGAAAGGAGAATTTGATTTGGTAAATTGCAAATAGATTTGGTAATTGAGGGTTTGAGTCCAAGTTGGCTATGAAAAGGAGAATTTGATTTGGTAAATTGTAAATAGATTTGGTAATTGAGGGAGTAGAAGTTCTACTCCTACTTTGTGTAGAAAGTTTTAGGTATAAATAGATGAGGGGTTGAGACCCTAGAGAATAACATTTGGAAGAGAGAAAAGCTAGGGTTTAGCCTTGAGAGAAAAAGGAGTGCTTTGCATGTACTTTGTAAACACATCTTGATGCAATAAAGAGAATAATTCTTCAAGATTAGCATTGTCGTTCGGGAGTTTTCTCGAGATCGTTTTCAGTCTGTTTGCAGGTGGTTAGACCGGGAGATAATCTGCAGTCAAACCGATAGCAACGACACGGTCAGACCGGCAGCAAGGACAAGGTCAGACCGATGTCTTCCAGAAAGGTTGGAGATCTTGATTAAAGTAAAATAACTTCATTGGTTCAAAGGTATCTTTTTATTCCACGAAAAGTTTGGTTTTGGTAATCCTACCATTCACACCCCCCTCTGGTAGGATTAATTCTTGTCTTTCGATCCTACACCCCTCGGACCCACCTATCAGCCGCCCCTCCCTCTCCCTCTCTCTCTGCGCTACGGGGTCCGCCTATCAGGCCACTCGCCCGCTCGCTTGCCCGCATCCCCGCTGACAGGCCGAGCTCACCTGTCAGCTCCATCTTCCTCCTCCGTTCGGATCGGGTGGAGGGGAAAATTTCCCCTCCGCCGCCCGATTGGCGCCGAGTCCCGCCTCCCTACGCGCTCGCTCCTGGTTGAAACGAGGGTGGACCAAGTCGACACCCACTCCCCCACGTTCTCCGGCGCAGTCGCCCCCTCTCGCACGAGAATCGTGCACATGACTCCACTGCCGCCGCCCTCAACCCAGAGAGGAATTGGAGCCGTTCAGCCACGATCTCCCGCCCGAGCTCCATAACATCTTCACCATCCTCTCCTCTTCCTTTTCCCTTAAGCACCGATGCCTCCTGAGTTCCCTAGCACCCCGCGCCGTGTAATCCAAAGCCGCCGCCGCGCTCCGCTATCTCCGGTCATTCGCTGCCGCCGCTGTAGTCGTCGCCAAGCCACGTGCTCGACACCACTAGCTCTGCCGCACTCGTGCGAAGTCCGGCCACCGCATCCGCGAGCCCCTATGCCGCCAGAGGCCCAATCTCGTCGTCGCTCTCCTCAGTAAGCTATTCCGCCGGCGTTTGGCCGTGTTTTCCCGTCGATCTCGTTGGCCATTTCGGCTCTAAATTCCCCTATATCTTCACTAGGACCTCCTCAACCTCGGCCGCTCCTCTGACGTCGGAAATCTTCACCGGAACACCGTTCTTGCCGTCAACCCGTACCTCCGTCGCCGTCGATCACCTCTGTTCGCCGCCTTCTGGTCATCGTGACCCCTCGGTGAGCTCTCCCTCGTCTTCCTCACATCCTCCCACGGCTCACTGCCGCCCTCCGGGGGCCGGATGGTTGCTGGCGGCGACCATCGGGCCGCTCGCCCCACCGAGGCGCGACCGCGCCAGCGGGGGTGAGTCCCCTTTTGTCCGGGGCCTTCCCATCTGCCTTGGGGCAGATCTGGACCAGCCGCTTGGCCTCCCCATGGGCGCGCGCCTCCTTGCCGCGTGGCCGCCTCTCGCTAGGCCGCGGTGGACTCGGTCCACCGTGCACCATTTCCTCTGGGGTCGCTGGTTGGTGGGGCCCGCCTGTCGGCGCTAGCTTCCCGGTCTAGTAACGCCATTAATCTATTTAATTGCGCAATAAATCAGTTAATAGTTAATTTTACATTAGAAATAATAGTAAAATTCAATAATTCATAACTAATTTGTACGAGCTCCGATTAAGTCCATTCAAATTTCATTAAATCTAGAAAAATACCAAGAATTCATTAAAAATATTTTCAGCTCATGTTTGGTTGCCCACATGTACTGTTTTTAATTGTTTGTGTATTATCTGTTATAGAATCCGACGCCGTCGATTCTCCACTGTACTACGAGGTCATAGCCAAGTACGTCGAGCTAGAGCAAGGCAAGTCGTACTATAATCTTGATCATTTTCTACCCATTTTTCGCTGAAATGCTTTGTTCACTTAAATAAGCTGCATAATTTCATTATTTCATGTGGAGGGGTTATAACCTTTATATAGATAGGACTATGCCTTATTGTTTAAACTTGACTCCTTGTCACCTGGGTAATAACATGATTAGATTACTATTCCTAGGATGCTTAGCCATGCTTAGCAACTTAGTTCACTTGGGAATTAAATATTATCTTTATTTGGTTCGACTCAATGTCGGAAAATTGAACTTTGGATATGTTAATATTAAATTACTAAAATCGGGTCTAAATGGTGGGCTGTGGGTGCATGGTTTTGCTAGTCGCACCCATGGCAATTAAGCACCGGTTTGCACGAACCCCTTGGGCAATTACTCGTACTTTCCACAAGCCAGCGTGGGCAACGGCTGGGCTTGTAGCGTCTCTTCTCCCTCTCCTAAGCACTGATGGTGAGGATGGGCGTGATGGAGTTGGGTCGGCCCGGGGTAGGGTTGATTGGCTTCCGGATCAGTTGTGGCGCAAGGGGGGTAGCTTGGCTGATGTGGGGTATCCTGGCGACAGGTGCAACCTCAGCGTGGTGTGGATGGTTTGGGAGAGATTGCGTGAACAGTCCTGTCATAGCCTCTTACGGGGTATCATGGTGATGCACTGGCACACGGAAACGTGTGTGGGGCTGTGTCTTGTGGGTACAGTTGTACACCTCTGATCAGAGTTAAATCTATTTGAATAGCCGCGCCCGCGGTCAAGGGCATGTTGGCCAAGACTCATGTGATTAGTCTCACTTTTCTTAATTAACTTGACTTGATGGAACTGGCATAGTTCAGGTGGATGGTTTGGGCCTATTAACATGGTGTAACATTGATCAGTGGGGCCTGGTTAACGTGGTGTAACGTTGATCAGTGGGGCCTGGTTAACATGGTGTAACGTTGATCAGTGGAGGTTTAATATTGATTAATTAACCAACCTTTTATCGTTTATGAACTATAACTGTTTACAACTGCTTTTATGCAAATACACCCCTAGCCTGTCTTTGTCTCCCTGCATTATGCATCTTTGTGCATGTGATTTGTTGAGTACTGTGGGTGGTACTCAGCCTTGCTCCCTTTTCCCCCTCTCAGTGGTGGAGTACGCATCCGACGAGAATCGTCCTGAGGAATAGGCTGGCTCCGCCGTCAAGGTGCTTGTGGGATGGAAGCTGTTGCTTGGCCAGATGTTTATAGACTTTATTTCCTTTGTTTCGCTACATTTATGTAATATAATTTTTCTCCGTTTGTAAGGCGCACTCTGTATGGCAACTTGGATTTGTGTACCCTGGCTTTCCTGGACAGGGATTTAATACACATGAAGGTTCAGAATTTCAGTGGTGAATTTCTGGGCGTTACAAACATCTGGTCTAGACGCTTATGAAGCCTTGAGTTCAGGCTCTCACTGCGTTGATTGCTCTTCATGCCCAAAAAATGACTCCCATCTATGTATGCTGTAGCCCACTTCGTTCTAAGTTCATACATTCTACACATCCATAGGTTATCCTCTGTGATGTTATAATTCACCCCAAACTCCACCCAACGTCTTTCAAATTCATCAACATTCATCACCTAGTAGATGAGCAATCTCAAATCACTGAGCTTTTGACCGCGGAAGCGTTTGACCACGTTCTGCTCTATGTGCCAACTACATGACCGGTGATCCAACGTAGACATAACAATCTCGATCTCGATCGCTCTCGCCATCACCACGTCCCCATCCGTGATCAGTGAGTTTGGATGCTTCTGGTGCATACCCTCCAAAAACGCTTCAATCAGCCACACATATGATAGAACAGTCTCATCGAAAACAACACCACATCCAAAGATAACTATAATATGATGATGGTCAACCCCTATAAAAGGGACAAATGGAGGATTGTACTTGTTCATGCGGTACGTGCTATCAAAAACGACGACCTCACCCAAAGCACCATAGTCCATCTATGATTGTGCATTTGACGAGAATATATTTGTAGCCGCCCTTCTCCATCCATACTGTATTTGAAAAAGATCTCAGAATCCTGTTGTTTCATCGCTACCATATGATTCAAAACATACTCGGCATTGATACCTTTGATTCTTTTTTCTTGTACCTCAAGAAATGTTATACAGGTCCTGCATAAGAAACCCAGTCCCTTTAGGACCACCATGGCTCTTCTCCATAACATCCATTATCTGGCAAGGACAGAGCCCACCCAGCCCCAGTTCGACTGCCTTAGCTTTCTGTGGATCATTAAGCCCACGGTGTGAACGCAGAACAAATACATGCTCCGGTTTTGCAAGCGCATGTTCGTGGACATCCACAAAATCCATCACATACCATATGCCATTGTTTTCACTCTTCTGGACATCAAGACATGCCATACATCCACATCTGGTCAGGGCCCGTGGCTCTCTTTGTTTATTGGTCCTTCCAAAGTTATTCGTTGATCTGTACCGTTCACATGAGCAGACGAATCTCCTCCATATCATCTCTTTGCTGCCTGGCTTGTATCTCACGTTGCTCCTCCTCACGCTGAATCCTTTTTTATATACATAATTATTGTAGAACTCATATAATTCCTCCTCACTCATAAACGTCTGATTTGCAATGACATTATACTCCTCCAGTTCCTCCAGGCTAACATACTCGTCGTCAGCCATGATGCTCAACTGAAATTGGAAAATATTACGTCTCAATTACCCCATTGCTAACCTAAATTGTAAAAACAACACAATTATCCCATCGATGCTATTAGTAACTAAAAATATGTTAATGACAGAAGTACTACCGAAACGCTACAAAACGAATGTGGAAATAGACTAGATACAGTACCGGACACATCACACACCATAAGCATTGTAGAATATTTTACCATCACTAGTAGACTTACTTCCTATTTGCAATATATCAGAGGATAATACATGGTCTACCATGATTTCCTATTTGCAAAAGAAGTCTAAGTTTAACCAAGAGACTGTTATATGCCAGCTTTATTACCTAGGTTAACCAACTATTTGATCATCTTGGACAATTAACGGATGTACTCTCCTACAACCAAGAAATTATTCAAAATATCTAATTCACAAGGTCGGTTATGTTTATTATGATTTCTTGCTTCATATCCAATCTAAATGAGAGAGACCATCACACAAGCAAAAAATTGAGAATCATATAGTAACTATGACAATAGATGAGCACAACAACCATGAACTTGACCACAAACAAATACTTAGTCCAGTCCTCTATACATGCACAAAATGATCAAATTAATACAAGAATGGATAAACCAAAGACATATACGCATATTTAGTTATATAGTATACCTAGTGTACGGTGAAACAGGCCTCTGCTGTTGATGGTTGATCGCCGCTGATGGGAGTGCCGTTGGCGCTGGAGTCCAACACCACTGGTGAAGCTGCAGCAGCAGGGGCTGCGACGCACGGTGACAGATGGGAGGGATGGCATCGCTGCTGAAAAAAGATGGCGTCGGCGTCGCAGCTGAGAAGAGATGCGTCGGCATCGGCGTCGCTAGGGAAGAGATGGAGATTGAACCAGGCGTGCATCGGCGTTGCTGCTGAGAAGGGATGCTTCGGCGTCAATGTCGCTAGGGAACGATCGACCAGGCGTGCGTGGGCATCGCTGCTAAGAAGGGATGCTTCAGCGTCAGCGTCGCTAGGGGACGATCGACCAGGTGTGCGTTGACGTCGCTACTGAGAAGGGCATTGCCATCGGCGTCAACGTGGAGCTGCGGCGCGCGGTGGGACGGGAGAGATGGTGTTGGCATCGGTGTTGGCTCGGTGTCGCTACGTCGGTGGGATCAGCGGCGTCAAGATGCATCGTCGTCGCTACGTTCAGTCGGGCATCGGTGTCCGATCTAACTTAGAGAAAATATTTTTTTCTTAACTAAAATACCCTCAGTGGCAATGTGGGTAATTTGTATAATTAACAAGTCATTTACTAAAATACTCATTCAAACGAACGGACTATTAGGTCTTACAGATGTTCTTAGCCTAGCACATACATGATCACCTTTAGAGCTTATGCGGAATAGAGGTGAAGTACTGACCGGTTGTGTTGGACCCCATTAGTGTTGTAGTCGAGGTTGACGCCGATGCAGTAGAAAACCGCTCAAGGTGTGGATGGCGTTGCCCTTCCGGCCGCCACCTGCACTGACCAGCGATTGAGGAGGAGATCGACCTTCGGTCTCCTTCCAGCGTGCTTAGGATCGGCTAGGGTTTTTGGGGTTTGCACAGTGTGAGATAGATCGTCACCCATTCACGTTGCCGTAGCCCCTTTTAATATTGCACTGGAGGAGATCGGGGGCAATTCCGTTAGCGGAAAAACGGCGCTACCGATCAATGCGCGTGTGCATGGGACTCACCCCACGTTCGTTAGCAGTGTGTGGGAGTGGGTGGGCCGAGCCCACATGCCTCTAATGACTCGGTGGCCATTAGATCAACCAACATTCTCCCACTTGATCTTAAGGCTAACGAGTCCAGTCTAAGTAATCATAATTTAAAGTAATAACGGCCTAGCAATGTTTGAAGACTTTTGCGATTGCAAGGCAAGTCACACGACAATCTCCTTGAGCATGTTGATCCCGTTTGCGAAAGCTATTTGATTTTAAAGTTATTGCATGAAATGCTTTAGAATGACATTATTATGGGTAACTATTTAATAGCCAATATTCCTTGATATTTATGGCCATTTTGATGTTGATATCTATACCTTGATACCCCGGGTAATAATATTGACTAGCCGGGTGTTTAATTATTTATCTGGCTAGATTATTTAGGATTTGCTTAGCCATGCCTAGAAACTATAGTGTCATTTTATGTGGGTAATTAACGACTCATTTATGACTAATTATGGATTAATGGCTATATTTTCACGACCGTGAGTCGTGGTTGATTAATTAATTATGTCAACTAAAACTTGATTGATGGTGGGTTGTGAGCACCAGGTTGGAATGTTGCTAGCGGTGCTCATGACAGTTAAGGACCGGTTCGCGGATTACCTATTGCGAAGTAATACTCGTGCTAACCACAAGCCAGCATGGGTAATGGTAGGATCCAATGTGTAGTACGTTCAATCGGGGTCCACCATGGTGTGTTGTGGCTGTGTCAATAAGACCACCATGGCTGCGTCAATAAGTCCATGTCTTGGGCGTTGGATCGTTTCCCTGTTGGGAGCCTAATCAGCTCCTGCCGGAAACTGGTGGTCCAGCGGGTGGCTCCCTTGTTGTGCGGGTTACATGGAGGGTCTTATCACAATCTCTATTCGGGTACTTTTGAGTATCGCGACGCATGGCTGACATGATGTTGAGATTGTGTCTTGTGGGTAAATTGGTACATCTCTGGCCAGAGTAAAACTATTCGAATAGCCATGCTCGCGGTTAATGAGCGGCCTAGCAATGTTTCTGTGATTAGTCCCACATTATTTAATAATGATGATAAGTGATGGAATATTGATAGCTCCTGTTTGGAGAGTTATGGTTTGGGCCTGAACTGCGTTGGAGCGTTGTTCAGTGGTTGATTCAATACTGATATTAATTAAAACTATAATGTTTTTAATGATTTCGAATGCAAATATTTTAAATGCTGTTTTATGCAAATAAGCCATATTATGCCTTTCCTTTGGTATCCTGTTGCATTACATTGCATTTCCTAGTGTGGCTTGTTGAGTACGGTGGGTGGTACTCAGTCTTGCATTATTGCAAATCTTTAGAGTGAAGCTTTGCGTGGAGGAGAAGATGGTGTTTGGCTTATACCCCAGTTGAGCTGCCTGTGGCTTGGAGCTGAATCTACGCTAGTTGCCGTTCCGCTGCTGTTTTCTTCTGTGTGAGGACTAAGTGCCTCTGTTGTAAGTATTTATCGTTATTTCGTTTTGGTTATGTTTATCAAATTGTCAATTTGTGTACCTCGGCTGATTCCTGGACGAGGATTTATTGCACAAATTAGCTCTGGAAATTCTGGTGAATTTCTGGACGATGCGACGACGACAGGCGGCTTCCCGATCCGAGGCGTCGAAGGAGGATAAGAAGATGGGGCATTGGGGAGGACGAGGTGGATGCTCACCGGCGACGGGCGGTAGGCGGGGATGACGACGACCACGGCGAACTCTGTCGGCGGCAAGGCAGAGACAGCCGGCAGGGCGGCGGCTGAGGCAGCGCAGGACGCCGGCGCGGCAGGTGTAGACAGCGGCGCGGCACGAGGGCGAGCTGCGGCGGTAGATGGAGACAGCAGGCGGGCGCGACGGGGTGGCGGCGGCGGCTGGCGGCTGGAGAGAGCAGAGCTGGCTAGGGCACAGGGCTGGCAGCTGAGGCATATATAGGGGCGGCGGCGGGTTCGGCGGTGGCCGTTGTGGGGCGGAGGCGCAGGGGGCGGCGCTGGGCCGGGCGGCGGTGGCGGCGCGTGCAGCGGGCCGGGGTTGGGGCGGCCTGGGCCGAGAGGGAGGCAAGCGCCGAGGTCTGGGCCGAGGAGCTCGGCCAGGGGAGCTCGGGCTTCGGCTAGCCATGGCCTCCAGCGGCAGATGCAGAGAGAGAGAGAGAGCAAAAGAAGAAAGGAGGAGATAAACAGGAGGGAGAGAGAGGACCAGGAAAAAAAAGAAAAGAAAGGAGAGAATTTGGGAAAATTGGAATTTATAGATTCGAGGAATATTTCCGTATCAAGAATTGTAGAAATATTTGGAATTATTTGAGTACGAGGATATATGTATATACACGTATATATATATATTGGAAATCGAAGGGTATTTGGACGAATTTAGGAAACAAAAGGTATATTTAGTGGGGTCCAGGAAATGGAATATTTTATGGGATTCAAAGAAGGAAGAATACTTTCTCGAGGGAATTTTAGGGAGTAGAATATCAGAATATTCGAGAAATATTTGGGAATCAAATATCGGATTATTCTTGGGTTAGAAACTGGAGGAGATTTTCTGGGAACTAGGAAATGGAATATTCTGAATAAAATATTTCGGAATTAGGGAATTGACGAGGGTGTTTTATTGGGACAGGAATTTAGATAAATCTCAGATGATTGGAGATTTGGATTTATTTTGAGAGAAAAAGGGGTTTAAGGGAATATCTGGGATTTATCTCAAAGGGAAATATAAATATTTCGAATACAAAGGATCTCGGATTGGGAGTCCAAAAAGTTCTAGAGTTTCAAAATGAATAATCCGGTAACTCCGAATTTAGGTTTTGAGGTGACTTTAGAGTTTTGGGACGACACAACCCTAGAGGAAAAGGGAGTCAGAGTTCATGATAAACGGGGAGACTTCAAAGGACTGAATTAGAACGACCGAACAGGGGAAAGAAAAAGGAATTTATTTTATATTTATTTAATTTACTTTAGTGATCTTTATAGTATTAAAATTAATTTTGTAGCTCCGAAAAATCCAAGAAAATTTCAGAGAGTTTATTAATCACGGGAATTTACCAGAAGTAAATGCCACCACGAAACACGAAGAATTTATTATTGTAAATACTCAAATGCTTAAAATACTCCGACAAAACCCCAGGAATATAAAAGCATCCAAGTATTTATTTAATGATTTAAACTCGGGATTTTTAATATTGGAAATTTCAAAATTTTATTCAAACTCTTTTCTCAAACAAAAATTTCTAGTGTATTCTTGTATTTCCATTTACCCACGATAATTTTTTAATTAAGACGATTTTCAGGGCATTACAAATCCACCCCCCTTACAGAAATCTCGTCCCGAGATTTGGAGCAGCTAGAAAGAAAAGGGTTTGGTTGGTCTTCATTTCTTTCCTTCAAGCACTTTCTTCGGGTGACAACTTCTTGAAGTCCATTCCATTGCCTGTCCTGGCGGTAGTCTGTATCTCGAACCTTTTACCACATTAATGTCTCACGACTTTATTGGAACTTCAAGTTGGCAGATCATGCTTCTGGCGATCCTAACTTCTGTTGCTCAATTGACTTCCAATTGTATCTGGTCCCTTTTTAGTGACAGATCTAGTTTGATTCAACTTTCCTTTTGTCACTGGTGTTGCTTAATTACTTGCTTGTCGATAAATATGATCCTGCGAACTGGGCATGTATTTGCGGACGGTGCTGAGGTGTTCTTGGCAACTGGTCCTTCCTGATGAAACACTTCCTTTCATCTACTGATTTTACTTCGTCTAATCTCCTTTATCAATCACCTTTCTTCCTATCTTCCTGCTAATTTTCCTTAGGATCCTCATAATTAGATTCTCAGGATAGTGATGGAAATATTCATCTTTAACTTCTAGGGTTGTCGTAGAGATCCTGTCTGATAGCTATACCAACTGCTTTGGTATCTGGTTCCTTCCGTCTTTGACTTCTATCCTTGATGCTTCTGTCTTAGGTGCTACCCTTCAATGTAGATAGACTTAGATTCATGGCAACAACTGCCAGTACTCCTGAAGATAATAACTTGGTCAAGCTTACTTTTCTCAACATAAACTAGCTTTCACTAACTCTGTCGACCTAACCTGACTTTCACTCACTCCATTGTCATAAATTGGCTTTCACTAACTCCATCGTGAGTTAGGCATGTCTTCTCTTCTTCCAACTTCTGATGCTACCGACTTGTCCTTCTTTTACTATAATGACTGTTGTGACCATGATGTCGTTGATGCTTCTCTGCGATGACTGACACTTTGGTTTTGGGTGAAATCTCGAAAAATTATCCATCCAAACATTGTTTTTCTGGTCTCGTTTGTAACTGGTAAGGTTATTCTTCTGAGAAAATTAGAACAGCGAGGATGATCCCTCAATCCTGGCTTGACTTGTCTCTTTCTATTCTTCATCCTATTCTATTCGTCTTCCTGACAGACTGCTTTGTCTTCTGAGGTCCGGTTGTAATCTTCAAAGATGAGCCGATCTGGCTATTCATTACTTGTGTCTTCCTAAGGCTCCTTAGCTTCCTTTTGCAGACATATGATCAACACTAGCTCCCACTATCCAACAACGGTCTGTTGACTCTTGGTGAACTAGGGTTTGCGGCAAAACTGAGTTTGCATATCTTAAGCTGAGCAGAGGTCATGACTATGGTTATTACTGAATCCAACATAATCTCTTCCTTCTTATCACATGTATAAAACTGTCCATCTGTGGTGGAGAAATCAACGGGGAGAGAAGGTATAGAGCAAAGAGAGAAAGGGGGCATCTTCTTTACTAAATATTTCAGTTATTACTGAACTGTAATGAATATAGAGTTATTGGTTATTACTCTGCCAAACTAGTATAGCCATATCACCAGCTGACATACGCCATACACTACCCAAGCACACAAGCACAAAAGGAGCAAGCACCAGCACACTAACAAGCAAGCTAACACACGTGCTATTACTAACGTCACTACTCTTCAAAGGTCACAAGGGAGGTCTAGGTCAGGATTGGTTCATTGCACAAAATCTTCGTTCTCGTAGACGGCACGACGACTTGAATCCGAGAATCTTCTCTGACGCTTGTCCGATGCTTGAGACGACTTCTATCATCTTCCTTGTTGTAGCCACTAGGTTTAACAACTAGAATAGTTGAAGGAGGAAGGGAGGATGGATGAATACTTTGCAGAGAATTCTGTAGATAAGATGAGAATTTTTCGCAAATAGGTTTTCGGAAAAGATGTCCTTAAGGTCTGACCGTTTGGCTTATCCTACAGTCAAGATTGGCTCTGATACCAACTTGTCACGCCCAGAAATTCACCAGAATTTCCAGAGCTAATTTGTGCAATAAATCCTCGTCCAGGAATCAGCCGAGGTACACAAATTGACAATTTGATAAATATAACCAAAACGAAATAACGATAAATACTTACAACAGAGGCACTTAGTCCTCACACAGAAGAAAACAGCAGCGGAACGGCAACTAGCGTAGCTTCAGCTCCAAGCCACAGGCAGCTCAACTGGGGTATAAGCCAAACACCATCTTCTCCTCCACGCAAAGCTTCACTCTAAAGATTGCAATAATGCAAGACTGAGTACCACCCACCGTACTCAACAAGCCACACTAGGGAATGCAATATAATGCAACAGGATACCAAAGGAAAGGCATAATATGGCTTATTTGCGTAAAACAGCATTTAAAACATTTGCATTCGAAATCATTAAAAACATTATAGTTTGATTAATATCAGTATTGAATCAACCACTGAACAGCGCTCCAACGCAGTTCAGGCCCAAACCATAACTCTCCAAACAGGAGCTATCAATATTCCATCACTTATCATCATTATTAAATAATGTGGGACTAATCACAGAAACATTGCTAGGCCGCTCATTAACCGCGAGCACGGCTATTCGAATAGTTTTACTCTGGCCAGAGATGTACCAATTTACCCACAAGACACAATCTCAACATCATGTCAGCCATGCGTCGCGATACTCGAAAGTACCCGAATAGAGATTGTGATAAGACCCTCCATGTAATCCGCACAACAAGGAAGCCACCCGCTGGACCACCAGTTTCCGGCCAAAACTGATCGGGTTCTGAGTCTGGGAAACGATCCAACACCCAAGACATGGACTTATTGACGCAGCCATGGTGGTCTTATTGACACAGCCACAACACACCATGGTGGACCCCGGTTGAACGTACTACACATTGGATCCTACCATTACCCATGCTGGCTTGTGGTTAGCACGAGTATTGCTTCGCAATAGGTAATCCGTGAACTGGTCCTTAACTGTCATGAGCACCGCTAGCAACATTCCAACCTGGTGCTCACAACCCACCATCAATCAAGTTTTAGTTGACATAATTAATTAATCAACCATGACTCACGGTCGTGAAAATATAGCCATTAATCCATAATTAGTCATAAATGAGTCCTTAATTACCCACATAAAATGACACTATAGTTTCTAGGCATGGCTAAGCAAAATCCTAAATAATCTTGCCAGATAAATAATTAAACATCTAGCTAGTCAATATTATTACCCGAGGTATCAAGGTACAGATATCAACATCAAAATGGCCATAATTATCAATGGATATTGGATAATAAGTAAATATCCACAATAATGTCATTCGAAAACATTTCATGCAATAACTTTAAAATAAAATAGGTTTCACAACTGGGATCAACATGCTCAAGGAGATTGTCGTGTGACTTGCCTTGCAATCGCAAAAGTCTTCAAATACTCTTCCGAACTCTTCCGCAGACTCCGAAGTCTTCCGAATCGACGATAGTACGCAACTACACGTAAAACGATAATAAATCCTAAGAAACTCCAAATAAACAATACATAAAAATACATAAACAAGTGAATTATGATTTTAGATAATTTAGGAAGAATAACGGGTCGATTCGGACTTCAAATGGAAAAGATATGGCTTTTGGAAGATTGAATCCAGAATGAATCCAAAAAGAATTGGAAAATAATATTCTCAAGAATATTCTCTGAATTTTCGATTAGAATAATTATTTTAAATAAATGCTGACATGTGGGGTCCATGGTCAGTGACCAGGCATACGGTGGACTTGGTTCATGGATTTAGGAATAGGAGGGGCCGATGGAATGCTGAGGTGGATAGGGCTGACATGGTACTGGATTGCGACATATGGATCCAACCCGACGGCTGGGATCGGCTTAGAATTTTATGTGGATTGGACGGCCCGAATTAGGTCTCAAAGGTTAGACGACCGGGATGGCTTGAAGATATATTCGCTGGGGTCCATGCAGCAGTAGCACGCCGTGGAGCCAATCGAGCTCGGCCGTCCAAGGCGCAGCACGGGAGACACGCCGGCAACGGCCGGGGGGTTCGACAACGACGACGATTGATAGTGCCACGACGGCAATGCGTTGGTGAGCCGAGACCGACGAGAGATGGGGCAATGCAATGGTGTCGTCGGCCTGGAGTGGAGAGGAGGGGATGCGGCGTGCAAGTCCGACAAGCAGGTTCGCCAGCGGCAGGCAAGACGACGACGGCTCGAGACGGCGGAATTCGACAACCAGACGACAGCGGTGCACGGGAACAGGGGTGGCGACCTAGGGCAGGGCACAACGGGCGGCAGCGCCGGGGAGGAGACGACGATGGCGGAACCGACGGCGACGACAACGACGAACACGGGAAAAAGACGAGGCGCCGGTGTAGATGACGACGGTGATGATTGTCTGGCAACGGCGGTGGCACGGGGCAGCGCGTGGAGCAGGCACAGCGGTTGGCGGCTCAGGCATGGCGTCGCGGCATGCAGCAAGGCGACGCGACGACGGCGGCTCCTCGGCGGCAGGTGGCGATGACTTCGAGGAAGGGACGCATCGGCCCCGGGATGACGGACGGCAGCAGACGCCGAGGGACGCCGGAGTGGAGGGAGATGAGGAAGAGGGGCGGCAGCTTCGGGGCTCTCCGAGACCGGAGGAGGCGGTGTTCGGCGGCAGCGGCAAAGGCAGTCGGCGGAGGCACGAGCAGAGGCAACGGCGGCAGATGGGGAAGACATAGGGCGGCGACGACGGTACTGGAGAGAACGGCGCACGGGCGATAGACGACGACGACGACAACAGGCAGAGGAGGAGGGAGGCGGCTACGAGGATGCTCACCAGCGGCGGGCTTCGGCCACAGAGGCGACGATGGCGACGGCTGCCCGGTGAAGGTGACGCTGGACAGCAGGGCGGCTTGCAGGCGGGGCACTGGAAGCAGGGCAGCGGCTCGGGGAAAGCAGAGCAGGGCGGCGGCGGCTTCCTGTGGTGGCGGCACGGCGGGCAGGGGCGCGTGCAGGGGCGACGGCGGCCAGGGGCGCGTGCAGGGGCGACGGCGGCCTGGCGAGGTGGCACACAGGGCGACGGCGCTTCCTGGCGGCTCTGGACGCACGGGCAAACGGGGGCGGCGGTAGCGCAAGACGAGGCGACACGGCAAGGCGGGCTCGACGCGCGGCGGCACGGCTGGGGCGGCGCGGCGGCTAGGGCGCTGGGCGGCGGCAACAGGGTGACGGCGGCGGCCTGGCGGCGTGGAGAGGAGCAGAGCCGGCTAGGGCACAGGGCTGGCGGCTGAGGCATATATAGGGGCGGCGGCGGGTTCGGCGGTGGCCGTTGCGGGGCGGAGGCGCAGGGGCTGGCTTGGGTCGGGCGGCGGTGGCGGCGGCGGGCCAAGGGAGCGGCGGTGGTAGGCCGAGCGCAGGCCGGGCCTGGAGGAGCTCGGCCGAGGAGGGGCTTGGCCCGGGCGGCTCGGGGTTGGAGCAGGCCAGCTCGGGCTGGACGTAGAGAGAGACAGAGGAAGGAGACGAGAAGAAAGAGGAGGCAAGGAGCAAGAAGGTAAACAGGGAAAAGGGAAAAAAGGATAAAGGGAAAATAAAAGAGGAAAGGGAAAAAGGAGCGGGGTTTTTTAGATTATTTTTGGAACTCGGGATTAACGAGACATTTTCAGAATCGGAATATTTATTTAGAATAGAGGAGACCAAGGGGTTTTAGGATGAAACGACTATTCTGAATATTGAGGGTATATACATTCATACATATATATACATAGGTATAAATATATATATTGGGAATCGAACAGTATTTGGAAGTAAATAGAAAAAGAATATATGTAGTGGGGATTCGGGAGACGGAATATATTGTGGGATTCAGAGAACACTTGGAGGAGATTAGGAAACGGAATATACTTTGAGAGGTTCGGGAAACAAAGGGTATTTTATCAGGGAGTATCTGGGGAAACCGGATCTTGGAATAATTCGGGAATCCGATAAAATTGGAAATTATTTTGCAGAGATCAATAGTTCAGATTATTCGAGCATAATTGAACTTCCCAAGATATGTGGATATTTTGGAGATGCGGGAAATTATAATATTTTCCCGGGAACTGGAAAATGGAATATTCCGAATAAAATATTTTGGGATTAGGGAATTGACAAGGGTGTTTTATTGGGACTGGAATTTGGAGAAATCTCAGACGATTGGGGATTTGGATTCATTTTGACAAAAAAGGATTTAAGGGAATATCTGGGATTTATCTCAAAGGGACGTATAGATATTTCGAATACAAAGGATCTCGAATTGGGAATCCAAAAGAGTTCTAGGATTTCAAAGATGAATAAATCCGGTAATTCCGAATTTATGTTTTCGAGGTGACTTTAAGGTTCTGGGAACGACACAAAACCCTAGAGGAAAAAGGGAGTCAGAGTTCACGATGAACAGGGAGACTTCAAAGGACTGAATCAGAAACGACCCAAACAGGGGAAAAGAAAAAGGAATTTATTTATATTTAATTACTTTACTTTAGTGATCTTTATAGCATTAAAATTAATTCTGTAGCTCCGAAAAATCCAAGAAAATTTCAGATAGTTTATTAAATCACGGGGAATTTACCAGAAGTAAATACCACCACGAAACACGAAGGATTTATTATTGTAAATACTTAAACGCTTAAAATACTCCGACAAAACCCCTGGAATATAAAAGCATCCAAGTATTTATTTAAAGATTTAAACTCGGGATTTTTAATATTGGAAATTTCAAAATTTTATTCAAACTCTTTTCTCAAACAAAAATTTCTAGTGTATTCTTGTATTTCTATTTACCCACGATAATTTTTAATTAAGATGATTTTCAGGGCGTTACAGCCGAGCCCACACGCCTCTAATGACTCGGTGGCCATTAGATCAACCAACATTCTCCCACTTGATCTTAAGGCTAATGAGTCCAGTCTAAGTAATATGGCGAACCAAAATAATGTGTCGCAGCGGTCTATAAAATGCCACTACGACAACAGTATCTATAGTCACCAAATTACCTCGATAGGAAACAACTTACTCTTATAGGGTGTTGATTGATTCTTATGCCCCTATTCGAGAATCACACTTATAGGCTACCTACTAATCCCATGCCGGCAATATGCTCATTAAATAAATTGGGTGGTAGACCTTTAGTGAGCGGATCCGCGAGCATTAACTTAGTGCTTATGTGCTCAACTTTAATTGTTTGATCCTGGATTCTATCTTTCACAACGAAATACTTTATGTCAATATGTTTGGCAGCACCACTTGACTTGTTGTTACTTGAATAGAACACTGCGGCTTTATTGTCGCAGTATATAATGAGTGGTTTAGAAATGCTGTCTACCACTCTTAGTCCCGGAATAAAACCTTTAAGCCATACGGCCTGCCCAGTTGCCTCATAACATGCTATAAACTCAGACTGCATCGTCGACACTGCAGTGAGAGATTGTTTAGAGCTTTTCCATGAAATGGCTCCTCCTGCAAGGGTGAAGACATAGCCTGATGTAGATTTCTTAGTGTCAACACACCCTGCAAAATCAGCATCTGAATAACCAATAACTTCAAGGTTATCAGACTTTCTATAAGTTAGCATGTAATGCTTAGTGCCTTACAAATAATGCAAAACTTTTTTAACAGCCTTCTAGTGGTCTAGACCTGGGTTAGACTGGTATCTGCCAAGCATTCCAGTCACAAAAGCCAAGTCCGGTCGCGTATAGACTTGTCCATACATTAAGCTTCCGACAGCTGAAGCATACGGAATCGACCTCATCTGATCTTTCTCTAATTGATTCCGTGGGCTTTGGAATAGCCCAAACTTATCGCCCTTGACAATTGGAGCAGGCGTGACAGAGCACTTACTCATGTTGTATCTTTCAAGTACTTTGTCAATGTATGACCTCTAAGATAACCCTAATACTCCTCTAGACCTATCTCGGTGTATCTCAATGCCCAAAACATAAGAGGCTTCACCAAGATCTTTCATGTCGAACTTAGAGGACAAAAATGCCTTAGTCTCATGCAGCAAATGCTTATCGCTGCTTACTAATAGAATATCGTCCACATAGAGTACTAAGATTATAAACTTACCACCCTTATACTTCATATAGACACAATTATCCACTTCATTCTCCTTAAATCCGAAATTCTTAATTATATCATCGAATTTAAGGTACCATTGTCTAGACGCTTGCTTAAGACCATAAATGGATTTCTTTAGCCTACATCCTATATGCTCCTTGCCTTTCATGACGAAACCTTCCGGTTGTGCCATGAAAACGTGCTCATGCAAGTCACCATTAAGAAATGCAGTCTTAACATCCATCTGATGTAACTCTAAATCGTAATGAGCTACCATCGCCATAACAACTCTAAATGAGTCTTTCTTAGAGATCGGGGAAAAGGTTTCATTATAGTCTATTCCCTCTCTCTGCGAAAAACCCTTAGCTACGAGTCTTGCCTTGAATCATTCAACATTTCCCTTAGAATCATACTTAGTTTTGTAGACCCACTTACAGCCTATTGTTTTAACTCCTTTGGGAATTTCTACTAAATCCCAGACATCATTAGCACTCATAGACTTCAGTTCATCTTCCATGGCGTCAAGCCACTTAGATGAATTCTCACTAATGATGGTTTCCTTGAATGAAGTGGGATCATCTGCTTTTCCAATGTCTTCTTCAATAAAAATCTCATAATCACTGGGAATGGCAGATCTCCTCTCCCGCTGTGATCTTCTTAATTGTTCATCCTGAACTCCAGCGGGCTGAGGAATTTGCACATCAGTATGTACATCATTTTGTGCTACAGGTTCATTAGTACCCTTAACTGTAGACGGATCCACAGAAGAGGATGCCTGTGGCACTTGCTGAGACACAGGCAGATTTTCCTGTTGGATAACCGGCATGGTGACACGGATTTGCTCGAGGCCCAACTGTCTGTCCTGTGAGCTCCCACAGATTTGATCATTCTCTAAGAAGACGGCGTGTCTGGTTTCCATGAATTTATTGACACGGTCTGGGCAATAAAACCGATACCCTTTAGATCTTTCTGGGTACCCAATGAAGTGACAGCTCACAGTCTTAGGGTCTAATTTCTTTAGATGTGGATTAAAAGGTCTGGCTTCAGCAGCGCATCCCCATACTCTTAAATAATTTATACTCGGCTTTCTACCAGTCCATAATTCATAAGGTGTCTTAGGTATGGACTTAGTAGGCACCCGATTTAGTATATGAGCGGTTGTCTTTAATGCCTCCATCCACAATTTCACAGACAGACTAGAGTGACTAAGCATGCTACGCACCATGTCCATTAGTGTGCGATTGCGATGCTCAGCAACTCCATTCTGTTGTGGTTCACTGGGCATAGAATATTAGGCAACTATACCATTTTCTTGTAGGAATTTGGCAAACGGCCCCAGAATTTGCCCGTATGGAGCACTTTTCCCATAATATTCTCCTCCTCGGTCTGAGCGCACTACTTTTTAATCTTACATTATGCTGATTTTCTACCTCAGCTTAAAATCTTGAAACTTTTTCTAGTGCTTCAGACCGGTCATTAATGGGGAAATAATAGCATAAAACGGAAAAGTCATAGCCAGTAAACGTAATGAAGGAATCAAAACCGTCTACTGATGTCACTGGGAAGGGTCCACAGATATCCATGTGGATTAACTCAAGTATTCCCGTACTCCTAGTGACCACCTTTCTTAATTGTTTTTAGTGAATTTGCCTTTGATACAGGTCTAAGCAGGGATTTTCCTCAGTAAAATCTAATGGTTGAAGTATCTCGTCTTTAATGAGACGCTCCATCCTCCCCTTCGAAATATGGCCTAAACGACAGTGTCATAGTTTTGATGAGGTCTCATTTATCTTAACATGATTAGCAACATCACACAAAGTCATTTCAGACTCATCAAGAGAGAGCAAATAAAGTTTGCCTTGCTTAAAAGCAAGGCCCACAACTTCATTATTAAACTTAATGAAACATTCAATATCTCCAAAATCAACTCTAAATCCATATTCCGTTAAACAAGCAACGGAAATAAGGTTTCTTTTAACAGATGGAACATAAAGAACATTATGCAATAACAGTTTGAAGCCTCTTCCTAGAACTAATGGAAGATCTCCAATGGTCTCAACATGAGTTATTGCATCTGCACTTAAGACTTCGCTCCCTTTGTGATAGTTTCACGGAACGTAATTCCTGAAATAAATTGGTGATGTGCACAGTTGCACCTGAGTCAATCCACCAAGAACCGAAGGCATAATTCACATAGAGTGCATCATCAACATAAGAGATTATATCAGTAATAGCGTTACCATGCTTAGCGAGCCACTTCTTAAAGCCATTACATTGTTTCTGCATGTGCCCAGTCTTTTTGCAAAACCTGCATATGATGTCATTGGCTGCAGACGCACTAGATCCAGATGGAGCACCACCAGACTAGATGGAGCACCTTGGGGTGGCTAAACTTCCCCTTAGGCTTAGGCTTAGGCTTGCCCAATCTTAGGTCTTTTGCTGGACTCGGCCTAACATAAGCTTCATGCCCTTCCTCTTCCCTTAATCGAGACTCAACAAGGAAGGCCTGTTCCTTTTGCCTTTCTGCTTTTGTCGTTCCTCCTCCTCAACAGAGTGAGAAATGAGTTTGGCAATGGACCATTTGTCCTTCTGAGTATTATAATTAATCTTAAATGGACCGTAGTCCGGTGGCAAGGAACTCAAGATGAAGTGGACTAGAAAGCCATCAGGAGATAGCATGTCCATGCTCTTCAACTGTGCTGCCATGGGTTGTCATAGACATTATGTGCTTCGTACACTCCCCTTCCCGTCGTAACGAGAGGTGAGCATCCTCATTATGAGAACACTGGCATAAGTCTTAGATGAGCCTTTAAAGTTTTGCTCAACATTAGCCATATACTTCCTAGCGTTGTCAGCATCAGAAATGCCGCCTCTAAATGCCAGGAGATATAGAGTTCTTAATGACTAATAAACTCATGCAATTAGCCTTTTCCCATTTCTCCGCCTTCTCCTCATATGCTTTCTTAGTTGCATTAGTGGCACTAGCGGGAGGGGGAATGGGTGCATCCTCGCGTAAGGCAACATCTTAGTTGCATTAGTGGCACTAGCGGGAGGGGGAATGGGTGCATCCTCGCGTAAGGCAACATCGTAATCAAGTAGCCCAAGAGTAATTGTCACCCTCTCCTTCCATTCCTGGAAGTTGGTGCCATTTAGTTGCTCAATGCTATTTATTTGAGCAACAACATCATTAACAACTGAAATTAACGAGAAAGCATTAGTAAACAGCGAAAATGTACATAATTAACCCTACATTGGTCTGGTTAATCATGCACCCAAGAAATTATTTTACTCCATAGGTTCTGTTGGCAAATGAAGCAAAACTAAATTTATTGTCAATAAAATATTCGAAGCCATAACTCCGTTGGGTCGAAATGACGAAGGAAATAAATAAAATTTTCTAACTAAATTTCCCGTTGGTTCCATTTAGTTGGAGATTAATTCTTAATGCAGAAAATGAATTTTACTTAAATTTATAGCCTTAAGAAATGGCTCAAAAGGAATTAAATCTCAATGTATATGAATCATAAATTAATAATCATAACTTAAGGAAAATTAAATCTCAGCACATAAATTATAAGGGGAAAAGTTTACTTAAAATTTAATGGCAATATAATAATTTTCTGAAATTTAATAGCATCAAAATTGGCTTAAAAGAATTAAATTTACATGTAGAAACTTAAAGTAAAGAATAACTGAAAATAATTAAACAGTGATTTTGGCCGTGCGGCCCATTAGTGTGCACCCGCGGCCCAGAGCCGACCGCCGTCCGATCTAAACCGACGGTCAGGATTCCACGGGCGCGCAACAAAAGGGCGCACGGCCGGCCAAAAAACCCTAATCCCCATTTCCCCGTCTCCTCCCGATTTCCAACGCGCGGAGAAGAGCGGCGGCGCCGACGCCGGGCGAAGCAGCGGCGGCGGCGCGCGGCGGACCGGGACGGCGGGCAGCCCGCCCGCCCGGTTCTCCTCCTCGGCACGGTAGGGCCGTAGCCGAGGCGAGCCTCGGTCTCGCACAACCGACAGGCAGGCGCGGGACCGGTCCGGGCGGCGGTGAAGCGGCGGCGCGGCGGAGCTGATGCCGTGCGTGGGGATGGCGAGGACGGTGATGCGCGGCGGCGCTAATGCCGCGCATCGGGAGCGTGGCGGCCTAACTCATGGTGCGCACGGTGAAACCCAAGGACGCGAAGGCGCACACGCGGGCGAGCTTGATGCCCTGCGCGGCAATTCGGCGATGAATTCGGGTAAGAAAATTAGTCCCGTTCCTCAGTCATTGATTTCTTGATTTGGAGAAAAATTAGGGTTTTGACTGAAAAGTGGAAATTTGGGGATTTCTGATTCGGAAGTTCTTAGGGTTTGGGAGTTTCGGCCGAAGGGGATTTGGGGTTTTCTGAATTTCTTATCCCAAATCTGACTCCCCTCCTTCTAAATGCTACCCAAACCGAATCCGCTAGCTAAGCCGTATGCACGGCCTTAAGGGGGTTCAACAACCGGAATGATGGATGCATGTATGTGGCTGAGGATGGCTCTGATACCACAATATTAGGTCTTATAGATGTTCTTAGCCTAGCACATACATGATCACCTTTAGAGCTTATGCGGAATAGAGGTGAAGTACTGACCGGTTGTTTTGGACCCCATTAGTGCCATAGTCGAGGTTGACGCCGATGCAGTAGAAAACCACTCAAGGTGTGGATGGCGTCGCCCTTCCGGCCGGAGGAGATCGACCTTCGGTCTCCTTCCAAGCGTGCTTAGGATCGGCTAGGGTTTTCGGGGTTTGCATTGCGTGAGATAGATCGTCACCCATTCACGTTGCCGTAGCCCCTTTTAATATTGCGCTGGAGGAGATCGGGGGCAATTCCATTAGCGGAAAAACGGCGCTACCGATCGATGCGGCGCGTGGCGTGGGACTCGCCCCACGTTCGTTAGCAGCATGTGGGAGTGGGTGGGCCGAGCCCACACGCCTCTAATGACTCGGTGGCCATTAAATCAACCAACACGGACGGATTTCATCTATACTAGTACCTTCCTATTACTAGTATTTTGCGCTGTAAAGGGGCTAGAAAACTTTGACTAGAGGGACGACGGCACCATTGAGCTCGTCAAGAACCAGGTCAGCCTGACTCCCATGATTTCCCCAACCAATAACTCCTTCAATTCGTCGATCGTTCTATCCCAAGACTAAATATGTCATCTTTGCTTTTTCTTCTTTTTTTTAGAAATTGAGCAGGTCATGTTAGTCGTTCAGCTCGTTGGGCACCCTAGAGGGAGCGAACTGCCTGGCGACGGGCAAGATGGAGGTAAACTGTAACCATGAGATGAGGCTTTTGCTTCCCCTCTCTTCCCTATGCAGATATTTAGTAGGACTGATGATGTCAAAGCGTTTGAATCTGGAAGAGAATCGCCTAATAAGAATGATGATGCTGAAGCTTCTAAATCTGGAAGAGAATCGCCTCTTCTTGTTAATGATGGTTTGGAAGAAAAAACCCATTTTCTTGAGTTTCATGCTTATCGTGTAACACTGATGGCTATATATGCATCTGGGTCAATTGCTGCATGTTGTGTAGTACATCAAGTTGAGAAATAAGCTCCATGTTGGGTCAATTACTCCATGCTTATCAAACACTATATGTAGCTGGGAGCAAGAGGCTATGATGACTAATCTGAGGCTTGCATTGAACATCTGAACTGATGACCTTTTTATCAGAGTTAACTAAGGAATTTGGTTTCCTCTGAAGTTTATTCTAGATAGTCATATGAAACAGTAGGGATCTGTCTTGGTGATTTTGTAGACATATCACTTATTTTACAATTGCAGAGTCATGGCCAGTGTTGAAACCACATTCAATTGCTGGAGTACTTGATGTTTTGTATGAACAATGGAGACACGGTTGTACGATAGATTTGTAAAATCATGGTCATGATTAATATTTTATGATGAACAATTGGTTTTACAAATAATTTATTTAATGAACATTTGTTAAAAAATATAAATCGATGTTGGCATGTGTGTGGCTAATGCGAGTCAAGTTGGGAAAAAACTTATACTCGGATATGGATTCTTTGTTTTTGTATTTGTAAGTGAGTCTTAATGCCTCGAGAGTATTGCTGGTGATGAATCAAAAGTTGACTTGGGAGAAGTTGATGTCCGGATGATCGAGAAATCACACAGGATACTAAAGGCTAGAGATCAATGCACGTGGAGTTGAAGATTCCGTATGGCATAAAAAAGAATTGTGTGCATATAGAAAGAGGAGTTTATTTTGGATAGGAGTCCAAGATTAGAAAGTTTGAGTCCTAGTAGAATTAGAAGTTGAGTCTTACTTGGACTAGGAGTTTGAGTCCCAGTAGAATTAGGAGTTGAGTCCTACTTGGATTAGGAGTTTGAGTCCTAGTAGGATTAGTAGTTCTACTCCTACTTTGTGTAAGAGGTTTTATGTATAAATAGATGAGGGGTTGAGGCTTTAGAGTTATAACTTTTGAAAGAGAGAAAAGTAGGATTTAGTTTTGAGAGAGAGGAGTGCTCTGTATGCGCTTTGTAGACAATCTTGATGCAATAAAGTTGATCTACTTTGAAGAGCATCTTTGGTGTGTATATTTCTGGATTGCGATAGTTCATCCGACAAGGGCGTGGCGGCGAGGCGGCAGTTCTACCGACGGACATACGGCGGGTAAACCTATGGACACCCCGAGTATTATATCGTCCAGTGCCCAACGTGACCAACACATATTGTTGGACGAGTGGGATCCATACACGCATAATAGCTACTCGACCTCAATGTGCCCATGATCACGGTTGACACCTTCCAATATAATAACCAAAATAACGAGAAGTGTACAAAAGAAATAATCATAAGAATAGCTTGCTAGTCCTCCCTGTCATATGTCCGTCAAACCACTCGATGGTGGCGACCAAACATGATACGTACCCTAGAGGACTCGAACCACAATAGTTATCCCCCAACCATCTCAATTATACACAACTCATACTCATGTTCACCTAGTCCCCAGGAAAGCGACTAGCCTCACACTTCCATCGCAAGCAATTGATAAATATCACAAGTACTCTAAATATGGATAAAAGTGTAACAGTGTTATATATATTACATAGATGGTTCACACACCCTAATTCATCACAGAGTAGCACTAAAGATAGCAGCGGAAAAGTAAACATAAAGGATAAAACCAGTGGTGCCATACCGAACCCATAAGGCAACTGACTGGGATAGAGCTTAACTCCAACTACACATTATCCTCGCCACTCTCGGCGGGATAATAGTAGACCACACTAACATCGTCGTTATCCTCACCTGAAAAAAATATGCAGCGTGAGTACGAAAGGTACTCAGCCAGCCTTACACAATATTAATAGTACAAAGGAGTAATGCTGGTCTCTACATCAAGGAATATGGCTATGTTGATCTGGTTTTGCATAAAGCTAAGTTTATTGAGAAAAAAAAATACCTTGAAACTATAAGCATTTGCGAAATATAGCAATCTGAAATTTCATGACAGCAAGTAAGATGTTCTGAAAAAGAGGTGAAAAATGAGCACAATCGCATGCTCTAACATCAACAATGGGCCACCATTGCCTAAATAAATATGCTACACAAGCATACCATCTTTCATAACTAAAACCAAGTCATATTTAACACCAAAGCCTCTTATATAAACCCATCCATCCATGACTATCCTAAGTCATGATATAACCACATATCTCAAGTTGGATGCTACCATAGACTGACTAACACATCAAGCGGTCGTCTGTAACCGTAGACACAGCTATTCGAATAGTTCATACTCTGATCAGAGGTGTACATCTTTGCCCACATGATGTGATAGAAGCCAAACGACTACACTCTAGTTTGATCCGTACTCGTTGGTACCCACACTCTACACATTGAGTACGGACTAGAGGTCACAACAAAACCTTTCCCACGCTTAGCTCCAACCACCTAAACCATGTCTGGCCCCCAACGACTTAGCCACACACACGGTGACTAAGGCGGGCTCACCGTCGCGAGAGGCACCTCCGGCCAAAACCAGGCGCGCACGAGGCCCTCCAAAGGAAAGACCATCCTCATGACTGACGGATGGGCGTAGATGGCCATAGCCTCTCGTGCTACTAAGTTAAGCCGTCCCATTCTTGGCGTGTGGAAGTACGTAGGGTGTTTGAATAGACGTCAACATGTTTGGTCCTTAACGACCCAGACGGAGCTACATGCATCAGGGAAACACCATCCTGTCATCGCCCTATCATCCGTCCAAGTTAAAAATATTCTCAATTATAAATCAGAAGTTATTCTTTTTAAATTTTAACCCATCCATTCATATTAAACTAGTTTTGCACCGATAGCTCCATCTATCGCATTTTTCTAAGTCTATAACTAAGCATGGCTAAGCATTCGATAAAATAAAAGTATCCCAAAGTCCTTAACCAGGGGTGACAAGGTAAAAACATGGAATCAACAACCAAGGAATGGAAATACATACAATTGGGCAATATTGACTCTACCCGTTTTCCCATTTTAAATGGACCGAAACATGCATATTACAAATATGAGGCCGCGCCGTTTTCGCGGCCTCCCGCGGTGGCCACGTCGCTTAGTTTCTTTCTACCGCTCGATATGCAGTGTATGGTTCGGATGGGCCTGAACTGGCACGCCGCGCAGCGCCAACGAAGCCACGCCAAAGCACTGGCCCAATGCCGCGCTGCTAATTCTGCTGGGAAGCCACGCCGTGCAACTCCAACGAAGCCATGCCAAAGCACTAGCAGCCCGCTGGAAAGCCCTCCTCCAACTCGGGCATAGCGCTACCGGACGGCATAGGCGCGGAACAGAGGTAACAGAGCGAGGGCTCGAGAGAGATCGAGAGAAGAGAGAGAGCGCGAGAGGCTGGAGGACGAAGAAGACGACGGGCATTGATAGGTGGGTTCGCGCGGCAGAAGCAGGCACGGCTGTCCGGGTGCGAGCACTGGCGGGGGGCGCGAGCTCAGTATCCGTTGCGGGGCGCGAGCATCGCCTGCGGGGCGCGGGGTCGAGGCACGGCTGTCCGGGTGCGAGCACTGGCGGGGGGGCGCGAGCTCGGTATCCGTTGCGGGGCGCGAGCATCGCCTGCGGGGCGCGGGGTCGGTATCGGCTGCGGGGTGCGAGCGTCGGCTGCGGGGCGTGAGCTCGGGATCGGCTGTCCACGTCAGTGTGCTTTGTTTCTACCGTCCGATTTGGAGTACACGGTTTCGATGCAAGCTGCTGCCTATCCATCTAGCAATCTCCTATCCCTCCTACAAATTGACAGCTGTTGCCTATTCATCCAGCAAACGCCTATCCCTCGTACAAATGTACTGTATGTGTGGACTGTTGCTTGACATTGACTTATCACTGCATGCACGGTGCAGCAACAAGCAAGATGTAGCTCTAAAAAATGTGATGCCTCAGCCACAGTCCCTCTACAGCCTTTGTCTGATGTGCATGCATGCATCAGGAGGGATGCTATTGGCTATCTATGCAGCAAGTTCACATGACTGCATGCATGATGCGGCGGGTAGCTAGGATTGCCTATTTAAGGGGAGCATTGCCTTCTTGCATCTGCATACCCACGCAAGTGCAAGTTAAGGCTTTGAGCATTCAGTGCATAGTTCTCACTCGATAAATGGTTCTCACCTAGACTATCTATAGCAGCTGGAAGGGAAGGTACGTACTACAAGTGTCTTAGGTGTTCTATATCAATTATAGTCTCTTAAGTATTAGAGTTAACAGACAAGATCTATACAACGGGGCTACCGGTACTAACTTGTGTTGTAGCTTGGCTAACTATGACATTAATTAAAGATGCTGATGTTAACCAGGCTTCATACTGATTTTAACATATGTTGTAACTTGGCTAACTATGACAATACTGGTACTGATACTAACTCGTGTTGTAACTTTAACTGACTATGAAACTGTTATTGAAGTACCTACTAATTGTTTGGGTAAAGGTGGTTGCTGATACTAACAATTTCTGATCTAACCTTGCTGACTAACATCGACTAAATTATTTTACTTGCTCAGTTTTACCTCATTGTATTGAGATTAATTATGTGCCTTGTTCAGTTAACAGACAAGATCTGTACAATGAGGCTACCAGTACTAACTTGCGTTGTAACTTGGCTAACTATGACAATACTGGTACTGATACTAACTCGTGTTGTAACTTTAACTGACTATGAAACTGTTATTGAAGTATCTACTAATTATTTGGCTAAAGGTGGTTGCTGATCCTAACAATTTCTGATCTAACTTTGCTGGCTAACATCGACTAAATTATTTTACTTCCTCAGTTTTACCTCATTGTATTGAGATTAATTATGTGCCTTGTTCAGTTCGTTTTCTCACGTACGATGAGAGCGTTCGGTGTTTTCTAATAGTCTGCTTTGCAAGTCTAATATCTTCCTTTAATAAATTCATATATTTCATATTGGTATTTGAAGGGTAAATTATGTTTCATGGTTAGTCCACCTTCTAGAACTCGAAAGAGAAAGCACTTACGTGAAGAGCAAGCTATTCTTACAACAGGTACCTTTAGTCTTGCTTTTATTGGCTTGATGTCGCATTTTATTTTTTTCCTGGTGCGGGATTTTGGCGAGTACGTCGATGGTCCAGCCGAGTCGGGTGAGGCGGCCGAGGTCGGCAGGCGAGTCGGGAGGCGGCGACCGGCGGCTGAGGTCGGGAGGCGGCATTGGGCGACCGTCCTGGCCAGCTGAGTCGGGAGAGGCGGCCGAGGTCGGGACGCCAGTCGGGAGACGGCGACGGGCGGCCGGGTCCTGCCCAGCCGAGTTGGGAGGTGGCCGAGTTGGGAGAGGGTGGCGACGGGCGGATGGGGTCGGGGGGCGGCGCTGGGCGGCCGTCCTGCCCAGCCCAGTCGGGAAGCGTGCCCCGGGACCGAGACAGTTGGTCCCGGGACCGGGGGGCGAGACCCGGGCACGGGAATGCCCCAGTAAAGAGCCCGGGAATGCGCCCCGGGGCCAAAACTGTTGGCCCCGGGACCGTAGGGCGAGACCCGGTCTCGGGAATGTCCCCGGGAGACGGAGTCCGAGGTGGATGCGTGTGGTCATCGCGACGCTCCCGGGGAAGGTGCACGCGGGCCCGGCAGTACTCGGTCCCAGGCACTTAGCCGGAAAATGGCTGTAGCCGGCGTCGCTTGTGCAGAGTGTGGGCCCCGGAGGAGCTGACGTGGCCGTAGATCCACGCGTCCCCGGGGTATGTGGGCCGATAATTTTCGGCCGAGGTCGGGACGCCAGTTGGGAGACGGCGACGGGCGACCGGGTCCTGCCCAGCCGAGGCGGGAGGTGGCCGAGTTGGGAGAGGGTGGCGACGGGCGGCCGGGGTCGGGAGGCGGCGCTGGGCGGCCGTCCTGCCCAGCCCAGTTGGGAAGCGTGTCCCGGTACCGAGACAGCGGGTCGGGGACCGGGGGGCGAGACCCGGGCACGGGAATGCCCCAGTACATGGTTCGCGGCCTCCCGCGGTGGCCACGTCGCTTAGTTTCTTTCTACCGCTCGATATGCAGTGTATGGTTCGGATGGGCCTGAACTGGCACGCCGCGCAGCGCCAACGAAGCCACGCCAAAGCACTGGCCCAATGCCGCGCTGCTAATTCTGCTGGGAAGCCACGCCGTGCAACTCCAACGAAGCCATGCCAAAGCACTAGCAGCCCGCTGGAAAGCCCTCCTCCAACTCGGGCATAGCGCTACCGGACGGCATAGGCGCGGAACAGAGGTAACAGAGCGAGGGCTCGAGAGAGATCGAGAGAAGAGAGAGAGCGCGAGAGGCTGGAGGACGAAGAAGACGACGGGCACTGATAGGTGGGTTCGCGCGGCAGAAGCAGGCACGGCTGTCCGGGTGCGAGCACTGGCGGGGGGCGCGAGCTCGGTATCCGTTGCGGGGCGCGAGCATCGCCTGCGGGGCGCGGGGTCGAGGCACGGCTGTCCGGGTCTGCCCAGCCCAGTTGGGAAGCGTGTCCCGGTACCGAGACAGCGGGTCCGGGGACCGGGGGGCGAGACCCGGGCACGGGAATGCCCCAGTACAGCGCCCGGCAATGCGGCCCGGGGCCAAAACTGTTGGCCCCGGGACCGGATGGCGAGCCCCGGGCTCGGGAATGTCCCCGAGACACGGAGCCCGTGGTAGATGCGTGCGTTCATCGCGGCGCTCTCGGGGAAGGTGTACCGATATTCGTTTTTCTCCGGATCGGATGGAAACTATCTGCTACGTTTTCATTCCTAGGCATATGCACGGCTTAAATTTTAAACGCATTTACACGATCAAAATAGAAAATCCATAGTACATTTGATATATGATCTAATTTTGTTATATTAAATAACTAATACATTTTTAATTGTAGGTGTGAGTTCACATTCTGCTGGAGGGACAATACGCGAAAGGCAACAACGTCGGAGATCCATAATAAAAGCAAAGAAAGGTGGGCAGTTGGCGTATGCGGTAAAATAATATATTGTATATTAACTATAGCATGAATAACGGTTGCGCTACCTCTCAATTTAGGTAATTGTTTGGCTGAATCGGGAAAAACTACAGTCCCCAGCCAGAATATTACAGGTAGGATCTAAAAAATGTATATTAAAGTCTATACACAAGATGTGTTCTTGTAGTTTTTTTTATTTCTATTCAGAAGATGTGTTCGTACACATACCCAAGAAAGATGGGTTATTATGGATGATCTACAGCAAGATGTATGTTAAATATATATGTAACTCCCATTTATTCTATATGATTAAATGATGAAAACATTGTTAATTTTGCCTGCCACACACATATGAATACTAAATTTGCTTGAGCATGCAGGTAGTAAAATAAAATGATTTCACGCATGAAATTATTTACTTGCTCTCTAATTAGTAAATTAAAATGAACATTCATAGGTTCTAGGATTGCCTTTTAAATAATCTCAGCCTTCCTAATTAACGATTTTTTGTTTACAAAAATGATTTCACGCATGAAATTATTTACTTGCTCCCTAATTAGTCCCTTAAAATGAGCATATATAGGTTCTAGAATTGCCTCTTAAATAATTTCAGCCTTCCTAACTAACGGGTTTTTATTTACAATAGCTGTTTTGGACGACACTTCTTACTATGGGCCTCCTGCCCACGTGTGTCAATATTGTGGAGCCCAATTTTGGTATCAAGAGCGTGTGAAGAGGTGTTATTCAAGTAAAGGAGGCCATATTCGCTTTCATCTTTGTTGCAGGGGTGGGAAGGTTTGTTTGCCATATTTGAAATCTCCTCCACCTTTTTTGGCTAAATTGCTAGATCCAAATGGTGATATTTCATCCAAATACTTCCTTAAATCTATTAGATCATACAATTCTATGTTTGCTTTCACGTCAATGGGTGCTAAAATTGACTATGGTATAAACAAAGGTCCAGGGCCGTACGTGTTCAAAATTAATGGCCAGGTTCATCATCGAATTGGATCTTTACTTCCCGAAGAGGGTGAGTCTCCAGGGTATGCACAACTTTACATTGTTGATACTGAGAATGAGGTCCACAACCGTATATCAATATTTGATAGAGATAGGGATTGTGATGATGATAACAGAGTCGATAAAAAGATTGTTGAAGGCTTAATAAGCATGTTTGACGAATCAAATGAATTAGTTCGATCATTCAGAGCTGCTAGGGACTTTCTACAGCAAGGGTATAGCCAACCTTTGCGTCTTAGGCTATTGCACGATCGCTCTAGAGCTGCGCCACAGTATAGTGCACCGACTGGATCAGAGGTGGCTGCTCTAGTGGTGGGTGATTTCTCGGAAAAAGAGAAGAGTCCTGATATAATAATTCAAAACAGAGGTGGTGGGTTACAAAGAATTAGTAACCTTCATGCCAATTATATGGCTTTGCAATATCCTATTCTTTTTCCTTATGGTGAGCAAGGGTTTAAACTAAAAATTAAATACAACCGATCCGGAGACTTGTCAGTCGGAACGAGGGACGAAGTTACGATGCTTGAATATTACACTTTTCGGCTGCAACAACGCAAATGTGAGGCAATAACATTGATATCTGGCGATCGGCTGTTCCAGCAATACATAGTTGACGCTTTTGCGTCGGTAGAGGAAAACAGACTTAGGTTTGTCATAAAAAACAATAAGAATTTAAGGTCAGAGATTTACAAGGGGATTCAAGATGCACTGCACAAGGGTGATGTTGACGGGAATAATGTTGGTAAGACAGTTATTTTACCTGCTAGCTTTACAGGAAGTAAAAGATACATGGTACAAAATTATCAAGATGCAATGGCAATTTGTAGGTTCTATGGGCCACCGGACCTCTTCATTACTTTTACTTGCAATCCTAAGTGGCAGGAAATAGCTGACGCTCTTGCTTTTATTCCAGGGCAAAAACCACAAGCTCGACCTGATATAGTAAGTAGAGTTTTCAAGCTCAAGGTGGAGGAACTTGTTTTTGTGTTGAAGAAGGGTACTTATTTTGGGAAAGCACAAGCAGGTATGATTATTATTAGTGGTTTATGAAATATTGTTTTAGTTGAAAAGATATATAATGTAAATCCACATTATTATGCAGCTTTGTGAACATTTGCTACATGTTAATTCAATAAACATAATGTTGCCAAATTAATTAACTATGCCTAGAGATATATTTTGCACGAAAAATATATGGTATGTGATCGTGTGGTTAGTAATTGTCTACTTTCAATTCATGAGAATCTAATGGTTTGTAAATCTTTGGTTTAGTCAAACAAGAGAAAATATCTGCCCTTCCCGAACTGTTACATACATCCGCTGTTTGCTGGCCACTCTGCATGTAGCAGGATCCATCTCCATTTGCCCTATCTCTAGTTCTATTTGTTTGTTATATATGTAATTTTTATATCCTGTTTCACCTGTTAGTAGGCATGCATTTAGTTGTATGTCATCTATGCTTTTGACCTATATAATTATACAACAAGATTTAGTAAGTTTAACATGCCGCTAATTACAATAATTTTAAATGACATGTTAGGGCCTTTTGAGTGATGTGTGTAACTAAAAATCTAGAACCATGTTATGTTTATTCATCATCATCTTGTATGATTAGCAGCTAATGTATTATATAAATTTTGTGGTCCTTCGAAGTTCGACGTCTATAGGATATAGTAGCTTTATTTTTTTATTACCTTAACAATTTTCTTTATATTTCAGTGCTCTATACAGTGGAGTTCCAGAAGCGTGGTCTACCTCACATCCATATTTTGCTTTGGCTACAAGGTAATGCCAAAGACCCACACCCCTCCTATGTTGATTCGATAATATGTGCAGAGATACCCAATAGGTCATGTGATCCTGAGGGTTATAACCTTGTCGATGAGTTTATGGTGCATGGTCCTTGTGGGGATCAAAATAAAAAATGTGCATGCATGAGGGATGGTAAGTGTTCAAAATTTTTTCCAAAAAGCTATCAGGATGACACAATCGTGGGTGAGGATGGTTTTGTGCAGTATAGGCGTCGTGCAAAGATAAGTAATTTTGTTGAGCGATATGGGATTAAACTTGACAATAGTTGGGTTGTGCCATACAATTTGAAATTGTTAAAGCGCTTTAAGGCTCATATAAATGTCGAGTGGTGTAATAAGACACACCTTATCAAATACTTGTTTAAATATATCACAAAAGGCCCAGATCGTGTTAGAGCTGTAATTGAGAGTAGTGACATTAGTTCAAAAACCATGGGTATGAAAGAACAGCCTAAAGATATTGATGAGGTTCGAGAGTATATTGACTGTCGTTATTTATCCTCGCATGAGGCTGTTTGGCGCTTGTTTGAATTTGATATACACTATAGAACACCATCGGTTGAGAGATTAGCTGTACATCTTCCCTTGATGAATAACATTGTGTACCCAGCTAAGAGACCATTAGTTGATATTGTAGATGACCCCGTTCAAGAAAACAACTTTGACCGAGTGGTTTTCAGCTAATGAGATATATCCAAATGCCCGACAACTAACATATATAGAGTTCCCAACAAAGTGGGTTTGGAACAAAAAGAAGAAATGCTGGCATCCTCGTAAGACAGCCAAAAAAATTGGCCGGGCTATCTACATTAATCCTACTTGTGGTGAGCTCTATTACCTTCGTATGCTTCTAAATGTTGTCAAAGGGGCTACATCCTATGAGGATCTGCGAACTATTCATGGTGTTTTGTGCCCATCATTCAAGGACGCATGTCAAGCACTTGGTTTACTTGGTGATGACAATGAGTGGCGTGAGGCTCTTAGGGAAGCATCTATGTGGGGTTCAGCAGCTCAGATGCGTCAACTATTTGTTACTATGGTCCTTTTTTGCTCTGTTTCTGATGCACTGTCTTTGTTTATTGATTTCTATGTTTACTTCACTGATGATATCCACCGTAAAATTCAGAGAATAATACAGTTGCCTTCATATATAGTTCCAGAGCAACATTTAAAAAATCATGTTTTGGTGGAGTTTGATAATCTGTTTATTAAAAGTGGTGCTTCCATGAGTGATTATGGCTTACCTAGACCTGATCCTGCTCTTTTAAGCAAGGTAAGAAACAGGCTGTTAGTTGAAGAAATGACATATGATATTGCAAAGCTTAAAAATGAGCATGCCATTATGATCAAGCAACTAAATGAGGAACAGAAGCATATCTATGATACTGTCATTCGATCCGTCTATGGTGGAACAGGAGAATGCTTTTTCGTGTATGGGTATGGTGGCACTGGGAAAACTTTTCTTTGGAATACTATTATTTCACGTCTACGGTCCGAAAACCTTATTGTTCTTGCAGTGGCATCTTCTGGGGTTGCTTCACTCTTGCTCCCGGGAGGTCGTACTGCACACTCCCGATTCAAAATCCCTATAGCCATTGACGAGACATCAGTGTGTGATATCAAGAGAGGGACATTCCTTGCTGATTTAATAGTGCAGTGCTCCTTGATAATATGGGATGAAGCCCCAATGACCCACCGGTATTGCTTTGAATCGCTAGACCGCAGTATGCGTGACATTCTTGGTAAAATAGATCCTTCAAATTTTAATAAGGTATTTGGTGGAAAGACTATGTTGTTTGGTGGAGATTTTAGACAAGTATTACCGGTAGTTGAGGGTGGGGGTAGATTGGATACAATAAATGCATCAATAACTAATTCATACCTATGGAGTTATATTAATGTTCTACGTCTAACGGTAAACATGCGATTGCTCGGGATGGTAGAAGGTGGTTTACCAGCTAATCAAATAAAAGAATTTAATGACTGGGTGTTGAGTATTGGTGATGGCACTGCAAAAGGTAGTTCACATAGTGATGATGGAGACTCTGAATGGATTGAGATACTAGATGACATCTTAATTCCAAAATTGGGCTCTGCTATTGATGATATTGTTAAATCTACTTATCCAAATCTCAACGTATCATATTCTAATCCTGGCTACCTAAGGGAAAGGGCTATTATTGCTCCAAAGAATGATACTATTGATGAAATCAACAGCCATGTTCTTTCTCTGGTCCCTGGCCATGAAAAAATTTACCTTAGCTCAGATACTTTGGTTGAATCCTCTAGGGGACATGGTAATCTGGACCTACTCTACCCAGTTGAGTTCTTAAATTCATTGCAATTTAAAGGCATTCCTCCTCATAGACTTGTCTTGAAGGTTGGTTCACCTGTGATGTTGTTACGTAACTTAAATCAAAGTGCTGGACTTTGCAATGGCACGCGGCTTATAATAACACAGCTAGGTGATCGAATTTTAGAGGCTGAAATTATTACTGGCTCGCATATTGGTCATAAAGTCCTCCTTCCTCGAATCGCATTGCAACGTATCAAGCACTAAATGGCCTTTTGTTCTTAGTAGACGACAATTTCCTATTCGACTTTGTTATGCAATGTCAATTAATAAGAGCCAAGGGCAAACTTTTGCAGAATGTTGGTTTGTACTTGCCACATCCAGTTTTTACCCATGGACAACTATATGTGGCTATATCTCGTGTCACTTCTAGAAAATGGGCTTAGAGTTTTAATTGACAGTGACATGGATTCCAGCTGTAGTGTTACCCAAAACATTGTTTACAAAGAGGTTCTAACAGTCCCTTTAATATCTCCCTTTCCATGCATGTTTCCAGCTTTTTTTTTGGCTCTTGGTTTCTTGTTAGTTCCCGAACTTGAGCATCTCTTGTTTTTGTTGAGCTTTCCTGTATACTCTTTCTACTCATTTGTTATCTTTTCTTGTGATGTACAGCTTCACCATTATATTAATTAGTTGTAATATATCTAATGAGTTTGTTTGTTCCCGTCATTTCACTTACAAGCTTCCGATGGAGTACAGTATACTATCCCAACTTAATCCCACTAGGCATAATTGGCGCATAAAGGTCAGGGTATCTAGCTGTGGCATCTATCTGGAATTTCCAAGGGAAGAGGTTTTAGTGCTATGGAGCTTATTTTGGTGGATGAAGAGGTACAAAACTGATGGCTACATTCATTATATATTAATTTATTTATTTTGCATATATATGTATGCCATTCATTTATTTCCCATGTATGGTATGGATGTCTTAGGGGCAGGCATTACAGCATGTGTAGGAGAGAATGAAAATACACAAGTTTTCAGAATCTATTAATGGAAGGACATGCCTACTTCTTACGGAATTTTCGTGTTTAGTAACCAGACAAGAAAGTTCAATGCTGTCCCTAGCAAATACACTATTTTTTTTACACCATGGACCATTGTTGAAGAAATACCTACAGAGGTATCAATCTTCCACTTTACATTTTTAATTTCGTGGACTTTGGGGACTTAGAAGAAAGAGCAAAGCATCCAAAAGGTTTAATAGGTATACTTCCTTCAATTTTTATAATGTTCTGTTTTTATTGTTCATCTAGTAACTTTTTTTAGATGCAACCACATAATTACCATTTTTCCACATAAAAATGCAGACGTTATTGGAACAACTTACGGTTGTGCACCCACTGGTACAAGGCAACAGTTTGAATGGTCCATCTATTAGGCGAAATGTGGAATTACGAGACCTGAGGTCTATTTTCCCTCCAATTAATTTTCTTGGCACATTGTGATTTCAAAAAGAATAGTGCAGTGTTTCTTATCAATAATCTTACAGTGACCGGCTTTTGGTGATCACTTTATGGGCTGAGCATGCAACTTCTTTTGAAGATCAGTTCCTTCTTGAAACTATTGATAAAGATGAACCGGTTGTAATTGTTTTTGCTGGGCTTAATACAAAACTCTTCTTGGGTGAGCTCTAGACTGTAGATACCTTGCATAGATGACGCTATACTATGTATAGCCAAGAACTCTAAGGAAATATATGCCTATTTATAGATATATATTTATAAATATGTAGGTGTTCCAAGCTGTCGGAGCAGTGCTGGTACAAAATGGTACATTAACATTGATATTCCAGAGGTTAATGCCTTCCGTGCAAGGTACTACGTTTGCTATTCAGTACTTACACTTCCTCTTGTCAGTGGTATATAAGCATCGATATGTGCATCCGCAGCCTACAAGGAAGAGGTTGTGAGGTACTTCTCCTACCAAGTGATGGTGATGCCGCACTAGGGAATAATGATGAGGCAAATGCTAATAGGAAGTTTATATCAGAACTTTTATCACTGAATCCTCACGACAACAATGTAAGCATGATTGCTACTAGATAACTTTACTTAATTTTTTGCCATATATTATTTTGAAATTGGTCCTTCGCTGGTTTTAGGATGTACGCTTCACTTGCGATGCATGCATAAAGGAAATTGATGTCTCAAGTGGTTGGTGGTATAAAGGTTGCAGTATTTGCAGGAAGGGTGTAAAGCCGACTTTTCAAGGATTTGAGTGTGTTAACTGTGACATCACAGAGCCAATAATCGTACCCAGGTATTACTTTTCTTTAGTTACAGCACCATATGCATGGTCACTTATGCTCCTTAAATTTAGCAAGTTTTACTCACTGCACAGCTACAAGTTAAACGTTGTGATTGAGGACAGCACTGGCCGTGCAAAAATATTCATGTTTGGTGGTGTGGCAGAGCAAGTTGTACAACGAACAGCTGCCGATCTAGTTGAAAAGAGTTCGTCCAACCAGATTTTACTGCCTTCGCCCCTTCGTGCTCTTATTGGTCGTAAGTATGTGTTCCAGGTAGTCATAAGTGAGCAAACCTTTCGGACGGGACAATTGTGCTTTCAAGCCAGGAGGGTGTTTAATCCACCCCCTATTGATGGCAACAAGATGGTGCTCATGCTACTCCTGGAGAAAATCCTGGCAATGTTGTAACTTTTGCTACAACATCAGGTGCTGGAAACAAAGAATCGACGATTCAGTCATCTGGTGTAACTGAAATCCCAGTAGATCCTAAAGGCAGCATTACCCCACCGCCACTTGTTTCTTCCATGATTGTTTTGGAAAATTCAGCACAGAAGGGGAATGAGATTCCTCAAGAACATGGGTATGCACCATTTTGCTATGTCCCAAGCTACATGTAATACTGTTTTAGCCTCATCACGCACTTATCCTATCTCCAAAATATCCTTCTATGGATTTATCATTCTTTCGATCATTTGATAATATTATATATTTGTGCTGTAGAACTTCACTTGGCAAGCGGTTTAGGTCTACTCGCAAGGAACTATTCTCCACAAAGAAAGGAAAGGCAAGGTAACTCCGTTAGTTTATATGGCATGAATAACTAACTATGTTTAAATAATAATACAATGATTATAAATAATAATATAATAATTAAGTGTTTCCAATTACAGTGATGATTGAGCTCATGTTTGCTGATCTGCATCTCAGCTCCTGCAACTTCTTTGATACATCGGCTGGTTGTTGTCCATTGTATTATTAGTCTTCATATTACTCTATGTACATATAGGAATAAATGGTGTGCTCTTAGTATATTGGACTTAATAGCTTGTTTGCAGCCCTATATGTTAGGGCCTATTTATATGTTGTTTGGTCATGCAATGTATTAGAAAGTTCACCTGATCGATCACCTGTAGATTAATAAAATGGACTATATAGTGGTTCATGCCTTTGTCGAACTAAGAGGTGAACTGGTTTCTTGATGTTAAGTTCTATGTCATTGTAATAAAAAGACATCTTCAATTAATGGTTCTTGCACTTCCCTCTGTCACCAAGGTGTTGCTTAAATAGCCCTGATGTTAATTACTTTTTCGTATATTGGTTAATTTATTTTAACTGCCTAAAAGAGAGTCTGCTGAGTGCAGCTAGGAATGAAAACAGAGCGGATAGTTTCTGTCCGATCCGGAGAAAAACGAAATATGGATACAGTTCGGATCGGATAATTTTCAGGTAATCAGGAATAGAATATGGATACCAACATTTTTCCAATACGGATACAAATTCTTATCCGACTTTAAACATTGCTTAATTTCTATTTTTTACCCGTTTGTATGGCCACGTGTTTCCCAGGGACCGGGGCCCGGTAGCACCCGAGAACATATTCCGCCACCCGCGCGGCGAACCCTCTCCCTTCCTTCATTGAAACTTCGTGACTTGCTGCGGGAGCAAGTCCAGCGTACGCAGTCAGATCGCCGAGCTCCATCAGTTTTCTTGCCCAACCCGGTGGCCCCCCCCTCCCAACCGGTTTCAGCGGAGGTGCCCGGAGGCCGATGCGGTGGAGGCACCTCCGGATTCCGCCAGGCAGACTGCGACGTCGCGCCGTCGCCATTCTTCCGGAGGGTGAGGCTATTTTGCACCAATGTCAGCCATTTTTCCCGCCTTGGCCAGCTTCTCAGTCAAGCTCGCTGCAAACTCATCGGTGTCGGGGAGCCGCTTGACGCAGCCCGCGTCGCGGCCTCCCCGCGCGCCACGACCTCGAAGTCGGCCGCGCAACTCGTCCTGCGGGAACAGATCGGCTGCCGAACGAGCGGCGTGCAGCGCGCGCGTGTCGGCGCTCGGGAACTTCCCCGGGACCTGTGTCAGCGCCCGGGAACTCATCCGTAGCCGGGCCCTAACGCCCGGGAACAACCTGGCCACCGTACGATTGAGAATGAACGCGGCGCGCTGCCCGCTGCCGTTCGGCAGCCGATCTGGTCCCTTCCGGGAGCCTCGGCCTCCCGCTCCATGTCCGCCAACCGGGGCTCGGCGCCTCACCGCCGCCTCGCGTGGGACGAGCGAGTTGTTCCTTGTCCCTCCACGGCCGCTCCCGCGTTGCGAGGGCCTCGGCCTCGGCGTCGATGTCGGCGGCCAGCAGCTTCACCTGCTCCGCCTCGCGCCTGTGGTCGCCAGCATGGTGTGTGGGGTGCGAGCCCGGGGCGCGAGCTCGATATCGGCTGCGGGGCGCAAGGATCGGCTGCGGGGCGCGAGCTCGGGATCGGCTGCGCGTGCTCAGGGGAATACGAGGTCACAACCGTGCTATGTCCACGTCAGTGTGATTTGTTTTCTACCGTTGATTTGCAATGTACGCTTTCAATGCAGACTGCTGCCTATCATATCCAGCAAACCGCCTATCCCGCTTACAAACTTACTGTATGTGTGGCCTATTGCTTGACATTGACCTATCACTACATATACGATGCAGCAACAAGCAAGATGTTAGCTCTAAAAAAATGTGATGCCTCAGCCACAGTGTCTCCACAGCCTTTGTCTGATGTGCATGCATGCATCAGGAGAGATGCTATTCGCTATCCATGCAGCAAGTTCACACGCATGTTGCGACAAGCAACCAGGATTGCCTATTTAAGGGTAGCATTGCTTTCTTACATCTGCATACCCACACAAGTGCAAACTAAGGCTTTGAGCGTTTAATAGATAGTTTTTCATCCCTAAGTGCAGCGACGTAGAGAGAACCATCGATAAATAAGGGAGCGTTCGGCCATAATTGTTTTTCGTGCATGTGTTTTTTACAAAAAGTTATATAAAAAATGGCTTTAAAAATCATATCTATATTTTAAATTTTTTATAATATTTAATTAATTATATGCTAATTGTAACGGGTTTCTGTTTTCCGTGTATGGAAAATCTCTTCCCATCCATACAAACCGAACGCACGCTGTCGGAGGATGGAACCTCGACAGCGGGAAGTCTAGAGACCGCCTTTGAGATTCGGCCAGGGGAGTAGTTCTCAGGTGACTGCGGCGTCCGGTGGACCAACAGACGGATCGGCGCTCGGGAACCGGGGGCCCGAGTTGGGACATAGAGGGGTTCGGACCGTCCGTTTCGGGACCGGACCGTCCGAACTGTGAGAATCGCGCGAGAGAGATGGTTCGGTGATGGCACACAAGTGAGACAGGAGGAAATAGACAGGTTCGGACCGGTCGGCAGCGTAATACCCTACTCCTGTGTGTTTGGCTATGTGGGAGAATGTGGTTTGCTGTGTTACAAGGTGTTCACCGGCCCCGGCCGCTCTGCCGGACGCCGGACTCGAAGGAGACTCACACGAGCTGCGGTAGAAGACCAAGGCCTCCATTGGGAGAAGTCCTCGACCGGGTGGAGAAGCTCGACCGGGAGAAAGTTCCGGACCAGGAGGTTGATCGACTAGGCCGCAAACTCTATGTAACTCTTGCCTTCGGTGGGTTTCTAATGCCTAAAACTTTTCCTCCAAGCTCAAGCTCTGCCGAAGCTGAAAGCCTCTCGAGAAAGTGGCATGGATCCTCCTTTATAGAAACAGGGATGTCTATAGTCCAGACATGGAGCGAGAGAAGCGTTGTCCTGTCGCATGCGTGCGCTGTTGTCGCCCACGCGGGTAGGTACTGCTAGCCCGCCTGCTGTTTGCCATGCCAAGAGGTGCTGCCGGACGTCTGGTCGGCTGCGGAGGACGGCTGGAGCGTGAACGTGACGGCGCACGCCTCCAAGTCAAAAGGGCTCTGACTGCACAGCGATTGCATCAAGTGAAAGAACCTCCGTAGTCAAAAAGATTCTGACTGCACGGCATGTGTTCCATTGCGCAGGCATGCGTCACGGGGCCATCAGGAGACGCCCAACGCGTGGGCAGGTATAGTTGGCGCAAGTTGTCCACGAGTTCTTTCGAGACAATTGGTCCCCGATGGCCGAGGCGATCGGCACCGGGCCGAGTCAGTTGGCACCGGACCGGACGGATCGGCGCCGGACAAACGAGGGGATCGGCACCGGGCAGCGGCAATTGCCTCGGCGACCGGGCATCGGCACTCGGGGCGAGGTATCGGCACCCGGGTCCGGGCGATATGAGGGTGCCCCGGGGCGAGTCCGGGCCGGGGCCCGAGGACGATGGGGATGGTGCCCCGGGACGAGCCCTGGGGCCGATGGCGAGATGGCGCCCCGGGCACGGCCGGGCGATGGAGATGGCGCCCCAGGGACGGCCCGGGGGCGAATGGAGAGGCGCCCCGGGTGCTCACGGGACGACGACCGTAGCTGGCCGTCGCTTGTGCCCAGATTTTTGGCCCCGGAGGATCTTTGACGTGGCCGGGGATCCACGCGTCCCCACAGAAGTGTGGGACCCCAAGTCCCATTTCGCCGACACCACCTAACATAGATACGGAGTAAAAACCATATAACAAAGAGGAGAACGATTAAAAAAAAGAGAAGAGAGGGAAAAAAGAGAACATGAGAATAACGCTACCTTACCTTAGTAGTTAGTGCTATTCACTATTAATAAAAAAAATTTAATATACACCCACTACCGGTTTTTTGATTACTATAGTTCTTCTGCAGCACAATAAAATCCTGCATTGCATATACATGAATACTACATGTTGAGTACTATTTAATAGCCTCCCAGCACACATTTACGACTTTGTGGCAAGTTTTTTTACCATGCAGTGCAGATAATACGACTGCAGATAGCTACGTTTGTACGAAGTGGACTCATCGGGACATGCAAGAACAATATCTAGGGCAAATTGCAGTCTGGTTAATATACTATTTAGAGAAAGTGACCCGATCAAGTATTATAGAACATGATCTAATCTATATTTGCAGCGATATTGATGGACCTAGAAATTTATCTTACACCTTGCCTCTGTACATGCATACAAAAAAAATGCATATGTTAAATGCATGCAGAAAACAAGACGAAAACAAACAATATGCTTTCGCACGCTTGCTTCTGGTACATGCATGTGTAAAGCAAAAAGACGTATGGCGGCAGTGATAGGCTACTGGTTGTAGGAAGTGAGTCATCGGCGGCATGCATAAGAATTCAAGGCCAATTGCCAGGCTATACGTATTTATAGAAGTGACTGATCAGCATTTTAATACAACATGATCTATCTACATTTGCACGATATTGACAGTCTAGAAATTTATCTTATACACTTGTTCTATCATGCATACAAAAAGATATTGCATATGTAAATGCATAGCAGAGACAAGACGAAACAAACAAAGCTGTATCGCACGCTTCGCTGTCTGTTACATGCATGCGTTAAAGCAAAAAGGCACGCAGGGAGAAACTTCTCTTGCACTTCTTATATATGCATGATGCAAAAAAAACTTAGGCCGCAAGCTGGTTACATAGACACCATACTGTAGCATGCATTTTAATTCCTCGATGGGATTCGATTACACGTCTGTGTTCGTCAAAAACAGACTAGACTGTGCCTCTCTCACCTTATAAATTCACATTTATGGTCGAGTTTTACATTGTTTGATTAATTATTTCAAAGGAAAGGTTACCCAAAGCACAATAGTAATGTCAAGTTCAGAGTTACATGTTGGAAGCACATACATAATGACATCTTAACAACCTTACAGCTAGGACAGCACATTGTCCTCAAACAAATCAGCAAAAACAAGGGTGGGTATAGCTATTATGTTTGATTTATCAAGAACTATATATGCGTTATTTCACTCTACTTTTAACTTTGGCAAAGGCTGCCTCTCTAAAGCACACAACTTCTGTATTTAATTCATATTCTCAGGATGATTTATCTTTCTCCTTCTTAGCTGTCATCTTATAATCTAGCTTCGGCTTGCAACTTGGCTGATGTCTTTTTTTCCGTCCAGTCACAGTTCTCTACAAGTAACTAGTACGCTTTGTTGCAAACACAAGAAATTCTCTCTCAAGCTCATCTCTTACCTTCAACAACTTCCTTGCCAATTTTCAGTAACCTCCATGACTCTCTGTTTTCCACAAACTTCCAAATCATGCTGGTGTAGTTCATTGATCTTAAACAAGGCCACATTTTCTCTAGCCTTCGAACAGCCTCACGAGCCCTTTTCTCATAGCTCTTTCTTGAAGAGATAGATGAATGTTCCTATGAATTGTCTTGGACTCGAAACCCTTTGGACACCCAGTTTACAAGATCGACTTCATTCACAATGGAAGTCCCATCTGTCCTTACAATGTGTCACACAGATAGGTTTTTCTCCAAGTCCAAGGAATTGATTGACGAGTTTTCATCTAGGAATCTTCACATAGTTTTAAACTTACTTGGCCCGATGGTTGAGAAATCCTTCAATAAAATTGTTTGAAGCTTAATTAATTGATACCATACAAAAATCCCATTGAAATAAGCAAGAACTATTAATTTTGTATATTAAATTCCTTTTCCTTTCCAAGTCATTAGAGGTGTGGAAGCATAAAAAGGGAGAGAGGCACACATCATGATGATTATTAACATGCTTGCAATAACAGTTACTAATGTTTATGAAACCATACCTTGCTCCCTATTGAACCTTTGCTTACATGTAGACATGTGCGGCGAGGTAACTCTTCTTTGCCTCCTGATATTCAAGTATGCCTTTTGTTATAGAGCCTGGTCGTGACGCGTGAATCTTCGGCCACCGCCAGCGCCTCCCGGCCCGCATTTCTACACAAGTGGCGGCCGGCTACGGCCGTTTTCCCGCTAACTGCCTGGGCCCGAAGCACTGCCTGGGTCCGGATGCCCCTCACCGGGCGCGCCCGGCCCGCTCGCATCCAACTCTGGGCCCAAGTATAAGCTAATTTTTTGTTCCCGGGGCACATTACTGAATTCCCGATCCTTCGGGTCTCGTCCCCCGCCTCGGAACCACAGTCGGTCCCGCTGGCAGTATCTGCCACAACCAACCAAATCCATCCAGTTCATATGTTGAACCACTGCCCAGAAACACGGTATGAAAACTTAGTACAGAATTGTCAACAATCGTCCAGGAGTACCCTCCCAACAAAACTAATTGAAATTCTCTGGACAGGATAGGAGGGTTGACCGAAGGTGTCCACACGTTTTAAGAAGCCGACGGGCGGCATGGGGCGGAAACAGAGGTACGAGAAGAGGACTCGAGAGAGATCGAGAGAAGAGCGATGAGAAGCGCACGAAGGGCTGAGGAGGACGAAGAAGACGACACGGACTGACAGGTGCGGTCGCCGCGGCAGAAGCAATCACGGCTATCCGCGTGCGAGCACGGTCGAGGCCCGCTGGCGGCGACACGTACTCGGGGTGGGCTTGGGGCCAGCCTGAATAATCCATGTGTGGGTGGCGAAGCCCGGGCGCCCAGCGAGGCATCGGCTGCGGGACGCGAAGCATCGGCTGCGGGCGCCAGCTCAGGGTATAGGGCGTGTATCGGCTGCGTGGACCGTGCGAACATGCGGCTGCGGCTGCCAGGGAATATGATGGCCACGCCGTTCTTGCCGGCCGCCTGCTATGTCACGTCAGTGTGATTTGTTTCTACTGTGGGATTTGGATATACGGTTTCGATGCAAACGCTGCCATCCATTCCAGCAAGCCCGCCTATCCCTCTTACAAACTTATGTATTATGTATGCCATTGCTTGACATTGACCCGAGCACTGCATGCATGGTAAGCAACAAGCAAGATGTAGCTCTACAAAATGTGATGCCTCAGCCTCTCCACAGCCTTTGTCTGATGTGCATGCATGGACTCAAAGAAATAAGCCTGGTCTGATGTTTTCCACTGCAGCATGTACGTGCCTCACGTTGACCGTTCCGTCTTTATGTGAATTTCTAAAAAATTCAAAAATTAAGTCCATGCGCATACAGTACTATTCTTGTTTTATCATTCATAAATATAAAATAATAATTCATAAAATTTTTTAGATAAGAGAAATGATTCAAACATTATACAGAAAAGTGGGAAAAAATAGATTCTTCTGTGACGTGGGAGTAGTAAAAGAGGGGTGGAGAGCATGGAATCTTTATCCATTCTGCATGATCTTGCTCCCACGCTTTATCGGCACTTTGTTACCTGTCAATTAGCACAAGTAGATAGGTCATGTCAATATGACAGCTATTGTAGCATGGTCATGCACTATTGACCGACTCTACCCATTCAACGTATGAATAAGCTATCCTTCCTTTCTATACACATAGGCATTGCATGCCATGCATGAAGGGCAGTCCTGCCTATTTATAGAAGAACTTTCTCACCATGCTTCTCATCCATGACCATATTGCTTCAGGTAACGTAGCACCCATCATAGGTAATTTACCTTTGGATAAATCTTGCCATGCTCATAGGCCAAATAAAATAGGAGTTTGAATGTGTATTATACATGTCTTTTCAATATGTGTCATGAAGAGTGTGTAAATGATATCCTTCATTAATTTTATATTAGCTATCTTTTATAATCATATTTTAGCCCCTCTATGTTTGTTACAAATTGAAGTTTTCAAGGGAGTTTACAATGTCTATGTTTTGATACCTGTGTGGTCCCCTGGTTTTTCATAACTAATTTATTACATGTGAAATGCAATGAACAAACGGTCCTTACTTACTTCTCGCTTTATTTAAGGAAAGATGACATCACCTGGCAATAGCAGCGCCATGGACAAGGGCAAAAAAATTATTGAAGAATCATCCAAGCCCGCTCAAGACAAAACAATCAACCCCATGATCTTGCATCCAGTGTATTTTTTTAAGTCCCATATGACTAGCAACTAATTAATTACATTTAGTTATGGTATTCATTTATTTTGCTGATCCAGTGCTTGCACATTGATATTGGACCTGGACGTATTATGGTTAGGATAAAATTTATAGAATACCTAAAGTAAACGGTACATAATGAAAGCTGTGTGTAGCGGCGCCTAATCACATTTATGGTCTTGAAGGAAATTCCAGGTCCTTGTAGTGCAACTAATATAAGTCATCTGCTATTTAGTTCCTCAAACTATTTGCATAATACATCTACCTACTGTATGGGTTCCTTTTTTGTTTATTCAGGAGCCAAGGTCATTTACATTTCACGTAAGAGCATCCTGAGCAAATTACTAGCAAAAACTAGTGCAGTTATTCGCCACTGAAGGAATAGTGAAGTTGGAGAGCTCAAAGGCTAGCCTGGCTAGAAGTGAGTTTCCTCCACCGAACAATATTGGGCATGTAAGAATGGAGAAGTTTTGCGGAGCTCCTTGCACAAATGATTCCGATGCTGAGGAAAGTGTCTGTGAAAAAAGCAATATTTCATTGCATCATCCACATGAACATAAATGTTAATGATGTGAACTATGCTGCCTTTAAAAAACAATGACAACTCTGCTCCATTTATATCGATTGGGCGGAATTTCTCCATTATTAGATATCAGTTGCTTCTTGCTCAAAAAAAAAACCGGCTCTCTGATACCCACAAAGATCTTTTGATACAACTGAGTTTAATTTGTTAAAAGTTATGGTGATATACTTCCCTGGCCAGTATCTGCACCACCAACAGATCCATCCAGTTCATATGTTGAACCACTCCTAGAGACACGGTTTGAAAAGCTTGCTAGAGAATTAGCCAACATCAATTCAGGAGTACACTGCTAACGACAACGTAATTTAAATTATCTGGTATGATTCCTTTCATTGGGAATATTTATTGTCTACACTTTTACTTTATTGCAGTAAGAAAAAAAATAAGCATCATTTTTTTATAAGGGATATCTTTCAGGACCGCCAAGATGCCTGTACTCTCTGGAAAATGGTGGAACATTATTCTGAGTAATGTATGTTCTAGTAGCCACGGTCTAAATAAGCACATGCACTGGTTTCCTTATAGAGGAAATTCTTTATTCCTTCGAAGAGCATGTGAAGGTGACCATATATCCCTGTATTACTCTCTTCTATTTGATATTGTACCTGTGATTGATATACCCATCCCTACTAGTGTATAATATGTTATATCTTCATCAAGCCTTGTGAAAAGAGAAAAAATGGTGTGTCACAAGGAAATGGGCATATCTGTCACAGCCCTAAATCTAAAAATTAACGGGTAATTAGTGTTAAGCCCTAGCTATCCTTTGCTTTGTGCTAGTTGTCACTTCTAAGTTCTATATATCTAAAAATCCTACCAAAAAATTCCTAATCTGTCAGGTGATGTGAGTAAGTCCCTGTAAATTTTACATAATTTTATCACTTCAATAAATACTTCAACGAAATCCCTCAAATCAGCAGAGCTAGGAAGCTAGCTGAAATAAATTAGTTTACTTCTAAAATTCACCACATGAAAATGAAGACTAATTAGACAGAGCCCTTTTGCCAAAGTGTGTGCCAACATGAACCCTATCATCAGAAATTTTGGATTAATTTATCTCCTTAAAGAAAAACACATAAAAATGACAAGATCAAGGCACTGGAGAAACAAAGTGAAACTGCAGCAAAACTGGATCAAGTGTGCCTACTTTGCATTTTCACCAAAAGGCAAACCAGAACACTTCTAACCATGAAATTTGGTCAGCATTAAACACATCTCCTCTACCTCCATTAATTTTCCCACAATTTATGCTCCTCATTAATCTAGTGAAACATAGTGTAAAGACTTGCCTGCTTGACAGCTAGCAAGACTTAGTTTCTGGAGTTGTTCTCCTCTCATCTTTCACTGACCAGTGGGACCCAAACACCCTGGCCCACCTGTAAGCCTCTGCCAGTCTTGGGACAGTTGAGTTTCACCCCATTCCTACCCACACCCCTCTCTTTCCATAGGAATTAACTCCAAGACCCACAAGTCATAGAGTAAATCTAGCTAAATATGGGTGTAGAACATTGTTGCCTGACATGTGGGACCCACCAGAGGCACTGTGGAGATGGAGCAGCTCAGCACTGCATGGCACGAGGTGTCGCTGCCTCCTTCTCCTTCTCCCTCACAGCTACACAGGACACTGAGATAAGCACTGATTGGGAAACCATCGACCATCTCGACTCAAACTTCGCCAGAAGAACCTCCTCCTCATCCCTCTCACGCTCCCACCGAGAAAACCGACAAAATCCCACCCAAAGATCACCGGCGGTGAAGTCATCTCCTCCCCGTGCCGTGAGTGTTCGACCGGAACTGAGTTTCCTCTGGTGAAATCCATCCTCTTCCCTTAGCAGAACATGATGAGCACTCTGATTGTTCCATTTTCATACTTGGTTGCCCTAGGATCGCCGGTCGAAGACGCCGTGCCTCGCCATCTGCTCTGCAGCGCCGCCGCGGCGGTCATCTCGCCGTTACCGGCCGCCTCGGAGCGAGTCTGACGAGCCTTTTTGCCCAACCACCGTCGCCCTGCCCCCAGAAGACCCCTAGCCGAAGGAATCAGGATATACCGCAGTGCTTAACACGGGAGGTCGACGTCGTCTCCTTCCTCTCCGGTTCAATCCGCCGCCACCGCCGATTCGTCCTCTGTGGTGAGCCCGACTTCGATTCTTTGCACCGTAGCCGTCCTCAGGAAGTTGTAACCTGGTAGACACCGTGTCCTAGCCGCAGGCCGACTGAAGTGAACTTACCGTCGTGGAGCCAAAGCTTTCCGCGCGCCACGAGCCGTCCTCTGACGTCACTGCTGCTTGCGCCGACTCTGCCGGACCCCGCGCGTCGCGTGGTGAGACTCCTAGAGCTCTAAGATAGTGCCTGCATGCATCAGTTTTTAACCAGCCCTGAGCCCGTAGCCTCTTTTGTCTCGTCGGCCCGAAAGACCCGCCGCTGAGAGCTCGCCGCCGGCGAGATTCCGGTAACCCAAAGCTGTCAAGAGACCGCCCTTAGCTCCGCCGTGAACTCTTCTATCCTTTCTCTTGGGCCCGGCTACAAGCCGAGCCGCCGTCGCTGTCACCACGCCGAGAAGCTCTCCGGCTCTATCTGCTCGCGCCCTCCTCTGTTTCACCCGCCGGACCATCCACTCTGGGAATGAGACGGTCCGTTCTGTTGTCCCAGGCGCCTGACTCTGTTCTGTCTGTATGGCGCTCAGGCCCCTACCTTTTTAAATTCATATCTTGTCATTTTAAACTCAGTATTGAGTGAAACCAATTTTGTTAGTTTTTGAAATCTGTGAACTTTAATACTGTCTAATAAAATATTACCACTTTGTGACAAAAAAATCCTATAAAATAATAAGAAAACAATAATAACTCATTTTGTGCTTAAGAACTTGAAATATTTATATAAAATCCATTATAACCCCCTTTTGAGGTAAACCAAATTTCTGTGAATCATAAAAATGTGCTCTTCAATTTGTAACATAAAAAGTGAGAACTTCTATGTAAGATTTTTCTCTAAAAAATAGAAATATCTTGTATACCATTTTTATGGCCTTGAACTTTATAAATTTTAGAAAATTCATCCTATTTGCTAAAAATGTGAAAACCACTTCTGTTAAACTCAGAAAATTGTAAACTTACTGTGGAAAAGTTATATTTGATAAAAATACCTCCCCAAATAGGCCTAAGTAATTTCTAACCTTTTCTTTTGTTAAACTTGTAAAATTCATATCTAAATCAGTTTTAAATCGGATTTCAGTTAAACCAAATTTTGTCGGGAACCAGGAAGATATTTATTTCCACATAAAAATGCTCACACTCATAAAATCCTACCAGAGAAGGCAAGCACTTATTTTTTCCACTTAGAGTTCTCCTATAGTTTCGGCTTTGCCGTTTTCAGCCCTTCTACCTTGTCATTTTTGTATCTCCCAATCCAGGATGCAAATGACTTGGTTCTTTCTGCCTAAAATCTTGTTAGACATACCATACCTACTGTATTTATCTCATAAGTTAATTGATCATGTTGCATAGACATGGTTTAATTGCTTCTTATTGCATATTGCTTCTTATCGATAGATTCTGAGGATACGGAGTACGTGGAGAATTAACCAGAGCCTGAGTGTGACCCCTCGCTGCAGCAAGGCAAGCGTCTAAGCATATTGAACCTATGTTTTCAATAAATTGATTTGTTTGTGAAAACAATATCTATATAGCATGCTTCAGTCTATTTAAAATGGGAAAATGGGTAGAGTTAATATTACCTAATTGTATGCATTTTTCCATTCCTTGTTTATTTGATGCCATGTTTATACATTGTCACCACTGATTAAGGACTTTGGGAACTTTTATTTTACCGAATGCTTAGCCATGCTTATTCTAGACTTAGCAAAATCCGATAGATGGAGCTATCGGTTCAAAATTAGTTGAATGCGAATAGATGGGTTAAAATCTGAACAAGAATAACTTCTAATTAATATTTGAGAATATGTTTGACTTGGACGGATGATAGGGCAATGAAGGATGGTGTTTCCCCGATGCACGTAGCTCCGTCTGGTCGTTAAGGACCGAACATGTTGACGTCTATTCAAGCACCCTACGTACTTCCACACGCCGGAGTGGGACGGCTTAACTCAGTAGCACGGGAGGCTGTGGCCATCTACGCCGTCCGTTCAGTCGTGAGGAGGGATTTCCGTTGGAGGACCTCGAGCGCGCCTGGCTGTGGCCGGAGGTGCCTCCCACGACGGTAAGCCCGCCTTAGTCATCACACACGCACGACTAAGTTTCGGGCCCAGACGTGGTTTAGGTGGTGGGGCTAAGCGTGCAAAAGGTTCTGTTGTGACCTCTAGTCCGCACTCAATGTGTAGAGTGTGGGTACCGGCAGGTACGAATCAAACTAGAGTGTAGCCGTTTGGCTTCTATCACATCGTGTGGGTAAAGATGTACACCTCTGATCAGAGTAAGAACTATTCGAATAGCCGTGTCCACGGTTACAGGACGAACGCTTGATGTGTTAGTTAGTCATGTTAGCATCCAACTTTGGGTTATGGTTACCATGACTTAGGATAGTCATGGATGGATGGTTTATATAAGGGATTTTAATGTTAATTATGACTTGGCTTTAGTCATGAAAAATGGATGTGCTAGTGTAGCACAATTGTTTGGGCAAGGATGGCCCATGGATGATGCTTAAAGCATGATTTATGCTCATTTATGTTCCATTTCAGAACCATATACTTGCTGTCTTAAAATTCAGATTGAGTTATTTCACAAAATGCTTATAGTTTCAAGTATTACTTGCTCAATAAAATCAGCTTGTGCAAAATCAAATCAATATAGCCTTCTTCCTTGATGTAGAAAACCAACATGCTTCCTTTGTACTATTATTATTGTGTAAGTCTTGCGGAGTACCATTCGTACTCACGTTGCATCTTTTCAGGTGAGAGATAACGACGATGATGGTGTGATCTACTATTATCCCGCCGAGGGTGACGAGGATAATGTGTAGTTGAAGTTGAGCTCTACCCCCAGTTGGTTGCCCTGTGCATGGATTTGGCACCACTGTTCTTATCTTTGTGTTTATAATTCCGCTGCAAATCTTTTGTGTCAACTTTGTGATGAATTTAGGGGTGAACCCTCTATGAAATAGTTGTAACTCTGCTGCCGTCTATCCATTTCTAGAGTACTCGTGATGTTTATCAATTGCTTGCGATGAAAGTGTGAGGCTAGTCGCTTTCCTGGGACTAGCTGAACACGAGTATGAGTTGTGTATAATTGAGATGGTTGGGGGGGATAGCTATTGTGGTTCGAGCCTCTGGGGTACGTATCGTGTGCGTCGCCACCATCGAGATGGATTTGAGGTTGCGCGTATGACGGGCGAGGACTGGCAAGCTATCCTTTTGATTATCTCTTTTGTACACTTCTCAGCATTTTGGATTCGTTTTGAGTGCAGGTAAAGATTATGGCAAGTCTCGCATTATGAAGGTATGGATGGTTACCGTACTTCTTTGGTTTTATTTGAGACCCCATCCATCTAGATAGTTCGCGTGTTGCCGTAATAGTTACTCTTCATAATGCACTTGAAAGAAAAATGGTGCCCACAAATATCTGGCTTATCATGTTTTCTGTATAATATATGTGCATCTATCAAGTAATAAGTATTCTCATAATAGCTGCTATAAAATAAATTTACTAGTCTGTCAAAGAGGACAAAATAAATTTACTAATGTGTCAGAGAACAGCACCTCTGGGCACACATTTAATTTGAAGACATGGTCTCAGATGATAAGTATTTTTGAGTAAAAAATATAATTTTTTCCGCTGGGATGGGTATTTTAAAGTTGGAAAACTGGTGATCCAAATTTTATGAGGCCGGGAGATGGTCGTCATCCCAGATGAGGCGGCCACTCGACTTTCCTCGGACCAGACCCCGGGGGTGGTGTCGCGGAAGGGGGACTGCCGTCTTCCTTGGACGCCTCATCGGGTCATCGCTCCAAAGGTGCTCGCCGCGCTCGAAGAACCCTGCCACCGTTGCAGCGGCCTCGCCGCACCGGTCGAAGATGCACCCGGGACCGGGGGCGAGAACCGGCCCGGGGATATCCCAACTATGTGCCCCCTGACCGAACTGTGGATTCCGGGCCGGGGCGAGGAATCCGGGCCCGGGAGAGAGCCTGTGGGACCCGGGAATGTCTCAGCAACTGCCCCGGAATGCGACCCGGCCCAATACAGTCCCCGGGTCCGGGGGCGAGCCCGTGGTTCCGGCCTGGTGGCGAGACCTGGGCCCGGGAATGCCCAGTAATATGCCCCCGGGGACGCACCCGGGACTGAAACTGCTGGGCCCGGTACCAGGGGGTGAGACTCGAGACCACATTCTGGGGAGCCCGAACCCGGATAGCCTCGCCAAAGCAAGTGCGAACTTGGGGACGCGGCTGCTGGCCCTCTCTGTCGGTTGGCGCCGGAACCCGGCGTTCCCGGGCACGGCCCCAAAAAAAAAACAACAAACAAACAACAGCAGCAGACATATACAAATAACCAAAGGTACGAAAAATGTGAACATGATTATATACATAGGAGATGGCTACTATGCGCATGCCGCACTGCCGCCATCCGTGCGCACGCCCGGGCCGTCGGATCGGCGCGATCGGACGGTCCCTGGGCATTCCCGCGCCCCCGCCGGGACCGAGCCTGTGCGTCCACCCGGTCCGGAGGGCGCGACCGGGCCGGGAATGCCTGGGACCATCGATCGCGCCGATCCGACGACCCGGGGCGTGCCGCACGGAGGCGCCGTGCGGCATGCCGCAGAGTAGCCCATCTCATCTACATATACAAATGTTTTTCTTTGGACAGAATAGGTGAAGTCAAAAGCGCGAGCACGTGCGGAGGGCCCCGGACGTCGTCGCACCGGGGGGAGATCACTCATCTTCTCGAACTCGTCGGTCCCCGACCCCTCGACAGCTCCCCGGTCGAAGAACCCAGCCACTGTCGCCGCGAGGGTCGGCCACGGCCTTCCGCGCCTCCTCTTCTCCTTCTGTGGGGAACCCCTCAAGCACCGGGCCAGAAGAACTCCGCGTCCCGCGCCGAGCACCCGAGGATGTACTCCACACCCGCGCGCGAGCTCTCTCCCTTCCTTCACCAGGACCTCCTGAATCCGCTGCGGGAGTGAGTCTTAGAATCGCAGCAGATTGTCGAAGCCCGTACGCCGACGCGGCGGAAAACATCCTCGGATCCTGAGGCTTGTACTGCCTTAGCAGCCGCTCGACCTTGCGCTCGTTTCCTTTCCAGAGGCAGGCTATTTTGTTACCGAGGCCAGCCGTCTTTCCGCCCTGGCCAGTTCTCGCGTCAAGCCCCCAGCACTCTTCCCCCCCCCTCTTTTTAATCGGTGTCAGGGAGCCACTTTGACACAGCCCGTGAAGCAGCCCTGCGCCGCCAAGGCCTCGAAGTCGTTCGCACGCTTCCGGGACGCCTCGGTGTCCGCTCCATCTCCCCAGCCCGATCTCAGGGCTCCACCGCCGCCTCACGTAGCGAGGAGGCCTCCATGTTCTCCACCGTCGCCTCGTGGTACGAGAGCCTCGGCCTTGGTGTCGACGTCGGCAGCCAGCAGCTTCATTTGCACCGCTCGCGCTGTGGTCGGCCTCCTGCTCCTCGAGATCCTTTCCCAGGACACCAGCCTCTCTTTGTCTCGCCCGAGAGACGGCGCATGCAGTCCTGGCGATGGCGCTGGAAAAGTTGGCGGCTTCCTCGCGGACCATCACGGCTTCCGCGCTGTGGATCTCAAGCTCCGGCTGCAGCCCGGGCCTCTTGGGCTCGGATCTGCTTCCCGGAGATATTTCCTCTCCCCGCCTCCATCCGGAACGGGCACGGAAGCCCTCATCGTCGCAGACTTGGCCGGCCTCCATGACAGCCCGCATTCCCTGCAATGGTGCCATGGCCCCGGGTACCTCATGACAAGCAATGCCACTCGCATAGAGATGGCCGTAGCCTTGTATTAGAAATAGCTAAATTCGCAGACTCGCCTGTATAGAAAGAATATACATCCTAGTCGGTGCTTATATCTATAAGGGGATCTCCTAGTCGCATGGACTCCACCTAACTTGTAACCCGGTCCCCTAGTATATAAAGGATCAGGGCCCCATGAGGCAGAAGACAGAAGAGCTCATAGAAGCACACGGCCAACATTCATCAGAACTACCACCGTATATCCTCAAAGAATACATTACAAACGACGTAGGTATACCTCACACGAGGCCTGAACCAGTATAAAATTTCCTGCTGTTCCTTTTGCAATCCCACCGAGTTTCCATCCGCCGATTGGGCCCATAATTATGCCGGTGTAAAAACATCGACACTAATGTCCAGCCACCGATCGCCAGAAAGATCTCGTGTGACTGTACAAGCGGTGAGTTGCTGCATCGCCATCGCCGATCGCCACCGCCCTTCTCGAGTTCCGCCCGGACCCGGCGGACTCCCGCCTTCCCCCCGACGGGCTGCCGCTCCACTTGGCCAGGCGGCAATCGCCATTCTGCTCCACGCGGAGTGAAGCTTTGCTTGTTCGCTTCCCCCTCCTGTTCGCCGGTAGCAAAAAGCACCAGGGCCCGCTCCCCGTCGCGGGAGACCGCTGGGCCCTGCATCTCCCTCTTCTTCGCAACGGCCCCTCCGTGTGCCGCCGCTGCCTTCATGCTTACTGCCACGCTCGGTGGAGGCGGGGCGTAGCGGGACGTCGCACTATCCGCGCGCCCTCGGTGCCGCCTGCGGCCGGGGCGGCGCCATTGTCGCCCCTGATCCTTTCTATAAAAACCAAAACCAGACGAATAAGACCTAGCTCAAAGAAACGCAAGAAAACAAATGTAAGCCGCGAGAAAGCTGAATGGGATCGAAGCACTTACCTCGCCTGCGCCCCTTGAAGCTCCATGGCCTGGCCTCAAAAGAGGCCGGGTGCCGCCGCGAGCTCCCGTCTTCCCCGGCGACGCGCCCGGGGCAGGCCCCAATGCCCGGCTGGGCTTCTGGTGCTCCCGGGCCGGCTCAACATCACCCCCCGTGCCAGCGGGTCTCGCTTCCTCCCGCTCGTAGGGACCATCGCCGGCCCGGTCCCGGGCCCGTATCAGCAGCGCGGCTCCGAGACAGGACCCAAGCGCGCTCGCCAGCGCCGCGGATACAGTGCCCGCCGCAGCGGTCCCGGTCCGCCCGGGGTCCGCGCGGCTCGGGAAGATAGCGCCGGGGCGACGGCCGCCAGGGCGATGGTTGTCGTCTTCTTGGCCGCCGACAATCCCGGATCAGGCCCCGCCGGCCGCTTCCCCTCCTTCGACAATACCGTTCCTCGGCCGCACATCCTCGCCCTCCGAGCGTCGATCGCCTCGACGATCTAGGGTGGCTCCGTGAGACGACAATCCCCACGGCGTCGAATCCGGAGAGATCCTTCTGGATCTTCGTCGCCCGCGATCAGCGCAGAGCGGCGTGACGCCATCCGGGAGCGTGCGGTCCGCCGCACCCCCTCCTTCCAACGCCACCGCCATCAACAGGCCTATCGCCTCCTCATTTAAGGTCGTCGGGGTGGTCCTAGTGATGCCCTGGCCCGGTATATAGCCAACAGGCCCGGGACCTCCTGTTGAGCGGCGCCAGTCGTCGGCTGAGGAAGTCACGACAACCATATACGCATTTAGCCCGGCCTCACCATCGGCCTATGCGCGTTATCACGGCGCTAGCCGTGCGTCTTCAGCATGTTGCCGACTCTGCCAGCTCTTCACCTTCTGGGGCCGCAGCGGGGGAACAGGAGCCGGTCGTTGCGTCGACGTCAATGTAGACCCAATTCTGGCGCCACAAGTCCCACTGTTCCTCAGCGCTATTGGGATAAGCTCACACCGACGGCCGTGGAAGTACACACAGCCTTACCCGTTCCGCAGATCGGTTGGCTTGTTCTTCGGCGCGCTCCTCATGGTGAAGTAGCGGCGAACAGGTCCACCGACGGCATGACGCCCACGAACATCTCGCACAAATTGCGAAAAATCCCCAACACCATCACGCGCTTGGGGGTAGGTGCAGCATCTGCACTGGTCACAACTCTAGCACCTGGAGGAAAAAAAATCGGGAGAACGGCGGAACTAACCGCCGACGGTCATAGTCAACAAAGTACACCTCTTCGTGGCTCCTCCGCGCCGCTTCGACTCGCCGGGGCGCACCTTGATCGCCGCCCTCCACTGTGTGCCGGCATCATCTCATCACCCGCTCCGCTCCGGCGTCATCGTTCACGCGTGACGCGGATCGCACCGCCGCACAGCGACTTCGCTCCACAGTCGGCGCGAGCATCGCAGATGCAGCAACAAGAGTGGATGGAGAAGAAGAAAGTGAGGTGAAGTGTGCTGCACAAATTTATTGCGAACAAGGCCTCAGGCTCTGAGCGCAAATAATAACAGGGGCGGTGACGGCTCAGATTTGCAGTGGAGAAGCCAGCCGCTGCAGCTTGCGGTTTATAGCTTCGAGCCCCCGTGGAGCACCGCCTACAAATCCCCCGTTACGGCCCTCGATTCGCGAGCCGGTCGCGTGGGGATCCCATCTCATCTCAGGCGATCATGGCCGATGGTCTCCCCAGGTTCTCTCCTGTCAATCAGGTGACTCCATTTTCTCTCCTGTCAAATCAGGTGGACCCCGTATCTTTTCGTTTGCCCAAGACGCGGACTCTCGAGGTCTGAAGGCTCTCGGGGACTCTCAGAAGCTCTAAAAAAAGGCTCTAGCAGAAGGATTCGAGGGGCGCTCGCTCTGTCGGTCTTTCTCTCTCTAGCTATTCTCGAAGCTCATCGGGCTCTAGCTACATACAGGAGTAAGGTATTATGCTTCCGCGCGTCCAACCTGTCTACCTCCTTCTGTCTCCCCTGCGTCCATCGATCCAATGCCGCAAACCGTCCTATCGACAACTCCCCTGACCGAACCTCAAAGGAGTCTTCAGACTCTCGCGGTTGAAGTTCCATCCTCCGACAGAAGTACCTACTAATTGTTTGGCTAAAGATGGTTGCTGACCCTAACAATTTATGATCTAACCTTGCTGACTAACATCGACAAATTTATTTACTTGCTCAGTTTTCCCTCATTGTATTGAGTTAATTATGTGCCTTGTTCAGTTCGTTTCTCTCACTACGATGAGAGTGTTCGGTCTGTTTTCTAGTAGTCTGTTTGCAAGCCTAGCATCTTCTTTAATTAATTCATATATTTCATATTGGTATTTGAAGGGTAAATTATTCATCGATAGTACACCTCCAGAACTCAAAAAAAGAAGCACTCACGTGGAGAGCACGCTATTCTACAACAGGTATTTTTAGTCTTGCTTTTATTGGCTTGATATCACATTTTTTTTTCCGTGGTGCGATTTTGGCGAGTATCGACCAATAGCCATCCATCATGTCCAAAATTTAGACTCTGCTATTGATTGATATTGTTAAATCTACTTATCCAAACCTCAACATATCATATTCCAATCCTGGCAGCCTAAGGGAAGGCTATTATTCTCCAAAACACCACCAAGGTCACCACGCCATCCCCTCCTCCGCCTATACAACCAGCCCCCAGGGCGCCCTTCTTGCCACACCTCTCCATCCCAGCTGCCCCGCTGCTCACTCGCCAAGTCCACCATGCACCCACTTTCCTCCTCACCTGCTCGCGCTTTGCTCAGCCGAACCGAGGTTAAAAAAAGAAGTGGTCATAGCAACCAGGCCTGTGGCAGTCTCCCCCTCTTTCCCCTCTTTCTGCTCTCTATGACAGTCAGGCTGCACTCGTCAGCCTGCCACCCCCCTCCCACTCTGTCAACCGACAGCCAGACCACAGCCTCCATCCTCCTTTCCTTTCACCAACATGAGGCCCTTTCCCCCAACCTACTTTTCTTCGGCCCAGCCTAGGCAAGGCCAACCGCGGACCAAAAGTCCACATTCCCTCCTCAATGCAAAACACAACAAAATAGGATGTCCAATTCTACTCCTTTACCCGACAACCTCTTAACCACATAAAGTCCACCTAGCTTCCCTCTATGCCTTAGCCAGCGGACCATTCCAAGGGGAGAGGTCTGTCTAGCTCCCACATCCTTCAAAAAGTCTAGTCTTCTTCCCTCAGGTCCAAGCAACCAATAAGAAGTCCACTCTATCTCCTTTACCCCTTTTAAGCCCAGCAGCCACCTCCTAATAAAGTCTGCTTACCACCCCTTACTCTCGGAACATGGTAACTCTTTTTAAATACAGGTCCACATTACGCCCCTTTGGTCAGTCCCAAGACCCCCTTAATTACAAAGGTCTGCTTCTCCTCCCTGACCCATCCACCTAACGACCCTTCATAATTCATCCCACCTCCTGCGATTCAAGGAAAGTCAAACCCCATCCACTCGCTCCGCTCAACACCATTACCTATTAAATAAAACTCCACTCTACCTCCCTAGCCCCCTAGTCAGTCTCTCAATCAATTCCGGCTTCCTTTAATTCTTTCCCTAACACCCAGAAAATGCCAGGATCATATCTCGTCAACTGTAGGCCCGATTCCTCCGTTCAGCTTCCTTACCCTTCCTAAAAATGAGATCTATCTATTGGCACTATTAGTTAACTATAATCTGGTGTCTTATCCTCTTTTGTAATTACCACGATGAGGCGAGTTTCTCTTTTGGTCTGCCTTGTGGCCCTAAATTTCCAGATGATCTTGTCGAAGACTTGAATATTAGAAGATTACTTGTCAGTCTGAGATCAGAAATTTCTAGCGGTTGCCCCATCCTCAGCCAAGCAAAAATTTCTCCTTGGGTTGTCCCATCCTCAGCCAAGCAGACATTTACAGCTGGCCTAACTCAACCTGATCGACTTGAGCCGGTAATGACCAGTCTTCTCAACGTGCCCCTCAGAAAACCCAGATCAAGCACCTACCAACTTAGGCACCGACTATAGGACACTGGCATGGATCGTACATAGCAAGTCAGAGGATCCCGAAAGATTCAGGAGTTTCTCTTTCAGTCTGCGTTGTGGCCCTAAATTTCCTGATGATCTTCTCGAAGACTTGGATTATTAAAAGATTACTTGTCAGTTTGGGATCAGAAATTCTGGACGGTTGCCCCATCCTCAGCCAAGCAAAAATTTCTACCTTAAGTCGCCCCATCCTTAGCCAAGCAGAGACTTACAGCTGGGCCTAACTCAACCTGATCCACTTGAACCGTGGGTAATGACCAGTCTTCTCAACGCGATCCTCAGAAATACCCTGATCAAGCACCGTACCAAGTTAGGCACCGACTATAGGACAATGACATGGATCGTACATAGCAAGTCAAAGGATCGCGAAATATCAGGAGTCCCTTTCCCAACAATGTTAGAGACACACGACGGATAAGGTACAGAAGCTACTTGTAAGAGTGTTCTAGAACACGAATACCGACCACTCAAGACTAACCCATCTAAAGGATACTCTAATTCGGGCCTTATGAGGAGAGGAAAGCCCTAGACAGTATGTAAATCACCACGAGGCAGACCAATAAAGACTTTTCAAAGACTGTATTAAGAAAAACTGCAACAAACCAGATGAAGACACAACCCTAAGCACAATCTCATGAGAAAAATCTAAAGGAGGTAGCCTACCCCTGTTATCTCGAGATAGACGAATCATGGATTTCGGAGTCTGCAGACATCGAAGAAAGGTCCAACAACACCTTGGACAAGGCATTCTGCAAGACCTAGGGAAAAAGCGATTGACTAAGAAAAAGTGGTAGGCACCAACCCTCGGAAGTCCCCTGGTGCTGTCCACTACCAGTAAATGGAGCAGGTCACTGCAAAAGGCACAAGCACTGAAGATGCTGAACCAACCAAAGAACCACTGAAAAATGTGCCTATAAAAGGAAGTGAAAACGACCCCATAAAGGCACCCTTTCGACTAAGCCTCTGCCACTAAAAAGCTCAGCCCTTTCTAGCCAACCAAAAAACATAACCATGTCAACCCCGCTACCAGCAACCGAGGGCATGCCGAGGACAACTCAATGGTATGCCCAGCAACTGGAATTCCTCTGTCGCAGTTAGGCTACACCGAGAACCAGTATTTTGATGAGCAGTCGTTCAGGATCCCAAACAAGCTGGAAGGTGACAGTTTACCCATCTTCCGGAGACGAAGTAATCACCTTCCAAAACCTTCATCCCCGGAAAACCCTTGAAGCTGCCACTCGGACGTGTTCCGCGAGGCGCCTCCAACGATTTTGCAAGATCTGTGCTCCCTTGGGAGTAGCCAACCATTTGGTATGCACCTACCGGGGAAGATGATAGCCGTGCCACCTCCACCCAACTGAACAGGCCGAAGGAAGCAAGTGTCCTTCTCTCCAAACTAGCCTACACCACCGAGAACGCCTACGAGCAAGCCCTCGAAAGAGCTGCATGAGCTTCAGACGATATGCTGATCTAGAGGCCTGTTATCAGCACCTAGCCACGAACACACTACCCCCTACTCCTGAAGCACATTACTTGCTCTGTCGTATGTCCATCCGGGTTACCCTGTGTCCCCAAAGGAACGTGCCGAAATTGAACCCCGCACACCCCACCATCTCCATAAGAAGGGTTACAAATGTAAGCTTTTGTTCACCATCGCCTTCCAAGCAAAGGCAATTTCCTTTCGTACCAAGTGATGTAATACCCTGTGCTAGTGTCAGGAAGAATGGAATGTGAAACGATGCAACCTTTTGCGTGCTTTAACTCTATGGCTTAGAAAGCATTGGCTATGCTCATGCTTAGCCCAAAGTGCCCATTAGTAGGAACTCATTCATCGGTTATGCTACTTTAAGACAGGCGACCATCGCACCTATTAAAAATGGCAATCTCAAAATACCCAGAAGGCTAGGAAAAATAAAGGACTTAGACATATTAGGAAAAAACAAACAGTTCCCGTCAAAAGATATCCAAGCACCAATCAAAACCATAATGGTCCATGCTCAAAACACGGAGGAATTGAGAACCTAAGCACAATTTGGAAAAAGTGATAGTTTTCTTAATCAAGCAACCAAAATAAGCCAAGGACCTCATACTCAAAAGCACCGAAGCTAAAGATTAAAAGCTGGACCATAAAAGTCGATACATAGGGAATACAACGCCAGCATCTAGCAGCCACCCTATCAACCGCCTACCCTAGCATCGCTTGTAGGATGGAAAGGAAAACGATGGGTGCCAACACAATGAGGATGCAAAATCGCCATGCACAGGTGTCCGACTGCCAGTCCTGCGGTGGCTCAGAGTACCACCCTAAGAACTGGATCACTGGGCGCCACCACGGCTAAGACGCACAGATGGCGGCACAAACAAGACGTAAGCCTGACCACACCCACACCGAGCGCAAACAACAAACCACCCCCGACCACAAGCCTCCTCCTTGCTGAAACACTTCGGTGCCGCTGTCGCTACACCTCCGCCTCCGCAACCTCGCTTGCTACCCGACCGAAGCTCCTGCTCCGCCCCAGACCCGGCGAGAGGAACCTTGCCAACACCCTCCTGCTCCGCACCACCTCCAGTGCCAGGCTGCCAGCACCTTGCTCGCCGCCATTGCCGCAGCCACTATTACCGAACCCCAACTCCATTTTCCCCTCCTCACTTTGAGCTACACCACGTCCACTCACCCTCCACTTGCCACGCCACTCCCACCCTAGCCAAAAAAAAGAAGCAAAGAAGGCCCATAAATAGAAAACAGGCTCGATGACACAGGTACACGAAGCAGCAAAAGGTATGTTGGCAGACCCAAATAGAAGCTAGACAACCCTAATACCCCAGAAATACCATGGCTCGCAAGCGCTGGTCATAACAAAAGATACTGAGTGTGTACAGGATACCACTATAGTATGTCAAACGCAGCACACTGATTTAATATTTAAAATAGCTCACAAAAAATATTAGGATAAACTGTTTAGTATATAAAGCTGCACCGTTTTCGCGGGAGCAAATCCTCTGACGTCGCGTGGAGCGACTTCTCTCGCAGTCGCGCATCTGTGCCGTCAGCTTGTCATCCAAGGGCGACCTCACCAATTATACAGCTAAGCAGGCCACATGATAGAGGACGGAAGGCCCAACTAAGCCCATTACAAGAAAACGCGGGGGTTTATGATAGAGGACGAAGGCTAAGCCCAACTAGTGAGTTGGGGGGGGCCGAGGGGCCCCGGCGATTCCCGGCGATGGGCGCAGGCGAGTTCCGGGCACGGTCCCGGGCGGACGCGTGGCGCGACGAGGCCCGGGCGCACGGGCAGGTGCGGCCTTCGTGCGCGCGCTAACACGCACTACAGCAGCAGGGACCGAAACCCCATGATAGCTGCACGGCCGGCCTCCGCGCAGCCGCAGCAAGGTGGGAAACACCACCAAGGTGCCTGGCGGCGGCGGCATCAGAATGAGCCAGGGCGCCGAGTGAAGGAGATGCGGGAGGTTGACACATGAGCTCAAGGGAGAGAAGCAGCCTTGAGCTGACCTGGCGAGGAAGACGACGGCAGAGGTGAAGACCAAGTCGCCAATGGCGACGCGACAGAGGGAAGCGCCAAGTCTCATTCAGCCAAGCCTCGTGCGTGTGCCTTCCTGTAATGGGCTTAGTTGGGCCTTCCGTCCTCTATCATGTGGCAATTGGTGAGGTCGCCCTTCGATGACAAGCTGACGGCACAGATGCCGCGACTGCCGAGAGAAGTTGCTCGGCCTCCCGCGATGTGCATGTCGCTCTAATTTTTTCCTACCGTTGGATATGAAATGTATGGTTCGGATCAACAGCCCACCGAGCCGAAACCAGTAGGTCGCCGATTGCGCATCGAACGCCAGGCGCCAAAGCTCGCCGACGCGCATCCCCCTCCTCCCAGATCTCCTCCCGATCTCCTTCCACCGCCGCCGCCTGCTCCCCTCCTCGCGTCCTCACCGTCATCGTCCTCAGCCACCGCGCCGTCACCACTGACTGCGAGACGGTTCTGGAGCGGCCAGTCATCACGCTCAGGGTGCTCCTCTTCGTCCTCTCCCTCGCCGACCTCGCTGGCGCGCTCTGCGAGAACTGGGCCAAGATCCAGAGCTACCTCCAGGACGGCAAGGTCAGCGAGAACTAGCGGCGGCGGCGGCAGTTCGCGGCGGTGGCGGTTTTGGGTGCCCGTCCCTTAGGCAGCGCGGTGCATTCAACCTCCACAGCTGCGACGGCGGGAGCGAGGACTCCCTCTCTAGCCGCCCGCACCAGCATGTAGGGAGCCCACAGGAATGAGGGCGAGACGAAGGCGAAGGCAATGGGACGGCGAAGAAGGCGCGCATCTGCTGGCGATCTGGCCAGCGCTGCTGCTGCTGGTGGTCGTTGCCGATTTGTTCGGCACGGCGCTCGCACGGTCGTCGGCTGCGCGTGTGGGGAAGAAGCAGTGGGAGTTCGACTACTTGTGCTGTCGCTGCAGTGCCGGCACTATCTGCGCCTCCATCCGCCACTGCTGCGCCACCAACGGATGCTGTCGGTAGAGCCCTTCTCCTCCCTCTGTCTCCTAACACCACCGGACACGCGTGCTCGTCAGCCGGTTTGGTTGTCGTTGCGATTTTTGCGCGTACGGGGGCAGCGCGGCATTCGGAATTTTTTTTGTTTTTCCCCTCATATTGTTTGCCTTTTGCAGCTCGGAGCCTCTCTAGGCGTTCACGATCCGTAAGTGCGCCGCACGGCTGTTCGATTGGTTCAATCCGTTCTACTCTCGCGTTTGATTTGGTTGCAGTTTGCTCGAGCAAATTAATTCCTGCTCAATATGTGTGTGTGTTTCGCATACTGCAACTGTGAATTGATGGAGCAGACGGGCTGTGTGGCCGGACTACGACGATGGGACATGGCGGTGTGGCGGCATGGACAAGGTACTAGGCTACTAGCTGCAGATGCAAAGCTCAATCCTGTTGCCACCCAAAAGGTGTTCGACGCAATGTTGGTTAGTCAATCTTATTCCTCAAGCAGGTTTCACTTTGCAAGTGGGTTTCTTATGTGCAATCTGGTTCGTTGGACATGATCTGTTCCATGACATGATCCTTGTGTGCTGCCCAAGCTCCAGATCGACTGGACATGGCATTATGGCTTCTTCTCTCGTCCTCAGGCCTGACTATTGCTGCTGATGGTGAGTTCTTACAGGAAAAATGTAAATGTTTTGGCAGACTGCACGGCTAGACCATGGATGGCATGCTACCTTTGGGGCTTATCCCATAGATAGTTAGCTCTTGAGACCCACTGTACTTTATTCTTATGCTAATTTTCAAGATCATTATTGCCATTTGGCAGTAGATTATTAGTTTCCGCGGTAGCTCAAACTATTGTGGTGCCGCTTCTGGGTATTCCAATTTATTCATTTCTTAATTTCATCATGTATTCAATTGGACTGGACATATATGTGACTTTGATACCTAGAGATGTAATTAAAGAACTCAAGATTTCTGGATAACATTCCTACTTGTGGCCTTATCAAGTGGTGTGTTTTAGAATCTGCAACAACCCTGTGTCATTTACCTTCTTGATTATGTACTTGTTCAGAGTGCAGTTCACTTACTTTCGGGTACAATATGGTCTATGGTTAAGCATGCGAGATGCTAGAACAGGGAAAAAAGATTTGGAGAATCTATCTTTAACCTTGATTTAACACCAGGATTCCTTAGCAATATATATAGTTGTATGATCGATAGATTGGTTTTTCCCTTGGAAAATCGATGTTCATAAGTAAATCTGCCATGTTGCCCATGTTATACTGTAATTACCAAAACTCATATAACTGACTAGTTATTGACAATTATAAATTGTTAAGGTTATCACTAATAAGGAACTAAGAATGAAGAGCAACACAATTATCAAGAGCTCATGTTTTCTCAATTTGATGTTGACCGTGTGCATGGTGGAAGAATTGTTTAAAATCAATTGCTCAATTCACTGACATCCTTCATGCTAGCTGATTATATGTTGTGGTACCCCTTAACAAGTAACAGGTAATTTTTATTGTATATAAATTCATCAATGAATTGTTCTGTAAGCATTGCCAATCTAATCGAGGAGCTCAATGGGGAAGTGGATCTGGAATTTACATTCAGCTATCCCATAAATTGTTGCACTAATCTTTCTGATGTAGTAAAAGAAAAACTCTTAAAGATATGTCTCAGGTTAGTGCTGCCTTTTGTTTCCTTCAGAGCTGGGGCCTGAGGATGTTTAATTTTGTTTCAATATTCTACCCCATAAATTGTTGCTCTGATCTTTCTGATGCTAGAGTTGTTTGTTAAGCTGTGATTCTAGGACTGAAATTTGCTAGATGCCATGTTGTACTATGGATACCATATGAATCAGAATTTCGCTATACCCGGCTGAAAAGGCCAAAGGAAACAGATGCGTCCTTCTCTCTAAGCTAGCCTACACCACCGAGAATGCCTATGAGCAAGCCCTCGAAGAGCTGCATGAGCTTCGGGACCGATATGCTGATCTAGAGGCCCGCTATCAGCACCTAGCCCACGAGCACACTACCGCCCTACTCCTGGAAGCACATTACTTGGTCTGTCGTATGTTGATCCGGGGGTTACCCTGTGCCCCCAAAGGAACCGTGCCGAAAATTGAACCCCACGCGCCCCCACCATCTCTATAAGAAGGGTTACAAGTGTGAGCTTTTGTTTCACCACCGCCTTCCGAGGAAAGGCAATTTTCCTTTCATCCCAAGTGATGTGATACCCTGTACTACGTGTAAGGAAGAATGGAATGTGGAACGATGCAACCTTTTGCCTGCTTTAACTCTGTGGCTTTAGAAATCATTGGCTATGCTCATGCTTAGGCTAAAGTGCCCACTAGTAGGAACTCATTCATCAGATTATGCTACGACATATTAGGAAAAAACAACAGTTCCCGTCAAAAGATATCCAAGCACCAATCAAAACCATAATGGTCCATGCTCAAGACACAGAGGAATTGAGGGATCTAAGTATAATTTAGAAAAGTGATAGTTTTCTTAACCAAGCAACCAAAATGAGCCAAGGACCTCATACTCAAAATCACCGAAGCTAAAGATTAAAAGCTGGGACCATAAAAGTCGATACATAGGGAATACAACGCCAGCATCTAGCAGCCACACTATCAACTTCCTACTCTAACATCACCTCTAGGATGGAAAGGAAAACAATGGGTACCAACACGATAAGGATGCAGATCGCCATGCACAGGTGGTCTGACTGGCCGTCCTGCGGTGGCTCAGAGTACCACCCTAAGAACTGGATCACTGGGCGCGCCACCACGGCTAAGACAATACAGATGGCGGTACAGACAAGACGTAAGCCCGACCACACCCACACCCAACGCAAAACAACAACCACCCCCGACCAGAAGCCTCCTCCTTGGCCGAAATGCTTCGGTGCCGCTGTCACTGCACCTTCGCCTCCGGCAACCTCGCTTGCCGCCTGCCCGACCGAAGCTCTGTCCTCCGCCTGCCCCAGACGCCGGCGAGAGGCACCTTTGCCGACACCCTCCTGCTCCGCACCAGCTCCAGTGCCACGGCTGGCAGCACCTTGCTCACCGCCATTGCCGCCGCCACTATTGCCAAACCCCAACTCCATTTTTCCCTCCTCACTTTGAGCTACACCACCTCCACTCACCCTCCACTTGCCACCCCACTCCCACCCTAGCCAAAAGAAGAAGCACGGAAGGCCCATAAATAGAAACAGGCTCGATGACACAGGTACACGGGTACACGAAGCAGCAAAAGGTATGTTGACAGACCCAAATAGAAAACAGGCAACCCTGGTACCCCAGCAAATACAGTACGGTCAAACGCAGCACACCGATTTGATCCATGCAGAGCCCAATGAAGATACGTCAATACCAATACCAATACCAGAGAAGAACATGAAAACAATGTTAGACCAACACCCGGCAGATCAGTTCAAAAGTTTAGAGCACCAAACAGTCGGCCCATGTCACTTGGTCAAAGTAGGGCCAGGGACCAGACAGCCACCTGACCCCATGTGTCAAAGCAACAATCATCGTTATTGTGATGTATTTGCTTCTATAGCCATGTTTTTATAAGGATTTTTGACATCTCCTTGAACCCGTTTACACGATGATAAGTATGTGTATCTCATATACTGACTTATACAAGAGCAACCCCTCAAGTGCCCTTAATCTTTCTATAAGATAATTCCCATAACAAAGCGAGTAATAATAAAGTTTTTTGTGAACTTGTTTTCTTGTTTTTTATTGTTGTAGCGTTGTTGTCGTAATGCATATATGCAAGTTTGTATAGATGTGTGCGCAAAAAAGCAATTTAAATATTTAAATGACAAATCTTTCCATTGATACAAGCTAAAATAGCTCCAAAAAAATATTAGGACAAACTTTTTACTATGGTATTTGAAAATTCATAACCCGCACCGAAGCGTGGGCACATATGGCTAGTACATCTTAAGAGCGCGTTCAGTTTCTTCCAACAAAGAACAGAAGCTCCCATTGTCAAGCGATGAGCAGTACAAAGCAAAAAGTAGGAGCGGTGTAGCTTCTGGTCGGGGCCTGCGAAGCAAAAATCTACATCAGTGCTTGGGTGCAGGGCCCGCAAGTGACAGCAGCATGGCAGTAGCAGCATGGCAGCTCAGCAGATGAGGCTCACTGTCACGCCAAAAAATTCATCAAAACTTCCAAAATTAATTTATGCAATAAATCCTCATCCAGAAATTGACAAATACTTATAACAGAGACACTTAGTCCTCACACAGAAAAAATCAGCAGCGGAACGGTAACTAGCGTAGCTTCAGCTCCAAACCACAAGCAGCTTAACTGGGGTATAAGCCAAACACCAACTTCTCCTCCTCGCTAAGGCTTCACTCTAAAGATTACAATAATACAAGACTGAGTATCACCCACCGTACTCAACAAGCCACACTAAGGAATGCAATGTAATGCAACAGGATACCAAAGGAAAGGCATAGTATGGCTTATTTGCATAAAACAGCATTTAAAGCATTTGCATTTAAAATTATTAAAAACCATATAGTTTAATTAATATCAACATTAAATCCATCTCTGAATAACGCTCCACCGCAGTTCAGGCCCAAACCATAACTCTCCAAACAGGAACTACCAATATTCCATCATTTATCATCATTATTAAATAGTGTAGGACTAATCACAGAAACATTGCTAGGCCGCTCATTAACCGCGAGCACGGCTATTCGAATAGTTTTACTCAGGCCAGAGATGTACCAATTTACCCATAAGTCACAACTCCATAGCATATCACTGTGCCCCTTGATACCACCACGGTACCTCGGAAAGGAATTGTGATCGAACCCTCCATGTAATTCGCACAACAAGGGAGCCACCCGCTAGACCACCAGTTTCCGACAGGAGCTGATCAGACCCCCAACAGGAAAACGATCCAACGTCCAAGACATGGACTTATTGACGCAACCATGGTGGTTTTATTGACACAGCCACAACACACTCTGGTGGACCCCGGTTGAACATACTACACATTGGATCCTACCATTACCCATGCTGGCTTGTGGTTAGCACGAGTATTGCTTCGCAATAAATAGTCTACGAACCGGTCCTTAACTGTCATGAGCACCGCTAGCAACATTCCAACCTGGTGCTCACAACCCACCATTCATCCATATTTTAATTGACACCATTATTTAACCAGCCACAACTCACTGTCGTGAAAATATAGCCAGTATCCACTAATTTATCAAAATGAATAAATAATTTCCCACATAAAATATTACTATAGTTTCTAAGTATGGCTAAACAAATCCTAAATAATCTAGCCAGATAAATAAGTAAACATCTAGCTAGTCAGTATTATTACCCGGGATATCAAGGTATAGGAATCAACATCCAAATGGTCATAAATATCAAGGAATATTGGCTATTAAATAATTACCCATAATAATGTCATTCTAAAGCATTCATGCAATAACTTCAAAATAAAATAGCCTTCGTAAACGGGATCAACATGCTCAAGGAGATTATCGTGTGACTTGCCTTACAATCGCAAAAGTCTTCAAATACTCTTCCAAACTCTTCCGCAGACTCCACAGTCTTCCGAATCGACGATATACATAACTACACGTAAAACGATAAAAAAATCCTAAGAAAATCCAAATAAACAGTACATAAAAATACAAAAACAAGTAAATTATAATTTTAGATGAATTTAGAAAGAATAACGGGTCGATTCGAAGTTCGGTCAGAAAAGATACGGCTTTTGAAGGATTGTATTCGGAATAATTCCGAAAAGAAATAGAAAAGAATATTCTCGAGAATATTCTCTGGATTTTCGACTAGAATAATTATTTTAGATAAATGCTGATATGTGGGATCCATAGTCAGTGACCAGACGTATGGTGAACTTGGTTCATAGATTTAGAAATAGGAAGGGCCAAAGGACTACTGAGGTAGATAACATGTGGCCGAAGGAGATAAGATAACATCCGAAGTAGCAGCTGAGGTGGCTAGGGCTGATATGGCTTTGACCGATTAAAAGGGTTGGACGGCCAAGGTGGCTCAAATCGACTTCGGATTATCGAACAATTAAGATTTATTAGGATACTGTGCCTCGAGTCCCCTAGTCATACACCGGAAAAAACATCGGGGCCAGAGGTCACAAAGGAGAATACTGTTGAGGATGTCCGACGATATGACGACGGTGTCCCGTGGCATACAGAGACGACAAGGGCGACGGACCGGGGACGGCGTGGCCAAGACGAGCCAGAGGGACACGGCGATGGCGACGGACTTCGGGCTCACCGGCGGCACTGAATCACAGAGACAGCGATGACGGCTCGTCGTCCCGACGACGGCAGATGGGGAGTAGAGCAGGGATGGGATGAGGCGGCATAGTGATGGCGGCGCTGCAGGCAACAGCAGGAATGGCGACGGCGCTGCAGACGATGCGCGGCAGATGGGGGAAGACAGAGGGCGGCATGGCAGGCGACGAAACCGGCGGAGTGGAAACGGCGACGGCGGCGGAGGTGGTACGCCAGTGCGGAGCCGGAGGACGGCAGCTCGACGGAGGCGCAAGGGACGACGCGACGACGACCGGCGGCGGCAAGCGACGGCGATGCCGAGACCGGCGAGGGACGGGGCGATGCGACGGCGTCGACGGCTCGGAGCAGAGAGGAGAGGAGGCGGCGAGCAAGCTTCGGCATACGGGAGACCTCCAGCGCGGCCACGGCGACCGGGCGGCGGCGCTGTGCAGGAGCGGCGGCGGCACTGGCGGGCTGGCGGCGGCGGCCAGATGCAGCGGCGCCGCTGGGGATCGAAGACGACGACGGTGGCGGGGTCGACGGGGCACAGGGGCGGCGGCCTTGGCAGTGGCGCCTAGCGGCGTCGACGGGCGAGCAGCTATGCGGCGACGGCTACGATTCCAGCGACGGCGGCACACGAGGCAGTGGGCTAGGGCTACTGGGGCGGCGGCTTTATAGAGGAGTCCGGGGCGGCGACGACAGCGGCTGCCCCCGGATTCGGCTGGGCGAGGTGGCGCTGGCTGGGCCCGAGGAGGCCGAGGCGGCACGGGGCAGACGCGCGCGGGCTGGAGATGCGCAGGCCGGGCCGGGGCAGGGAGTCCCGGGGCGCGGCGCGGCGGCCTGGGCCAGGAGCTCGGCCAGGAAGAAGAACAGCAGAAGGAAGAAGAGAGGAGGAAGGAAAAAGGAGGAGAGAAAAAAAGAGGAAAAAGAGGGGAAAAAAAGGAAAGATAAAGAAAGGAAGGAAAAGGGAAGCAAAGGTTTTCTGAGAAAATTTCAAAATTTGGAAAATTGGAATTTATAAATTTGAGGAATATTTCTGAATTGAAAATTGTAGAAAGGTTCAGAATTTTGGGAATATTGGAATTTAGGGAAACATTTTAAATATTTTGGTTTTGTTTTCAGGAATGAAAATCTCGGGAATATTTTATGGGATCCAGGAATTGGAAAAACTCTGAAGTATTTGAGGATTTGGGTTTATTAGAGACCAAGAAAATTTAAATAAAAAGGAACTATGGATATTTTAATAAAAAGGGAATGAATAGATTTTAGACACTTGGATTTAGGACTTCGGGGAATTTTTCTGGAGTCGGACTTTTCAAGGAATCAAAGATTCGGGGACGACAACCCGAGAAAAGTACAAAGGGATTTGATAGAGCACGACCTGAGAAAAGAAATTTAGAATCTGTTTAAATAATTACTGAAATTGATCTTTGTGGTATTAAAATTAATTCTGGAGCTCCAAAAAATCCAAGAAAATTTCAGAGAGTATAATTACACACAACGAATTTATTAAAAATAATTTCAACCATGATTTATTAAAGAAATTTTTATTTCCTATTTTTACTTTACTTAATTAATTTGCTTTATAATTTAATATAAATTTTAGAAAATCAATTATTAAATAATTATTTAATTCCAAAAAAAAATCGGGCTGTGACACTGAGGCACGGCAATTCTCGGCTAGCAGGCGTGCAGCGGTGTGGGTATGTGGGGCCTCCGAGCGATAGTGTCAAATCAGTAAGCGCAGGGCGATTTCTTGGCGCGGGCTCCACCAGCGGGTGCTTTCGGCAAACAGGAGTACAGCAGGTGGGGCTCACGGGTGGCAGTAATCACAGGCAACGTGGGACGGAGGATCACAATAAATTTTTCCACGAAGGCCAACATCGCAATGGCGGTAATTTCTTCCGCCTAGGCCTAGAACACAGTCAAATCCACAATGTTGTCCTTCGGAGCTGGGACGTACGTGGAAGAGACGGGCAGAAATTGCGATGCCGGAAACTCAGGAAAATACGAGAAGAGAAAGAACGAGATGAGTGGTTTAATTAAATTAAACCGATGGTGTCCATGGAGAAGACGTGGATAGAAAAATGCATCGAGAGAGAAGGGAATAGTGATGTGGAGGATAGACAAGATGCCTTTAGCAATATGGATGTAAACATGGTATTCGAGTTATCGGCTGATTTTCATGCGCCGGAGATGGAGCTAGCAGAACTTGTTCTTGGTCTAAAGAACGCGGTATTTGAGGAGCCAGAAAAATCAGGTGAGCACTTAAAAACCTCTGTTTATTAAGGGACATATTGATGGTAAGCCTGTTGGTCGTATGTTAGTTGATGAGGGTGCTGGTGTTAATATTTTGCCACTTTTGGTCTTTTTTAAATTAGGCCAAAAAGAGAGTGAACTAATGAAAACTAACATGGGGGTTAGTGGTTTTTCTAAAGAGTTGAGGCTAAGTGTGTCATATCTATGGAGCTCACTGTTGGAAGTAAAACTGTGCCTACTGCTTTCTTTGTTAAAGATGTTAAGGGTAGGTATAATGTTTTATTAGGTCATGATTGAATTCATGCAAACTGTTGTATCCCTTCTACTCTAAATCAGTGTCTGATACAGTGGGTTGATGACGATGTGGAGGTGGTCGAGGCCGATAACTCAGCTTGCATCGCCTTGGCAGACATGCCGGTTGAATGGCAACGTGGCGACATGCAGTACTTGACGGGTAGAGATTTATCGGAATATAATTATGTTAGTATCAGTAAGGATGGTTTTGTACAGGTACAGGTTCAGCCGGCTACTGTAGCACGGCTTAATAATCTGTCTTTGTAGATGATGAACAAAAAAGATAGCATTGAATGGCTACAAAAGGATACGGTGGAGTATCGTTCTGGAAAGAACGATATGCATGAGACTATTGAGGAATTTGGTGATATGGAAAAACTCGATCAGGAGTTCTCGTCGGCTGATCCACTGGAGAAGGTTGACATTGGAGACGGGAGTGTTCTTCGTCCGACGTTCATCAATGCTGTCGGCGAAACGGGACTAGGGGCCCCACATACCCTGGGGACGCGTCGATCTTCGGCCACGTCAGCTCCTCCGGGGTCCACATTCTGCACCGGTGACGGCCGGCTACGGTAGTTTTCTCACTAAGTACCTGGGCACGAGCACTGCCTTGGCCCGGGTGCGCACTCCCCGGGCGAGTTGCGACGACGGTTCGGGAGCCCCCCTCCTCGGGCCCCGCGTCCCAGGGACCTTCCTGTTCCCGGGTCTCGCCCCCCGGTCCCGGGACCCATAGCTTCAGCCCCGGGTCACTTCCCCGGGGCACATTACTGGGACTTCCTGGGCCCGGGCCTTGCCACCGGTCCTGGGACCCACCTCCTCGACCCCGGGTCACGCCCCCGGGCCTGAGACCCTCTGGCTCGGTCCCGGGACACGTTCCCGAGGCACATTACTGAGGCATTCCTGGTCCCGGGTCTCGCCCCCCGGGCCGGGGACCCACAGCTTCGGCCCTGGGGCGTGTTCCCGGGGCACATTACTGGACATTCCCAGGACCCATTATTGGGGCATTCCCTGGCCCGGGGCGCGCTCCCCGAGCCCGAGGCTCACAACTTCCGTCCCTGAAGAGCTCGGCGCCGTGTGCGCGCGGAGGGCTCGATGAGCTCTCTGCCCCGGGCACGAGCCTGACTCGAGCGGATCAGCTCTCCAACCACCCGCATTAATGACGAGGCGACGGGGCGCGGCGCGCCTGTCGCCCGGTCGGGCATGCGTGGGCTCTCATGATGACCCCCTATGAGCCCGCTCCCTGCGCGGTCAGAGAACTTTTGACTGAGAGGGCTTCAGTTTTCCACACTGGCAGCGATGGCGTGCGCTGTCACACCTCCCCGACCAAGCCGCCCGCAGCCGCCGAGCGACGTGACGACAAGACGTCCCGAGCCGACTCCGGTGTGGCTCAGCAGGCAGCTGCGTGCGTGCGACAAGACATATCATACCTAGAAAAGATTCCCCCTCGCATGTGAGCTAGGTGCTGTGGACTCTCCCTGGACTATGAAAGGAGGATCCATGCCAAGCAGGAGGAGGACCCCGGTTCCGGAGGCTGGTTCCATCGGCTTCTGCATTGTGCTCAGCTTCTAGAGAGACTTAGTTCCCAAAGCCAGGGCGAGCTCCTGAGCACCCTGCTCCAGAACACCCTGTAAGAGAAACCACATTCATCTCCCACATAGCAAAACACACACAGGAGTAGGGTATTACGCCTCCGCACGGCCCGAACCTGTCTACTTCTCCTGCCTCCCTTACGTGCCATCGTCCCGACACCGCAGTCGTCCTGTGAACAACTCCCCTGGCCGAACCTCAAAGGAGGGTCCCTAGACTCCCCGCGGTTGGAGTTCACTCCTCCGACAGCTGGCGCGCCAGGTAGGAGGAGTTTCACTTCCAGGCGACACGCCGGCGTCTCCAACACCGACACCCTTCATGGCAGGAGGCCATCGTCCGCGGGACTCCGACGAGGAGTCCGGCGGCTTCACCCCGCTGGGCAACGTTAGCCCTGTGGCGAGCCCGCCATGTTCCCCCTCCTCATCTTCCTGGGGACGCGCAGCGCGTGCCCGGTGGGCCGAGCTCGCCCCGCGGCGGCCTGGTTGTGCGGCCTCTGCCCCTTCCCTTGCGGAGGGGGCCGGCAAGTGCCCCGCCGGGTCTGCCGTAGCCTCATCCATGAGGCGTGAACGGACGCGCCGCTCCACAGCGCGCCGTGGCCTCAACTTTCAGTCAGCGACGCTGCAGGGAGCCCTCTTGGCGGCAGAAGCCCTCCTGCGCCACCCCCCGGCATTTACCGGGGCCGGAGGCCGGGAGTGGCGGTGGCTCAACGAGGTCGCTGACCTGGTAGGCGCGGCCCATCGCCGGGTCGCCGCCGACAGCCGTGCAGGGGTTGGGAGCGCCGACCGCGCGACCTCTAGCGTGAGCCGGCCCACCGCCCCGAACCAGAATCAAGCACAGGGCGCGGCGCCTCGCGCCACGCCCGGGACCAAGCATGGCGCTGCCAACCTCCGTAACCGGCTAAACCGGATGCGGACCCATGAGGACGCCCGGGTCACATTGGAGCGGCAGCGCGAGCGGCGCGGGGACGCTGCCAGGCGTCCCGAGGCCCAGGCCTCCAGCTCCAACCTGCCAACCACAAACCGTCGTCCGTCACCTAAGCCCGCTCAGTACGGCTCAGGTTGCCTGGCGCTCTCCCCAGGCCTCCGGCAGGTGCTCTGGCCGGCCAAGTTTCGGCCCAGCTTGTCGGAGAAATACGACGGCTCCATCGACCCCACCGAGTACTTGCAGATATACACCATTGCCATCCAGGCGGCTAGTGGCGATGAGAAGGTGATGGCGAACTACTTCCCCGTCGCCCTCAAGGCCCAGGCTCGCTCCTGAATGATGAACCTCCCCGAGGGGTCCATCTACTCGTGGGAGAATCTCTGCCACCAGTTCGTGGCAAACTTCCAGGGTACCTTCCCACGCCCTAGGACCGAGGCGGACCTCCACGCCCTACGTTAGGGCAGGGACGAGTCGCTGAGGCACTTTCTGCAGCGCTTCAGCCAGGTCCGCAACACCATCCCTCACATCACCCCCCACGCGGTTATCCACGCATTTCGCTTGGGCGTGCGTGACAAGCACATGCTCGAGAAGCTGGGCACCCGCGAAGTCCAAACCACGGCCGAGCTGTTCAGCCTCGCCAACCTCTGCGCCCGCAAGGAGGAGGCCTGGGCGTGGAACAAGCCACGCCCTGAGGCCCCTGACCAGGGCCCTGGAGAGGGCGGCGAGTCCTCACGCTCCACGTCACGGCGGAACAGGAGGAAGCGCCAGAAGGGCAAAGAGGCCGCCGAGAACTTCATCTTGGCAGCCATGGGCGGCCCCCGGGGCGACGTCGCCCGCCGAGACGACAACGGCAGCAAGCGGCAGAAGGCCACACGTGCGCCGCCGCCGCCGGCTGCGGGCCGGAAGTGGTGTTCTGTCCACGAGACGGACCATCACAACCTCACGGAGTGCCGTGCCGTCCAGGGCTTGGCCGAGCGCGTCAAGAAGTCCCAGCAGGAGCGGCAACAAGCCAAGCCCGCTCCCGATCCGGAGCAGCCTCTCGAGTTCCAAGAGCCCGAGAACGTCCTCGCCACACTTGACGGCGGGGCCCACGCCTACTCCTCGCGCCGTGGCTTCAAGGCCATGAAGCGCGAGCTGCTGGCCGTGACCCTCGGCCCAGCGGCGTCCCGGAGGCTGAAGTGGTTGGACACCCCGATCACCTTCGGCCCCACAGACCATCCGGCCCGGGTACCCGAGGAGGGGCAGCTCGCCCTGGCTGTCTCCCCCACCATATGCAACGTCAAGGTGGGCCGCGTCCTCGTCGACGGGGGCGCCGCCCTCAACATCCTTTCCCCCGAGGTCTTTGAGAAGATCAAGGCCCCGGGGACGAATCTTGCGCCCTCGTTGCCCATTATTGGGATTACGAAGGGCCTCACTTGGCCCATCGGCCAGGTCTCGTTGCCCGTCACCTTCGGTGACCGCGGCAACTTCCACACCGAGCGCATCGTCTTCGATGTCGCCGAGTGCAACCACCCCTACAACGCGGTCCTCGGGCACCCCGCGTTGGTGAAGTTCATGGTGGTTACGCATTATGCGTACCTGACCATGAAGCTCCCAGGCCCCGCGGGCCCGATCGCAGTTCTTGGGGACTGAAGGCCGCCCTCTCGTGCTCCGAGCAGCGCGCTGCCGACATCACCCCTGCAACTCCCAAAGCGACGGGCGGCGCGGGGCCCTCACTTCCCCGTGTTCCCAAGCCGCGCATCATCGCCAGCGACGCAGAGCTGGTCAAGGAAGTCATCCTCGGCGACGGCCCGTCCCGAGCCGTCAAAATTGGCGGTTCGCTGGACAACAAATAGGAAAGCACGCTCATCGCCTTCCTTCGGGCAAACTCCGACGTTTTCGCCTGGCAACCGTCGGACATGCCCGGGGTCCCCAGGGGGGTGATTGAGCACCGCTTGGCCGTCCGCGCGGGCTCACGCCCGGTGCGGCAGAAGGTACGACGACAGGCCCCGGAGTGCCAAGCCTTCATCCGCGAGGAGATCGACAAGCTTCTCGCTGCCGGCTTCATCCGCGAGGTCGTCCACCCGGAGTGGTTGGCCAACCCAATCGTCGTCCCCAAGCCCAACGGGAAGCTGCGCATGTGCATAGACTACACCGACCTCAATAAGGCTTGCCCCAAAGACCCATTCCCTCTGCCTCGCATAGACCAGATAGTCGACTCCACAGCGGGGTGTGACCTCTTGTGTTTTCTTGATGCTTATGCAGGATATCATCAGATCCGCATGGCAGAGGAGGATGAGGAAAAAACTTCTTTCATTACCCCCCAGGGGGCCTATGCATGCCTTTTGGGTTGAAAAACGCTTGTTCTACATTCCACCGTGCTGTCCGTGTAACATTTGAATCGCAGCTAGGTCGCAACATGGAGGCCTATGTCGATGATTTGGTGCTGAAGTCGCGCGACCGCGCCAGTCTGCTCCACGACTTGGCCGAGATGTTCAGCAACCTTCGATGCACGAGGATGAAGCTAAACCCGGACAAGTGCGTCTTCGGGGTCCCGGCCGGCAAGCTCCTCGGGTTCCTCGTGTCCAGCCGCGGCATTGAGGCGAACCCGGAGAAGATAGCGGCCATCAACCGCATGCGCCCCCCGACGAGGCTCCGGGAGGCCCAAAAGCTGACCGGGTGCGTGGCCGCACTAGGTCGCTTCATCTCCAGGCTAGGGGAGCGTGCCCTCCCCCTATTCAAGCTTCTCAAGAGAACCGGGCAGTTCACGTGGATGGAAGAGGCCGATCAAGCCCTTGACGAGCTCAAGAGGTACTTGACTACGCCCCCTGTCCTCGTGGCACCAGCACTAGACGAGCCCTTGTTGCTCTACATCGCGGCAACCCCGCAAGTGGTGAGCGCGGTGCTCGTCGTCGAGCGCCCCTTGCCAGACAGGCGCGCGGCCCGGGATCCGCCTCCCGGGCCCGCCATCGCGGAGCCCGAACCCGGGCAGCCTCGCCAAGGCAAGTGCGAGTCTAGGGACACGGCGCCTGGGACAATCTCAACATTTTCACGACCAGACGGGGCGTGATTACTCGGACAACATCACCTTGGCGAGAGCGGGTCTGGGGAAGTCGTCCCGATACATTCCACATCCCAGCCTGGGCCCCTGGGTCTCGGGTATATACCAACCACATTCCACCCGGGGCCCCCGGGTCCCGGGCCCATATGTGTTCCCGGTGGCGAGGACTCGCCCCCTCTCGGGGGAGCTGAGCCCGAGCCCCCAGCCCCCGTCGGGCCGGGATCGAGGAGCACGCAACAGAAGCCGGTGCACTTCGTCAGCGAGGTGCTCCGCGACGCCAAATCGCGCTATCCCCAGGCGCAAAAGATGCTCTGCGCGGTTCTCATCGCGTCCAGGAAGCTTCGCCACTACTTCCAGGCGCACAAGGTATCGGTGGTCACCTCCTTCCCCCTCGGGCAGATACTGCATAACCGGGAGGGGACGGGCCTCGTCGCCAAGTGGGCAGTCGAGCTCGCCGAGTTCGACCTCCATTTTCAGGCACGCCATGCCATCAAAAGCCAAGTCCTGGCGGATTTTCTAGTAGAATGGACGCCGGGGCCCGAGCCGGATCCTGTGCTGGACGCCGGATCCCCGGTCCCCGAGCTAGCCCTCGATCTACACCTCTGCTGGACGATGAATTTCGACGGCTCCTGCGCCAGGTGGGCTTCCCGCCCCAGCGCCGGGGCCGGGGTTGTCCTCGTGTCACCCGCCGAGGATGAGTTCCGCTTCATCGTCCACCTCAACTTCGGAGCCACCAACAACATGGCCGAATACGAGGGCCTTCTCTCCGGCCTCCGGGCCGCGATCGCCCTCGGAGTGCGACGGTTGTGCGCGCAAGGTGACTCCGAGCTCGTCATCAACCAGGTGTCCAGAGAGTACCAGACTCTAGATCCCCAATTGGCCGCGTATGTGGACGAAGTGCGGAGGCTCGAGCGCCGTTTCGACGACCTCAGGCTTCGCCATGTCCCTCGCAGTCGCAACCTCGCCGCCGACGAGCTCTCAAGGCTGGCGTCCTTGCGAGCGCCGGTTCCCTCAGGGGTTTTTCAGGAAGCCCTCGAGGCCCTCTCGGCGCACTCACTCGGGATCTTGGGGACCGCCCCCGAGCCCGGGTCCGAGCCAGACACCCGCTCCTGGCCCCAGGATTTGGTCCTTGCGGCCGGATCCAACGCGCCTTCCTGGATGCACGAAATCCGGGCATATCTTCTCCGAGCGCATCTCCCCAAAGATGATGCGGAAGCAGAAAGGGTCGCTCGCTTGTCTAAGCACTACGTCATGGTAGAAGGGGACCTCTACCGGCGTGGCGCCAACGGCGTCCTGCTCAAGTGCATTCCGCGCGACTCCGGCGTCGAGATCCTCGCCGACATCCACGAAGGGGAATGTGGTAGTCATGCCGCATTTCGATCCCTGGTCGGTAAGGCTTTCCGGCAAGGATTTTATTGGCCCACGGCTTTGCAGGACGCGTTCGACCTCGTCCAGCGCTGCCGTGCGTGCCAGTTTCATGCCAAACAGAGCCACCAGTCAGCGCAAGCACTCCAGGTGATCCCCCTGTCCTGGCCCTTCGTGGTCTGGGGACTCGATATCCTCGACCCCTTCCCCCGGGCAGTCGGGGGTTATCGGCATTTGTATGTCGCCATCGACAAGTTCACGAAGTGGCCGGAGGCGTTCCTCGTGATCGACATCGACAAGCATTCGGCGCTCAAGTTCATTCGGGGAATCACCAGCCGCTTCGGAATCCCCAACCGCATCATCACCGACAACGGTGTGCAGTTTACGAGCGAGCTCTTCGGTGAGTACTGCTCCGGCGTCGGCATCAGGCTCTACTTCGCCTCCCCTGCCCACCCTGCTAGCAATGGGCAGGCCGAGAGGGCAAACGCGGAGATCCTGCGGGGCCTCAAGACAAGGTCCTACAACGACCTCAAAAAACATGGCGTCAAATGGGTCGACGAGCTCCCGGCGGTCCTGTGGGCGAATCGTACCACACCAAGTCGGGCGACCGGGGAGACCCCGTTCTTCCTGGTGTACGGGGCCGAGGCCGTTCTGCCATCAGAGCTCACCTTCGGCTCTCCTCGGGTACAGCGCTACAGCGACGACCCCGACCACGACAACATGCAGCTCGACAACCTCGACTTCCTCGAGGAACGAAGGCGGCGTGCCTCGCTCCGTGTCACTCATTACCAGCAGAGCCTTAAGCGCTATCATCAGTGTAAGGTTCGTGCCCGATCACTCCAGGTCGGGGACCTAGTCCTCCGCCGTGTCCTCACATGTGCCAGAAAGAATAAACTTTCCCCCATGTGGGAAGGCCCCTTCCTGGTGATCGGTGTCTCTCGACCGGGCTCGGTAAGACTGGGCCAGGAGGATGGGACCCCGCTTCCCAACCCTTGGAACATCGAGCATCTTCACAAATTTTTTCCATAAACACATCCTGTAAGTTGCGGGGTGCTCGGGCCAGCGCCGGATTTCTTCAAATTTCAGCGCTGGCCGGGGGCCGCCACCATGTACATTCACTTTCCCTAGCAGCAATTTCAATATCCTTTTTGGTTTCGTGCCCTTTGTCTTTTTCTGTGTGTTGCGTTCGTGGCGGTCTCCCCCGGGGGCAAAATTGGGCCGCGCCCGTGCGGCGGCTGGGTTTTGCGCATAATCATTAGTTCCCTACCAATGAGCTACTGTATCCCCTCCCGCCAAACCCGGAGCATTGTCCAGCCCGGGGCCGTGGGCGCGCCCCTCTGCACGGCGCCCCGGGCCCCGGCGGCTGCGGTGTCCCACCTGATTGGCTTCGGGCTCGGTTTTTTCTGGAGGTAGGGGGCGAAATGCTTATGCGTAATCTTTTCCTCCGCCCGGTCACGACCACGAGGAGGCCCTTGGGGGTGGCAGACGTCATGGTTTGTAGCATGGAATGGACAAAGGAACGAGCCAAATACTCTCACAGTTCACCGTGTGCAGATTAGACCAATTCCCGGCAGGTTTAGGCAGGCTTTCCAAACCTCGACGCGGGCCGGGGGCCCGCCCGGCTAGCGCAGCCCCGGTCGCCGAGGCCTGATGGCTGGGTCGTGGACCGCGTCCCGGGCACTGTCGATGCCCCGGGGTCTCGGGCAGAGCCCCCCGTCGGGCCAGCCTAGATTCCCGGGGCGGGCAGTGGTGCCCGGCCTAACCAGCTCCACCCCGACCACCAGCGCTGAGGCGCCGGGTCCTTCGCTGGCTGGCGACTGCAGGCACGGTCGAGCGGTCTGTCCCCGCGGCCTCGCTGCGCTCCCCGGGCCGGTGGCGCTCGGGGGCACGGAGGGTCCCCCGGGCCCGGAAGACGGACATAACCGTTTCCGCAAGGCTCGCGCTCAGTTGATCGCCCCCCCCCCCCCCCCCGTGCCGGGCTCCCGTGGTAGGCATCTACCCCAAGCCCCGGAAAGGGGACTTGGGCGCTACGGCCGTTCACGGCGGATGGCGCCTGGTGCTCAGCGATCCCGGGGGCTGGCAGCGCTCCCCGCCCCGGGATCATGCTCGCGGGGCCATGCCATCATTTTCAACATCCAGATACGTAATCTTATCTAACTTTAAACATTGCTCAAATTTTATTCCTTCCCCGTTTGTATGGCCATGTGTTTCGCTCTCCTCGGCCCCGGGGGCACAGCGGAATTTGCCGGAGCCAGGCGCGAGGGCCGCCAGGTTAGCGCCGTCCCGGTCGCCGAGGCCTGATGGCCGGGTCGTGGACCGCGCCCTGGACACTGTCGATGCCCCGGGGTCTCAGGCAGAGCCCCCTGTCAGGCCAGCCTAGATTCCTGGGGCAGGCAATGGTGCCCAGCCTGGCCAGCTCCACCCCGACCATCGCCGAAGCGCTGGGTGTTTCGCTGTCTGGCAACCCCCGCACACGGTGAAGGTCGGTTCCCGAGGGGCTCCCGGCGAGTCATAGGGCACGAGCTTAACACTATGGCCATACCTAACCCACGCGGGGCTTTTTCGTATTTTCTCCCTTCTAGCAGTCTGTTCTCGTGGCCTCGCTGCGCTCCCTGGGCCAACGGCGCCCGGGAGCACGGAGGGCCCCGAACCCGAAAGACGGGAGGGGTCGAACCTACGGACTTAACCGCTCCACAAGACTCGCGCCTAGTTCCTCGCGTCATCGGGGGCCGAGTTCCCGGGCGAGCAACTATCATGCTCGCTGCCCTCGGGGACCGAGCTCCTGGGGCAGGCAGCTACCCCGGGCCCCGGAAGGGGGACTTAGGCGCTATGGCCGATCACGGCTGCTGGCGCTCGGATGGCACCCGGAGCTCGGCGTTCCCGGGCCCGGGATATCGGAAAAAAAACAACAACAACAAATACCGTGCCTCCGGGGCACGGGACCCTGAACATAAGCAACATCCGGAACAACACACATAAGAAAAGGTACGAAAATATAAACATAATTATATATACACATGCAAATGTTTTTCTTTGTACAAGATAGGTGAAGGCAAAATCAGAGCGCCGGCGCGCGCGGAGGCCCGGGGATGTCGTCGCCCAGGGGGAGGTCACTCGTCTTCATCGGACCGGACCCCGGGCGGCGTCGGAAGGGGACCGGCGTCTTCGTCGGACTCCTCGGTCCCCGGATCCTCAAGGTGCTCCCCCCGGCCGAAGAACTCGGCCACTATTGCAGCGGCGTCGGCGACGGCCTTCCGTGCCTCCTCTTCCCCTTCGGCGGGGAATCCCTCGAGCACCGGGGCCAGGGAGAACTCCGCGTCCCGCGCCCAGTAGCACCCGAGGACGTACTCCGCCAATCGGGTCTTGGCGGCCTTCACCGCCGCCTCGCGCAGGGCGAGGGAGTTCTCCTTGTCCTCCAGGGTCGCCTCTCGCGTCGCGAGGGCATCGGCCTTGGCGTCGATGTCGGCGGCCAGTAGCTTCGCCTACTCCGCCTCGTGCCGGTGGTCGGCCTCTTGGTCCTCGAGGTCCTTTTCCCAGGACACCAGCCTTTTCCCCTCGCTCAAGAGGGGGCCCATGCCGTCTTGGGCCATGGCGTGGGAAAGGTTGGCGGCCTCCTCGCGAACCACCGCGGCTTCCTCGCGCGCGGCAATCTCGCTCTCCCGGGCCGCGAACCCGTCCTCTTGGGCCCTGGCGCGATCCTCCCGGGAGGATAGTTCCTTCTCCCGCGCCTCGATCTCGGACCTGGCGCGGGAGGCCTCTTCGGCGGTAGACTTGGCGGCGCCCTCCAGCTGGACGACGCGCCTCTCCACCGCCTTGATCTCCAGACAGCGGGTCGCCATGAAGATCTCGGTGGCGACTGTGCGGGCGGTGAGCTCCTGCATCGCCGTCGCGATCGCCGCCCGCCCGCTCTCGAGGTCCGCCCGGACCTGGGCGGACTCCAGTCTCTCCCGACGAGCTGCTGCCTGCACTTGGTCGGCGGCGGTCGCCAGTGGCACCAGGGCGGACAGAAGCGTCGCATGTCCGCGCGCCGCGCCTGTTCGCCGGGCAGCAAAAAGGACCAGGGTCTACTCCCCCCTCGCGGGAGACGGCTAGTCCCTGGCATCCCCCTCTTCTTCGGCAGCAGGGACGTCAGTTGGTTCCGCAACGGGCAATCACATCTCGTCTTTTGTCAAACCAGGTGGGCCCCGCGTCCCCTCGTTTCTCAAAGACGTGGCCCTATTCCTGCCCAGAGTGGGTCCTGGCCGAGCAACAGGGCCAGGGGCCACTGTCGGCGAAACGGGACTGGGGCCCCACATACCCCTGGGACGCGTCGATCTTCGGCCACGTCAGCTCCTCCAAGGCCCACATTCTGCACCGGTGATGGCCGGCTACGGCCGTTTTCCCGCTATGTACCTGGGCACGAGCACTGCCTTGGCCCGGGTGCACACTCCCCGGGCAAGTCGCGACGACGGCTCGCAGCCACCTCCTCGGGCCCCGCGTCCCGGGGACCTTCCCGTGCCCCGGCCTCGCCCCCCAGTCCCGGGAGCCACCTCCTCGGGCCCCGCGCCCCGGGGACCTTCCTGGGCCCGGGCCTCGCCCCCCGGACCCGGGAGCCCCCCTCCTCGGGCCTCGCGTCCCAGGGACCTTCCCGTTCCCGGGTCTCGCCCCCCGATCCTGGGACCCACAGCTTCAGCCCCGGGTCGCATCCCCGGGGCACATTACTAGGACTTCCCGGGCCCGGGCCTCGCCCCCGGTCCCGGGACCCACCTCCTCGGCCCTGGGTCGCGTCCCTGGGGCACATTACTGGGACATTCCCCGGCCCGGGTCACGCCCCGGGCCCGAGACCCTCTGGCTCGGTCCCGGGACACATTCCCAGGGCACATTACTAGGGCATTCCCAGTCCCAGGTCTCACCCCCCGGGCCGGGGAACACAGCTTCGGCCCCGGGGCGCGTTCCCGGGGCACATTACCGGACATTCCCGGGACCCATTACTAGGGCATTCCCGGGCCTAGGGCACGCTCCCCGAGCCCGGGGCTCACAGCTTCCGTCCCTGAGGAGCTCTGCTCCGTGTGTGCACGGAGGGCTCGATGAGCTCTCTGCCCCAGGCACGAGCCTGACTCGAGCGGATCAGCTCTCCAACCACCCGCATTAATGACGAGGCGACGAGGCGCGGCGCGCCTGTCGCCCAGTCAGGCATGCATGGGCTCTCATGATGACCCCTGTGAGCCCGCTCCTTGTGCGGTCAGAGAACTTTTGACTGAGAGGGCTTCAGTTTTCCACACTGGCAGCGATGGAGTGCGCTATCACACCTCCCCGACCAAGCCGCTCGCAGCCGCCGAGCGATGTGACGACAAGACGTCCCGAGCCGACTCTGGCGTGGCTCAGCAGGCAGCCGCATGCGTGCGACAAGACATATCATACCTAGAAAAGATTCCTCCTCGCATGTGAGCTAGGCGCTGTGGACTCCCCTTGGACTATGAAAGGAGGATCCATGCCAAGCAGGAGGAGGACCCTGGTTCCGGAGGCTGGTTCCATCGGCTTCTGCATTGTGCTCAGCTTCTAGAGAGACTTAGTTCCCAAAGCCAGGGCGAGCTCTTGAGCACCCCGCTCCAAAACACCTTGTAAGAGCAAACCACATTCATCTCCCACATAGCAAAACACACACAGGAGTAGGGTATTACGCCTCCGCGCGGCCCGAACCTGTCTACTTCTCCTGCCTCCCTTACGTGCCATCGTCCCAACGCTGCAGTCGTCCTGTGAACAACTCCCCTGGCCGAACCTCAAAGGGGGGTCTCCAGACTCCCCGCGGTTGGAGTTCACTCCTCCGACAAATGCCAACATGCTAGCCAATCTGAAAAGCAAGGTATGTGAATTACCTAAAGAATTTGTAGACTGCTTTGCTTGGAGTTATACCGAGATGCCTGGCTTGAGTAGGGATTTAGTTGAGCATAGATTACCTATTAAGTTTGGTTTTAGGCTGTATAAACAACCTCCTAGATGTTTTAATTCTAATATGTACAACCGCATCAAAGAGGAAATTGATCGGTTGTTGAAAGCTGGGTTTATTCGGCCTTGTAGGTATGCGGAGTGGATCTCTAATATTGTGCCTGTTGAAAAGAAAAATACTGGTAAAATTAGAGTGTGTATAGATTTTTGGGATTTAAATAAAGCCACTCCTAAAGATGAATATCCTATGCCTATAGCTGATATGTTGATCAATGATGTATCAGGACATAAAATGATTAGTTGTTTAGATGGTAACGCTGGGTATAATCAGATTTTTATGGCCAAAAGGTACATGTCTAAGACTGCTTTTCGTTGCTCAGCTTTTGTTGGTTTGTTTGAGTGGGTGGTCATGACTTTTGGGTTAAAAAATGCCGGCGATACATATCAATGTGCTATGAATTTGATCTTTTATGATTTGCTAGGCATTATATTAAAGGTATATATTGATGATGTGGTTGTTAAATCGGACGGGTTTGATAGCCATTTGGCTAATTTATGACTAGCTTTTGAACAAATGCATCAGTATGGATTAAAAATGAACCCTCTCAAATGTGCTTTTGGCGTGTCAGCTGGTAAGTTTTTGGGCTTTATAATTCATGAGTATGGTATAGAAATTGATCTAAAAAAGTAGAGTCTATTAAAAAGTTAGAAGAGCCGACATGTAAAAGAGATGTGCAGAAGTTGTTAGGGAAAATTAATTATTTGAGACAATTCATATCCAACCTAGTAGGAAAAATTGAATCGTTTGTTCCCTTGCTTAGGCTAAAGCATGAAGCTGAGTTTACTTGGGGGGCAGAACAGTGGAAGGCTTTTAATAATATTAAACAATATTTGTTAAGTCCTCCAGTACTTCAGGCGCCCAAGTCTGGTGTGCCTTTTAGGTTGTATATTGCTGCGCAGGAGACGGTGATTGGTGCAGTTTTGACACAAGAAGATGGTAGGAAGGAATACGTCATTACCTATTTGAGTCGTCGTTTGCTTGATACATAGAATAGGTACCTGTTTACTGAGAAATTGTGCTTGTCTTTATATTATGCATGTACCAATTTCGTCATTATTTGCTTTCCAATACTTGCACAATAGCTTGCCAAATTGATGTGATTAAGCATATGTTGTAACAATCGATCCTTAGTGGCAGAATTGGGAAGTGGGCTTATGCATTGGTAGAATTTGATTTACTATATGAGCCGTTGCATGCTATGAAGGGTCAGGTAGCGGCTGATTTTATTGTTGATCATATGGTTAAGGATGATAAAGATGCTAATTTTGTTAGTGTGTGTCCATAGAAACTTTATTTTGATGGATCAGTTTGTGGGAGCGGGCAAGGTGCTGGTAATGTTTTAATTTCACCAAATAATACTGCTTATGAGACATCGGTCCGTTTAGAATATCCTTGCACTAATAATCAGACCGAATATGAGGCTTTATTATTCGGTTTACAAAATTTAGTTGACATGGTATGAGGGATGTAGATGCTTTGGTGATTCGCTTTTAGTTGTCCAATGGATCAATAAGGAATTTCAGTGTTTTGATGGATTGCTAAATAGTTATTTGGACGGATGTTTGGATTTAATTAAGTTATTTGACACTTTCACTATTAAGCACATTGTCGGAGGAGGGAACTCCAACCGCGGGAAGTCTGGGGACCCCCCTTTTGAGGTTCGGCTAGGGGAGTTGTTCACAGGACAACTGCAGCGTCGGGACGATGGCACGTAAGGGAGACAGAAGAAGTAGACAGGTTCGGGCTGCGCAGAGGCGTAATACCCTACTCCTGTGTGTATCTGCTATGTGGGAGATGAATGTGGTTTTTCTCTTACAAGATGTTCTTGAGGGGTGCTCAAGAGCTGGCCCTCACTTGGGAACGAACTCAGTCTTTTGTTTTCTGGAGCAGCTCAAGAAGCTCTCCCAGAAGCTCCCCCTTTCTTGCAGGCATGGATTCTCCTTTCATAGTCCAAGGGAAGTCCACAGTGCCTAGCACACATGCCAAGAGAAAGCTTTTCTAGGTACGATATGTCTTGTCGCACATGTCCGCCTACTGAGCCACGTCGGAGTTGGTTCGGCACGTCTGGTCATCACGTTGCTCGGCTGATGCAGGCGGCTAGGTCATAGAGATGTGACAGCGCACACCATCGCTGCCAAAGCGTGGAAAAAGAAGCCCTCTTAGTCAAATATGTCTGACTGCACAGGGAGCGGGCCCACGGGGGCCGTCATGAGAGTCCACGCACGTCCGAGCGGGCGACAGACGCGATACGCCCCGTCGCCTCATCATTAATGCGGGTAGTTGGGGAGTTGATCCGCTCGAGTCAGGCTCGTGGCCGGGGCAGAGAGCTCATCGAGCCTTCCGCGCGCACAAGGTGCCGAGCCCCTTGGGGACCGAAGCTGTGGGCCCCGGGACTGGGGGGCGGGACCCGAGGCCGGGAAGTCCCAGCAATGTGCCCTGGGGATGCGACCCGGGGCCGAGGAGGTGGGTCCCGGGACCAGGGGGCGAGGCCCGGGCCCGAGAAGACCCGGTAATGTGCCTCGGGGACGCGACCCGGAGCCGAGGAGGTGGGTCCCGGGATTGGGGCGAGGCCCGGGCCCGGGAAGTCCCAGTAATGTGCCTCGGGGACGTGACCTGGGGCTGAAGCTGTGGGTCCCGGGACCGGGGGGCGAGACCCGGGCCCCGGGAATATCCTAGCAATGTGCCCCGGGAACGCGCCCCGGGACCGAGCCTCTGGCTCCCGGGACCAAGGGGCGAGGCCTGAGAATGTCCCCAGGCCACGGGGCCCGAGGCAGATGCGAGCGGTCGTTGCAACGCGCCCGGGGAAGACGCACCCGGGCTCGGGCAGTGCTCGGGCCCCAGGTACTTAGCAGGAAAACGGCCATAGCCGGCCGTCACCGGTATAGAATATGGGCCCCGGAGGAACTGTCGTAGCCGAAGATCCACGCGTCCCTAGGAAAAGTGGGGCCCCCAGTCCCATTTCGCCGATACACATTTCTAGGGAGAAAAATAGTAGAGCAAATTATTTAGCGCAATAGGCTTCTAGGTATAAGTAGAGGTATGTTTTTAATAATGGATAAACCGGCAATAATTAGCGGTATTGGTTTGAATAGTTATTTTCTGCAAGCCGGTTTTTCTAGTAGGAATACCCTGATATGTAATGTTTGTAACTGTAGTGGTGGCATTAGTTTTGTGCCTGGGTGTCTTTGGTGGCTGTGCATCCTTGCCCGGAAGGGTAAAGTCCAAGTCCACACTTGGTGTGACTGATGTGATTGATACAGAAGAGGCAGAGTATTGTCTTGATGGTGGGCTTGGGCAGTATGGTGATAGTGGTGATGTAGATGTACATATGATGTTGGAGGATGGGTATACCAGGAAAGGACTGAACAGAGTAGTATTAGTTTGGTCCAGGAGTTAGTAAAAAGTAGTGGAGATTTGGTACGTGGTTTATTGGGGACAACCGAATCAGTGGTAAAATTTGAACCGGGTGACTGGAGAGAGCCTTTGTTTAATTGTTTGAAAAACCTAGGTCAGACGAGAGATAGAAATGTTCGGCAACAAGTTTTGAAGTATACTTTATTGGATGACGAATTATATCGCCGAACTATAGATGGGTTGCTTTTAAAGTGTCTAGGTCCAGATCAGTCTAGAGTAGCCATGGGAGAAGTGTATGAAGGGATTTGCGAGACACATCAGTCGGCACATAAAATGCAGTGGTTATTAAAAAGAGCAGGTTTTTATTGGCTAATGATGTTAGAGGATTGTTTTCGTTATTATAAGGGTTGTGAGGCGTGTCATAGGTTTGGGAACATACAGTTAGCACCTGCAGCTATGTTGCATACTACTGTTAAGCCGTGGCCATTCAGAGGATGGGGTTTGGATTTTATTGGTGAGATACATCCTGCATCTTTTAAAGGTCATCGCTTCGTCCTAATGGCTACAGATTATTTTACTAAATGGACGGAAGTGGTTCCTTTGAAAAATATGACTCATAAGGAGGTTATTAGTTTTGTATTAGAGCATATTATTCATAGATTCGGCATACCACATACGTTAACCACTGACCAAGGTACTTCTTTTATGTCACATCAGTTTAGTGAGTTTGCCAAATCTTTTGGAATTAAATTGCTAAATTCGTCTCCTTATTATGCTCAAGCTAATGGAATTTTGCTTAAACTTAAATAAAATTTGCTTAAACTTATAAAGAAGAAAATAGAGGAACATTCTAGAAGGTGGCATGAGGTTCTTTCTTAGGCTTTATGGGCTCATCGGATATCTAAGTATGGTGCAACACAAGTGACACCCTATGAGCTAGTTTGTGGAGAGGAGGTTGTGCTACTTGTAGAGATAAATTTGCAAGCTCTTAGGATAGCCAAACAAAATGGTTTGTCTGCTGTGGATTATAGGAACTTAATGTTGGATAGGATAGATGATATTTCATAAGAGAGATTGAAAGCCTTGAAAGCGATCGAGAGAGAAAAATTAAGAGTAGCTAAGGCTTATAATAAGAGGGTGAGGGAAAAATCGTTTCAAGTAGATGATTTAGTATGGAAAATGATTTTGCCCATTGGTGCTAGAAGTAACAAGTTTGGTAAATGGTCATCGAGTTGGGAGGGTCTGTATAAAGTTGTAGAAATTGTCCCTCGAAACTCATATTTTGTTCAGTCTTTGCAGGGAATAAAGTTGCCTAAAGCTCTTAATGGGAAGTATTTGAAGAAATATTATTCTAGTGTGTGGTAAGAGGCATGACTGAATTTTGGATGGTACTGTATTTTGAGTATCCTTCTGAGAAAATAAGTGGTATGCTGTACGATCAAGTTTTGGACGATACCATAGTTTATGCATCGTTCTAGGAGTAATAGTCACAGTGTTTTGGGTAAAAATAGTTTATATTGATTATACCGAAAACAGGAGGGAATGTGTTAGTGGTATAATTTGGCCTATGGTTAATCTTGTTTGAGCAGGCTAAATTATGGTTGGTTTAGATATCAAATTCGTTGGAGTGGTTTGCTTGAGAGTTACTGGTTAAATTTGTGTGTAGGAGTTGATGATACAGCAAGAATATTATGTGTGCAAGTGGCTGAGGAGCTGCAGTGTTTTGCTTTGCATGGAGATGCATACATGGGCCATCTGTGGTTTGCTGCAGTCGAGGAGTATATGTGTTTGAACTAGTTACATGCATGGAATTTTTTTTATTTTTATATTTTTAAAAAAATATTTACAAAAGTATATTTTTATTTTAAAATTTTACAAAAATAAACTCCCAACGCCTTCCGGGACGGTGTTTTTTTTAAAACGCTCTTCCAGAAAACGATTTAATGACGTGGCAGACGGCCGTAAGCCGGACGGCTGACGGCTGTCTGCCATTTTGTAGGCGGCCTCCGGCCATAAATAAACCGCCCTCTAGAAGGGTGGGACGTTTTTGCAGGCGGCCCCCTTGCCACCCTTCCAGAGGGCGGTTTATTTATGGCCATGGGGCCGTCTGCAGAGTGCAAAAGGTTAATGGTATCAGAGCTCAAGGTTGCTCGGTGAGAGATTTCTTATTTCGTAATTTTTTTACCTACAGTTCAAAAACCAAAAAAATAGTAGATTAGATTACCGAAGTCCAAAACAATTCGAGCCTTTTTACTAGTTCTGTTTAATTTAAGTTGGTTAAGTTTTCTGTTGCATCGTTGTGTCGAGTTGTTGATTTTAGTGTCTAGTCGTTTAGAGTTTCGAGTTATTGCCACGTCATATCGCCACCATCATCGCCATCACCGCTGGTCGACTCTTCAATCTAGGGTTTGCTGAGTCCGAGTTGATCTGGTCGAATCCAAATAGGAGTTGTGCTTGAGTCCAAGTGGGAGAACTTGCCGATCCGAGATGAGGTTGAGCCGCGAAACCCTAACGCACGCTATCTACCTTAAAATAGGTATAACTTTCATATACGTTCTTGGAATCGGACAAATAAGTACTCTGCGGACATCTATAGAAAATTTCCTTGAAGGTTCTCCCCAGCTTTGCTGGGTTTGTTCGAAAATTTTTTGTGAAATTCGGCCGAGAAGATTGAGTTTTCGAGGTCCGAAGTTTCAGCACAGGTTTTAAAGCACGCTCACAAATTTCTACATGCCACATCTTACATCAGTTTGAGCTGCGTCTTCCTAAGGTTTTGCTGCTCTTGAGTTCCTAGTTGCAAAAAAAAAAAACAAAAGGTGCCCAAAAAACAAAAAAGAGTAAAAAAAGAACAAAAAAGTGATCATTTTATATGCGGCCCCCTAGCCATAAATAAACCACCCTCTGGGTGGGTGGTAGGTGGGCCGCCCGCAAAAGCGTCGGCCCCACAGATGGCGTTTTTGCAGGCGGCTCTCTTGTCGTCCTCCCAGAGGACGGTTTATTTATGGCCAGGGATCGCTTGGCCTATGAGCGTCTGCCACGTCATTAAAAATGCCCTCCCGAGAACGTTGAGAGTATATTTTTATAAAATTTTGAAATAAAAATATACTTTTATAAATATTTTTTAAAAAAATATAAAAATTAAAAAAAATTCTACATGCATGTAGCCAGTGGATTGATGAGGTGATAGAGATGGTTTGATGCATGCATCGTGTTGGGCTGCTGCTTGATTTTTTGCTTTCACACACGCAAGAGTTGTATTGCAGCGGACAGGAGCTGAAGTGCTGACCCATGTGCGATGAGGTGCTGATAAAAATATATGGTGTGGGACCCGGCCTGCCGTGATGTGTCGTTTCCATATTTTATTGGAAATTGCTTGCATGAAGCGGGATGGCACATGCGGCGGTAAAGGAAAGGAGAGATGTAGTGTTTTTAATATTTGATTTGTTTAGATAGAATCGTATTCGGTTGATTGGAGTTACCATGTATAAATTGTACGTCTCGTGTTTAGGTGTTTATATATATATATATATATATATATATATATATATATATATATATATAAGTATTAGGGGTCTCCTTCAAACAATTATCAATCTATACTGGTTTTTTTCCTATTCATCTACTTTTCTGCTACTGTCGGAGGATGAAATCTCGACGGCGGGAAGTCCAGAGACCCCCCTTTGAGATTCGGCCAGGGGAGTAGTTCTCAAATGAAGCCGGCGTCAGGTGTAGAAGGAAGATAGACGAAGAAGACGTAGAAGGAGTTGGTGGGGTTCGGACCGTCCGAACCAGGATCGGACCGTCCGAACCGTGGTGAAGCAGAAGGGTCCGGACCGTCCGAACCGTGTCCGGACTGTCCGAAGCGTGGTAACTGCGCGGGGCGTTGGGGAAGACGATGAACAGAAGCGCACAGAGGAGGCGAGAGGATTTATACAGATTCGGGCCGCACGGAGGCGTAAAACCCTACTCCTGTGTGTGTTTAGCTATGAGGTGGAGAATATGGTATTGTGGTTACAAGGTGAAGCTAGCTCACGGCCGGAGCCGGAGAAGAAGAGCAGTAGCTAGAGAGTGAGCTCGGGAGCAGAGAGTTCGAGGTGCCCAGTTCAGCCCCTCCAGTTCGGCCTGTGCACTTCGGCCCCCTCCTCTCGGTGGCTTGGATCCTCCTTTATAGAATCAGGGGAGTCCACAGTGCCAGTACATGGAGAGAGAGAGAGAGAACGCTGTCTTGTCGCACGTCTCCGCCTGCTGCCACCTGCTGCGCCCACGCCGGGGTAGGTCGGCTGCGGGCGGCCTAGTCTTCGGGACGTGAGGATGTGACGGGATGTGACGAGTCGTCCGGTCGTCTGGTCGTCTGCTGCTGAGGACGGCTGGAACGTGGAGACGTGACGGCGCACGCCTCCAAGTCAAAAGGCTTCTGACGGCACAGTCGGGTGTCCACGGGGGGCCATCCTGGGACGTCCACGCGTGGCAAAGCAGGCGATAGGGGCGACAGGCCCTGTCGCCTCGTCATTAATGTAGGTAGTTGGGGAGCTGGTCCGCGGAGTCCTTCCAGTGAATCGGCATCGGCAGTCGGTAGTCGGTATCGGCAGTCGGCGCCTGGGGACGATCGGTACCCGGTCTATCGGCCACCGGGCTCGGCGCCCGGGATCGGGGCCGATTCCGCGGTTCCCGGGCCCGAGGGACGCACCCGGGGAACGGGGTGCCCGGGACCGAAAGGTGCCCGGGCTCCATATATTTAGGGGGTAGTAACCGTAGTCGACTGTCACCGGTGTAGATTGTGGACCCTGGAGGAGCCGACGTGGCCGAAGACCCACGCGTCCCCAGGGCATGTGGGACCCCCTGTCCCATTTCGCCGACAGCTACTAATTTTTATCTTTGCCTTTTGTGCTAAAAAATGGTCGGCTTTCTCCATGAAAGAGGGGAATTCTTTATTGCTTTGCTCGAAAAGTATCTGCTCATTATCGTGAAAGTACGACGGTTATCGTGTTTTTGTGTGAATCAATTTCGCGTGAAAACAACACCAGGCAGGAGAAAGCACCGAGATGATCTCGAGAAGCTCGATGGATCCAATCTCCGAAGTCGCTAGCATCACCTTCACTCCCAGGTAGGCCTTCCGCTTCGGGAGCCTCGACTTTCTCACTGACAACTTCGGCAACCTTTCTCTTTCCGAATCGGAGACGAACTGATCGGAGGGAGACCCAGTCAACCATGCGCCAGTTGGTCTCGACAACGCTACAGCAATCTTCAACAATTTGTTTCGACAACAACCACGATTAACGGGGCCTGAGGCAACTCTTTTTCCTAGTATTAGACTTGGACACGGCTTAGTGCCAGTCGAGATCGGGCACCTTGGGGGCATGGCCGATGGAGGCAGGAAGAGAAGGGGCGGGATTGGAACAGTAGAACCACTCCTGATGCCACCTCTTGAGAGGTCTTGAGGGGGAGGGAGAGATAGATCTTCTTCAGCTCGTTGCGGAGCTGAAGGTAGGCACCCCCGACTACCTGGGTCTTTGCTTGCTTGGCTGGGGCTTGAGGTGGTAGAAATACCAGAAAAGGTTAAAGTAGGGGAGGACTCCGAGAAAAAGTTTCGCTGAGATTGATGAAGATGGTGATTTGAAGGATGGGAGTGGGGTTGAGGTGAACCAACTCGATCTTATAGTAATCAAGCAAGCCATGAAAGAAGCTGCAAGATGGGAGCGCAAACCCATGGCGGAAAAATGACTTAAAGACAACCACCTCGTGCGGCTCCGGCGTGGGGAATGGCTCACTAGCAGCCGCATGCCAGGTGATGAGCTCCTTCAGCGGCAACACAGCCTCCGTCACCAACTCCTCTAGCCTCGACTCCGACGTGATCGAGGTCTGCCACTCTTCGGTCGGCAAAGGTACGGATTAGAAAGATGAAGACATTACTGGATCTAGTGTTTGGGGAGGCAATGGAAGTGAAGAGATGAGCAAGGGAATGCAGAAAGGTTGCTAGATCTGGATCTGGTGGCTAGTGCGTGGAAACCCTAGAAAGCTTTGAAGATGGAGGGGTGCAGGAGCTTCGGAGACAAAGAGGCGCAATGGCTTGGAAACTGAAGGGATGCACGAATGGAGGAAGAAGGAAATCTTCTCTCTCTCTGGATTATAAAGAGCCACGCTGGGTGTGTGGGCTTGGGCTCACATATTCGGTCATGGGCCATAAGATAAAAAGTTTCTTAAATAGCACGCCTATTGGGCCGATCGCTGGTCACGTCAAAATCGTGATGCATGTGTTGTTTTATAAGATTCCTGTTAAATAATCAAATACGCTTCATGTTAAGCTGACTATCGGGTGTATTGTACTCGGGTATCTTAATTATTTTAAGGTATTGAGGATACATCCTTATAAGGATCGACAGCCGGTCTCCGATAAAACCGAGATGCGGGTACCTCTTAAGTACACCTCATCACACATTGGGCCTGAGTCCATAGTGAGTAAATTTTTATAAATTTAGCCTAATTCCCATGAGCAAATTTTTGGTCATAATTGACTGAAGAATTGTTTTTCTAAGTAAATATCACTCGGGAAAGATTGAAAGCTTAAAGTTTCTGACTGTACATTTAGTTGCTTCACAACTAAGTATAGAGTTGGAGGCTACACCCAATATAGGTATACCTATTCAGTGCACACTATTCAATATTTTACATGAAGCCCTTCATAGCCTCATTGACAGTTAAAGCGGACTCGGGAAGAAAGACACTCAGAAGATGAGTATTTGAGAACATAGCACTTAGGAATTTCTTTACCATGGAGGAAGAGCACTCGGCAGCAAGCTGTGACTCGACTTTGAAGGTCTCAGGGGTTACTGTGGAGGACATGGGTCCCGGGTACTCTATGGAGGCAAATACGGCCACCCGAATAGGAGGTGAGCTAGCCCATGTAATTAGAGATAGAGTAGGACTCAGCTTCATGTTACCTTGCACGACAAGGAAAGGGATAAAATCTTAGCCGGATATTCTATATATAGATAAGGAAACTCTGGGTCGTATCCGACTGAATCTCCTACCTTGTAACCCTTGCCTCTCAACATATATAAGGGGGAGGGAGCCCCCTCGGGGGATAACGAATATACAACGAAAGCAATCCACCACAACAGGAATAGGGTATTATCTCTCGTTGAGGGCCTGAACCTGTATAAATCTTCTTGTCTTTCTAATCCATCTAGCTTTAGGTCCGACGCATAGCCCCATATTCATTATTGCCGATATAAAACATTGACACATAGCACACCTTCCTTTTCTTAGCTTCCTTTCTTTGCACTAATGTAATGAAATGCCCAATTACTATGTTTAGAATTCAGAGCTGTCAAGTTCAGCGAAAGCAGTGGGGTTGTTCAGCTCCAATCCCTGAAGATGTTGTCAGTTTTTTTCGAACACGCAGGAGATCTGCGCATCATTTGTGGGGAAAAATTAGGGAACCCCCCACCACCCCAACACCAATATGTCTTACAACAAACATAGACAACCTCCCTAGGACACAAGGGCTATCGACCTAGCAAACAACTTTTGGAGCTTTGAGGCTCCAGCCAAGCACCAAAGTGCACCTTCATTAGCCACTTTTTGAATGACAACTGCCACACTAGGGGTTGCACCATTAAAAACACAATCATTCCTATGTTTCTAAATCCCAAGTGACCAAGACAGTGAGTTAAGCCCTTTCTTCTCATCCTTTTGCATGCCTTTCACAGCCTTCAACCACCAATTAGAGAACTTACGAGTGTCTTGATTTGGCAAGATGGAAGAGAAGCCAAGCCTTTGCAGAAACAAAGTCCACACCTGCCAGCTGAAGGCACAAGTGACAAGAATATGTTGCATCGTTTCCTCGGCTTGATCAAAAAAGGACAAGCAGCTGAGTGTGGCAATCCTCTCTTGGCGAGACGATCCGCCGTCCAACACCAGTTGTTGACAGCCAACCACAAGAAAAACTTACATTTCAAAGTGTCCAACTCTTCCAAATCCTTCTCCAAGGAGCAAATGAATTTTCCCAGTGAAGAAGGCCTCATAAGCTGACATGCTAGTGTATGTACATAATTTTGTAAGCTTCCAAAGGTGCTGATCCAGGATGTCTTGCTGCAAGATCACTCCATCCACTAAGTCCCAAATCTGTAGATACTCTTCAATAACTTGAACAGTCAAAGGTCCTTTAATATTTGTGATCCATGTTTGGTTGTCTAAAGTTTGAGCCACAGTGCATTGTTTGACAACCTTCTTAGCAATCATATTGAACAAGTTAGGAGCCAATTCCGAAATAGCCCTACTTTGCAACCATCTGTCTGTCCAAAACAAAGTGGATTGCCCATTCCCAACTTGTGATTCAACACCCACACTAAATAGGGCATGAGACATACTAGGTACCTAGATGGGTAGCCCTTGCCAAGCACAAGTGCTATCAGTTTTTTGGAGCTATAACCAATGAATCCGAAGAGCGCAGCTCATGTACTCCAAATTAAGGATCCCCAAACCACCATACATGAGAGGATGGCACACTCTTTCCTAGGGAAACTAGACACTTGCTGCCATTGGTTTTTTCCTGCCTCGACCAAAGAAAGCCCATCCTTTTTTTATCGATGCCTTCATTACCCACTCTGGTAGATCCATCGCAACCATAAGGTAAATAGGAATTGCGGATAGCACAGCACATATCGAGATGAAGCAACCGGCACGATTCATGAGTGAGGCCTTCCACATCAGAAGTTCATCCGCTACCCTGCCAACAAGTGCTTGTAGCTCAGCTTTAGATGGCTTCTTAATATTGAGCGGAAGACCTAGATAGGAACAAGGAAAAACCTTTAACTCACAAGGCAACATACTGGTAATCACTTCCAAATCATCCTCATTACACCGAATGGGGTTACTGAGCTACGCATGACCAACTATATCCAACACATGCTTGATAACTGAGAGGTCATATAACACCCTAAATTTATCCCCATATAAAAATAATTGTGAAAAAAGAATTTTAGAAATTAAATTAAAAGCCTCAAGGAGTGAAAATAATAAAAACAGAGAAAAATCTATAGCAAAATAGGCTTGGAAATAATTTTATAAAATTCTTTGCTTAATTATCTATTTTATGGAATTTTCTAGGATTTATTTGATTAAGGGAAGTATTTTTTAATGAATTAAATAGAGCTCACAATATTTAAATAAAAGAAAAACAAATAAAAACCCCCTCCCTGTGCATGGGCCGAATCCGGTCCAGTACTGTGCACTTAACCCCTCTCCGCGCGCGCGCTCGGCCCACAGCCTACGGCTGCCTGTCTCTCTGTGTGCTCGCCGATAGGTGGATCCCACCTGTCAGGATCGTCTCTAACCTCCAGTCAGAGAGCACTGTGCCGCTCCGACACCGCCGCCATGGAATCTGATCCAATCCACTCGATTCGGTGGGTTTCTAATCCGATTGAGTGAGGGGTTTTGATCCCCAAGGTCTCCTCTCTCTTCCCTCTCAAGAATTGTGGCGCGAAATCTAAGGAATCATGTTTAACTCAAGGTGGGAGTGGTTGGGCCTATGCCATTTGGTGAATGGTATAGTATTGGATAATGTTGTTTAATTATTGATGTTTTACTGCTATCTTATATACTTTATTAAATGCGGTTTATGCAAATTGAGCCCTATTATGTCATTCTTTGTTATACTGTGCATTTGCATATTTACTATGCGGCTTGCGAAATATTTCATGTACTCACCTTGTAATGAACAATCATCATTTAGAGTAGTACTTCAGTGAGGAGGGCTGCTTGGAGGACTAAGCGGGAGCCCGGTCAAGTTCGTGGAGTGGATTTCGACGTCGTTTTAGCTTAATTTCCGCTACTAGAACTTTATTATTTTGAGAGGCATCATTCGCCTCTGTAATAAATACTTTCAATATGTAAACAATTACTTTGATTATCAATTATGTCATGTGTGCCTCGGTTGATTCCTGGACGAGGATTTTCACACAATAAAACCCTAGAATTTTGGATGGGAATTCTGGACGTGATAGGTCATTAGCTGCTGGCCTTAGGAACATAACCACATCATCTGCATAAAAGAAGCACCGCTATTGTGTTTGCCGCACAACAAGGGGTTGCAGCCATCCCTCTCGAGATGTACGACTTACAAGCAAGTTAAGAACGCCCATGACCAGAATGAACAACATAGGCGATAACGAGTCACCTTGCCGGAGACCACAATGATGATAGATAACCTCTCCTGGCTCTCCATTGACTAAAACCCGAGTAGACGAAGTAGAGAGTACCAAACATAAGAGGTTGCACCATCGGTGACCGAATCCCAACTGATGTAAAACCTCCAAGAGAAAAGGCCTAAGACACCGAATCAAAAGCCTTTGAAATATCCAACTTTAGAAGAACATGTGGTTCCTTCTTCCCATTCAAACATTTGGACATTTGTTGGACAAGAAAAAAACTATCATGTATGCTCCTCCCTTTGATAAAAGCACATTGGTTGATGGAAAGCGTATCAAGCAATAACGGGGCAAGGCGGGTTGCCAATATTTTGGTCATCAGCTTCGCAAAGCTATGAAGGAGACTTATGGGACAAAAATATTTAACTTGACAAGCATCCACTTTTTTTGGTAGGAGAGTGATAAAAGCTGAATTCAACAGCTTAAACTTTGATACATGCCCCTGCTGAATAGCCGTCGGTGCTAGAAGCACATCTGCCTTGATAATCCCCCAACAACTTTTGTAGAAGCGACCAGTGAAGCCATCCGGTCTAGGAGCTTTATTGGAAGGCAAAGCCTTTCCTCAGTGAAAGGCTCATCGAAAGAAGCGAGATCGAAATGATGGTTATGCACACCCGCAAGGTCCAAGGAGAACATCCTATCAAGAGCCGAACCAAGGAGACTCTCATAATACTCAAGGACTGCCTCATGTTTTTCAGCTTGACTAGTAACAACCTTATCTCCCACCATTAATTTAGAAATAAAATTCTTCCTCTTGTGATAACGAGAATGATGGTGGAAAAAGGAAGTATTAGTATCACCTTCTCGAAGGGAGGCGACCTGGGACTGCGACCGAGCAATTGTACTTTCAAGAGATGCCAATCCCCAGACAATGGAGCTTGAATTTCTTTCTCAGCCAATCCTCACCAATAGAGAGGGCCCTAGAGTCCCTAGCGATCTCAAGTTGATGGAGAATTTCCTTAGCCATGGCGAGCTGAATCTTAACATTTCCCACTCTTTTATGACTCCAACTTTGCAACCCTCTACTCAACCGGTGGAGCTTGAGAAACAATCGCTCCACCGGACATGAAGATTGCAAGGGGGGCTCCCAACTCTGCTGCACTGCATCATAAAAACCCTGAACCTTGGGCCAGAAACTCTCAAAATGAAACCTTCTTTTACCACGGACATTAGTTTTAAGACCCAACAATAAAGGACAGTGATCTAAGACAACTGAAGCTGAGCTTTGTAGGAGAGAATCAGGAAAAACCTCCTCCCAATCCGGACAACAAAAAACTCTATCCAGTCTTACAAGCGTAGGCGAATCACGCTCATTTGACCATGTGTACTTATGACCATGTAGCGGGATCTCCTTAATGCTAGCATCATCCAAAAATCTCCTAGAACACCCCGTCATGGCCCTATTCAGATTGCAATTATTCTTGTGAGCTGCTTGGTAAATAAGGTTGAAATCACCAGCCACTAGCCAAGTGCCGGCGCAGATAGCCCGAACATCCCTCGGCTCTTGGAGAAACAACAGCTTATCCTCATCTTGCTGTGGACCATACACTCCGGTAAACCACCAGTTACGACCTTCTTGTTCAATGAATTAAACCGAAACTGAAAAAAGATCCACTCTGTTTGCCAAGGCTTCGCAGACCAAGCTCCAAGCCACCAGTACACCGCCCCTTGTTCCATCAGCTGGCATCACAACATATTTATCATAGCTAGACCCAGAAATTGAACGAAACAACTGTCTTGACATATTTGCCACTTTAAATTCCTGTAAGCAAACAATATCCACATTCGAAGAAAGGATCACATCATGAACCGAGTTACGCTGATCTGGGCTATTAAGTCCCTGGGCATTCCAAATCAAAATATTGGTTGGATTCATTGGAAAGAAAGCAAAACGACCACAAAGAACACAGAAATACTAACAACCGCCTGACAGGACCTCCGCCGAACAGGATTGGTCAGCCTCATTCGCATTCCAGCCATAGATTGCTGCCAAAGCTGTCAGATGAGTGTTAGAAAGCGGGTTGTCGAATAGTTTGCTATAGCAGTCTTGGGCTTACTGGGTAATCTTCTCATTTTCAGCCACAAATCCTAGCTTTCTTATAACTCGTTTTTGAGCATCAGAGAAAACTGGTTCAGGCGAACAAGGATTCGCCCCTGCGATGCGGCGGCTGCGACGGGGAAGAGAGCCTGGGGGAGGTGCCTTAGATCTTCTCATTTGCTGAACCGGAATAGGAAGCATAGGCGTCACCTTTTTTATGATGCCAGCAGCAAAACGGATGCATGGTGTCCGCTGGCTAAGTCACCGCAGGGGGGGTTGAAGCCGGTGGAGAAGCCCCCCGTTAAGCCCGCGCCGTCGAGCATACACGATCAGCGGTGGCTGATGGAGGCTGCCTGCCCCCGGCGCGGTCACCGACTCGATCTGCCCCGGATGTGCCGCGCCGCCAGTGAGCCCTTCCTCCGCCTTGGTCGCTGTACCTAGAGCTTCATTCGTTGCAACAAAATCGTTTCTGGAGACAGGAGAGCCTTCCTGTTGACCTCTTCAGCTGTATCCAAAGGTATAAGAGCCGTCCCCACCACCTGGTCCAGGAGAGCATCCACGATGGGCTCAAAGATGTAGTTCCCTTTTGCGACTCTGTGTTTCTTCAGTTAAAGGTACAACACTCTTTCTAGCTGATATATTCATAAATATAAAATTTTACAGTGTGATACAATTGTTCACTATTTATTTTAACATTATGCAGCTAGAACTAATCTATAGTTTATATATATATATAATATAAAAAATACCAGTTCATTCTTTCCTAAATCCACCCACAGAAATATACACGAATCTTTCTAACAATTAGATTAATCAATCTAACAGTTGAATTAGCGCTGCAATTAGCAATCGCTCCCAATCCTTCTCCCGACCACGCAGTCCACTCTCGTTCCCAACCTTTGCCAGTTCGTCGCCAGCTCGCCGCAACCGAGTGCCCTAGGCTACCGTCTCCTCCTCCTCCTGTACGTGCGCTGCCATCGCCGCCCACCCAAGCGACCTCCTAGTCCGTTCCGCCATCGCCAATTTGTCACCGCTGTTAGAGTTTAATTTTGTTATTAGTGTATTTGCATATTTACTTTCTACATATACACGTAGAAAATAATTTGTAGTAACATATAAAGTTACATTGTAACAGTGTGGGTGCTAAGAGATACATCACGGTAATGCGTGTGAAGCGCATAAGTGTGATGGCTGCCGAATCGTGTGGATTGAGTTGTGCGAAACGGTTGGAGGTTTCAATATCTGATACGTGCAACATGAGTTGCATGAGATATGTATGCTAGCTAGAGTAGGAGATGCATGCATGGTGTAGTCTAGGTCAAAGAGCCACGATAGGAGATCGAGGTTATGTCCTGACTTGTACACTGTATTAGTTGAGAAGTGTGGCATGAGTTGTGGCCGAGTGGAATAGTGACCGGTTGTTAATTCTCTGCATATTTGTCTTATATAAGAAAAGAAAATCGATGAACACTGTGTGGCCTGCGTCAACATTGTGCTCCTGCTTGTTTTGTTCTCTGCTTAGAGAGTGGCCTGATTCCAACAACCGCCGCCTTCCGCCCTAGGCCACCTCCTCCTGCGCACCCTCCACCCGTCACGATCGTGGCCTTCTCCTGCGCGCGCCCTTGGCCACCGGCACCACAATCGCCGCCTACCCCAGTGCCAAGCAAACGACCCCGCCGCCGCGCCCTCCGCCCGCTGCCGTCGTCGCCGCCAGTCCGCGCGCCCTCCACCGATGCGACGGTCGCGCTCCAATGATGTGGCCTCGAACGACACCGCAGGTCATATCGCCAATCGGGGGCCGTCATCGCCGTGGCCCGTATCCCGCCGTGGCCCTTCGCAGTCGCCGCCATCATCAACAGCCACGCCCGCGTCCTATTCTCCTGCAAAGGTAAGTCGTGCGATCTCCTCCCCCACCGTGAGCAACGCCTCGCTCGACTCAGCCTCGCCACATAGCCTGTTTGCCCGCGATCTCCTTCCCTCTCCCCCTCAGACTTCGGCGCGCCTCGCCTCTGCCACCGACTCCCTCTCCCCTGCCGCAGTCCACGCCGCGCGCTACCATCAGCCCTCCATGCCGCAATGACCGCACCCTCCCCTGGTGTTCCATGCCTTTGGCACCATTGTCCGTCCGGCAAGGTCACAGCTTGCTCCACTGCCGGTGCGGGCATACCAAGGCCGATTCGGATCGGCGGCGAGGGGATCGGGAGCGTCAAGGCTGGAGCGGATCGGAGCTAGAGCCACATCCAATGATGAGGCTGGTCATGTCCTCTCTTAGCTCTACCGATTTGATTAGCAACAGTGCAGGTAGGAGAACGGAATATGACTACCTCCCAGAAGGACAGGTGAGGTCGATGTTATATATGCTTCCTACATGTTTGATAAAATGCTTGACTAGCACTAGATACTGGAAATCGAATGAAGGCAGTGAGTGGACCAGCACTTTGGCAACTAGAGACCTCAATTTGTCATTTAGGAGATATTCCTACAGTGGATATTGCAATATCGAGGTAAATTTTAAGCTAATTAACTGTACATCGTAATAAGCTGGGTTTTTCTTATAAAATTTCCCTGGCTATGTTTGGGAAATTGAAATGGAGGCTTATACATGTTTAATTTGGAAGCTAAACTGTTATTATCTTCTTATGGTAATCAATAACAGAAAAATTATATTATCTTAGTAGACACCACCAAAAATCGATGATTAGGAATGCAACATATTTGAGAAGTGCAGTGCTATCTTCCTCATGCTAAATAATAATATTGCTAGATGCAGTAGGTGTTGATCAGTTGGCAATGCAAAATATAAGTTCACAATATATAGCGCAAATCACTCCCGTATGCACAAAATTTACATTACGAAAGTGTTAACGCCAAAATTTGGTAAGGCCCTGTGTCAGATTCGGTCAAAGGGGAAATTGCAGTCAACTAGCGGAAATTGATCCAGAAGAGACCGATTCCGGGAGGGAGCCGTGAAGACTGTTGTTTGGCGGTTGTTTACTGTACCTATTAATTAGGCAAGTGTTTATCTTTAGGAAATCTGACCTCGTGTTCGGTCAGGATTTGTTAGCGTTTTCTGTTATAATTAGGAAATCATGTATCGTGTCCAATAAGGACTCGTGTAACTCGGGATATAAATACGTACGCCCGGGGACCTTGTAAGATATCACTCGATCAATACAATTTCGGCGCATCGCCACCCTTCCGACGGGATCTTGTTTCTCGAGCTGGGCTGCATCGGTTAGGTCCGACCTCCTGCGAGAGGGTAAGTCTCGTCACCCCGGCTACCTATCGGCTAGGACTTTCTCGGTTGGGTCCGATATTCTAGTCGGTTTATGGTAGTCGGCTTACCACGATATATTTACTTTATCTATGGCTGCATCAGTTCAGTTTGACCTCATAGATTGATTAGGTATATCACATCACGTGTGCATAGATCGTATCGGCTTACTGGGAGCGATTTATCATCAGTTTGTGCTGCATCGGTTAGGTCCGACCTACTAAACTGCTAGCGATAAATCGGTCCTGCTAGGTCGATGCTTTATGTGCAAGCGTCTTATCGGGGGTGCATAGCCGGTAAGTTATCATGTTTTAGCATCACGATCGCATCAGGTCCATCAGCTTATCGAGACTTCGTTATTATTATCAGTCTGTGCTGCAACGGTTAGGTTCGATCTACTAGACTGAATAATAACGTTATTCTTAATAAGCTGATGGGTTTTATGCGATGTTGTTATCGGAGTGCTTAGCCGATAAGTTATCCCTTATTAAATACAACCGATTATACTGCTTGCCTTGTTGTGCATTCTTGCCTGCATTACTGTTACTATCGGCTAGGGGCTAGCCGATTGGTTTATTCTGCCGATCCGAATACGAGCACCAGCAGGTTCCCGGGCACGACCTCAGCCAAGCCCTCAGGCACGACCTCAGGTAAGGACCCGGGCACGAGCATAGGTAAGAACCCGGGCATGGGCACGAATAGCGGATGAAGATCCCGTGAGCCGATGTGAGCAAGGGGCCTGGGCACGGGTGCGGGCAGTATCTTCATAGCAATACCAGTAATTTTAAACTATGATCGGCTGGAGTTTATTTGATTTATTTACTTATGCATTCTGCCTGTTTATTTTACCAAGTTTATAGCCGGTTTTTGAGCATCCCTTCGATGATCGGCTAGCGCAATACTTGTTTATTATTATGCTATTGCTCTTACCGTCATCGGCTTTTAGCCGATGTATAAGTGCTACAGTGCGTATCGGCCATCGGCCGATGAGATGAGTCCAAGCCGGCTTCCAGCCGATTGGCTCACGAATTTGACATCTTCTCTCCTTATCAATTGCAGGGTCAAATTTACTGGCACACCTACGAACCTCAAGATTTTAGGACCTGCACTGGAGTGAAGCAAATCTCCCAGGCCTTCGCGTGTCTCCCAGACGCCGGACGGCCCCCGGCGGTTTTCGGCGTCAACACGTTTTTGGCACGCCCAGTGGGACGCGAAATTTCGACGCAAAGTTTCAACGCGAAGTTTTCAACAATCAGATTGGCAACATGGCCGGGAAAGAAGTTAAAACAGACAACATAATTTCGGTCAGCTTGGAAGATTTAACAGAAGAACAAAAACAGCAAATTGAGCAAACTATGGCCAACTTTCAGAAGCTGTGCTTAGAGTCCTTCAGCATGACAAGGCAAGGGCCGATTCAAAAATCCCAGTTTCCGAAGGCAGTATTGGTTGGAGAATCGAGCCGTACGCCACCTGAGAGTCCACCGGTAAAACCCTTACAAGAGATGGTGAATGAAGCAGTTCATCACGCGCTCATTAATCAGTCCAGAATTCTGGTGAACACACTTCATAATCTTATAAAGAAGACGGTGGATGGATCAATTATTCAAGAGCCTGCTCGGGGTCCTGTTTACCTCCCACCGAAGGTTGAACCGACTCAGATTGCTTACAACATCAGCAGAGATATACCAGAAAACATGTTTGCACAGAACCAGGCTGGGGGGCAACAGGATATTCCTACTGGGTACCATCGGTCTTCTTACTATGGAGGATATCAGCAAAATTACCCAGGAGGCGGGGCCGTTCCAGGTACTTACCAGACGGAATATAATAGACAGAATTGGCAACAGACTCCACCCGTATAGTATCAACAAGACAACCTGAGGGAAGAAGATCTATCAACTAAGGTTGCTGAAATAGTGAGGGAGCAGTTCGGGATCAAGCCTAAGAAACAAACATTCATGTATCGGCATCCATATCCTGAGTGGTTCGATAGGGTTCCATTACCACACCGATACAGGGTCTCGGATTTTTCTAAGTTCTCAGGGCAGGACAACATGTTTACAGTGGAACATGTCAGCCGATTCCTAGCACAGTGCGGGGAGGCATCGGCTGAAGAGGCTCTGAGGGTCAGATTTTTCCCCTTATCACTATCGGGATCGGCTTTTACGTGGTTTTCTTCATTACCACCGAATTCCGTTCGGGGGTGGGCCGATCTAGAAAAACAGTTTTATAAATATTTCTTTGCTGGAATTCATGAGTTGAAACTGTCAGATTTGACATCGGTTAAGCAACGACCAGATGAAACAGTAACGGAATACGTTCAGCGATTTCGGGATATCAGAAACCGATGTTATAGTTTAAACCTGAGCGATGGGCATCTGGCCGATCTGGCTTTCTAGGGTCTCTTGGCGCCGATTAAGGAGAGATTTTCTTTGCAAGAGTTCGAGTCCCTGGCGCACCTAGTACAGAAGGTATCGGCTCATGAAAGCCGATTTCAAGAGGCAAAAAGGGATAAGTACCAGAGAAGGGTTGCTCAAGTACAGGTCTATTCATCGGATTCAGACGATGAGGAATCCGATGCTGAAGTTGGATTGGCGGAGTGGACCAGGAACAAGAAATCAGTATCATGCCCATGGGTCAAGGATATCGGCAAGGAGGAGCGGTATGATTTCGATATTAGTAAAGCCGATAAAATCTTTGACTTGCTGTTACAAGAGAAGCAGATACAACTGCCGCCGAATCACGTGATTCCATCAGCGGAAGAACTAAAGAAGAAAAGATATTGCAAGTGGCACAATACTATATCGCATCATACTAATGAGTGCAAGGTTTTTCGGCAACAAATTCAGTCGGCTGTCGAACAGGGCAGAATCAAATTCGAAGACAAGAAGCTGATGAAGATCGATGGGCACCCGTTTCCCGTAAATATGGTCTATGCGGGATCATCGTCAAGAGATCAGGCCGATGGAGCGAGACGTCAAAGGTATAAATCAAGGATTACTTCATCGGACATGATTGAAAAATATTCTAGATATGAGGAACAGAGGGATGAGCCAGAAAGATATAATCCGCATTGGGACTGCCCGTTCTTCCGGTTCTGCTGGGATCAAGGGATGAGACTACCATCAGTTGAAAATTGCCCCGAGTGCAGCAGTACAGGGAATCGGCATGATCGCCAGCAGGGGTTTTCGCACGATCGGTCCCTTGGGAAAAGAGCATCGGTTCATAGCCGATTAGGGCCGATCCATGAAGAGTTCTTTGAAGAAGATGAAGAGGAAGTACGTGAGAAACAAGTCCAGAATCCTCAATGGTGCCCTAGTGGGATATTCACGAAAAATCAGAAGAGAAGGGCCTAGCGTTTACGACACCAAGAGCAACAGGAAGAACAGAGTCAAGATCAGGGAGAGGCCGATCATCGTCACAAGAAAACTAAACAGGTTTGGCGCATGAAGAGAAAAGACGATGAACCTGATCAATCGGCCCTAGCAAATATGGTGTTCTTTTTACCTCGGGAATACAAAGCACTTTCATCAGATGAAGAAGGCGATGAGGAGATTTTTGCTCAACTGACGTTGCAACCCGATCAGGCTATATTTGATAAGCCTGAAGAGTTAGAGCATCGGCACCTAAAACCGTTATATATCAAGGGTTATGTGAATGGGAAGCCGATGACAAAGATGTTGGTTGATGGGGAAGCAGCAGTCAATCTCATGCCTCATGCCACATTCCGGAAATTGGGGAAGACTGCTGAAGATCTGATTAAGACAAATATGGTGCTAAAAGACTTCGGTGGGAATTCATCAGAAGCGAAAGGCGTATTGAACGTGGAGTTGACAGTGGGGAATAAGACATTACCCACCACGTTTTTCGTTATCGACGGAAAGGGGTCATATAGTTTGCTTCTCGGCAGGGACTGGATTCATGCAAACTGTTGCGTGCCTTCGATAATGCATCAATGTTTGATACAGTGGCAAGGAGATCAAGTCGAAGTGGTCCTAGCGGATCGGTCAACAAATGTTGCCATGACCGATCTACCAGTCTGGGAAGCCGATGGTGTTGATTGCCTATCCGGAAAAATATGGGAAGGAGATTACATTAAGGTCACTAGCCAGGGGATACAGCCGATTCAGCAAGTCGGCTCTGAATTGTTACTCTGATGGGCTCCATTGAAGATTTCGAGGGGAAACTGGGGCAAGGATTTACGTCGACTGATGATTTGGAGGAGATCGACATAGGACCAGGAGATAAGCCAAGGCAGACGTACATAAGCAGAAAGTTAAGTCCTGAACTTCGAGAAGAATTGATAACACTGTTGAAGGAGTATCGGGATTGTTTCGCCTGGGAGTACCATGAGATGCCAGGATTAAGCCGGTCAATTGTTGAACATCGGCTGCCCATTAAATCAGGATATCGGCCATTTAAGCAGGCTCCAAGGAGATTTAAGGCAGAGTTATATGAGCCGATCAAAGCAGAGATTACAAGGTTGTATGATGCCAAGTTTATAAGGCCATGCCGATATGCTGAGTGGCTTTCTAATATCATCCCGGTGGAAAAGAAAAATGAAAAATTGAGGATATGTATTGATTTCCGGGATCTGAATAAAGCTACCCCCAAGGATGAATACCCAATGCCGATAGCGGATTTATTGGTGGATGCAGCCTCAGGCCACAAAATTATCAGCTTCATGGACGGCAATACAGGATACAATCAGATTTTTATGGCTGAAGAAGATATACATAAGACTGCGTTTCGGTGTCCTGGAGCTATCGGCTTGTATGAGTGGGTAGTAATGACTTTTGGATTGAAAAGTGCCGGTGCGACTTATCAGAGAGCGATGAATTATATATTTCATGATCTCATCGGCTTGTTAGTAGAGATTTACATTGATGATGTGGTGGTTAAGTCTAAAAGTGAGGAAAGCCATATAGCTGATCTGCGAAGAGTGCTGGAGAGGGCCAAGAAATATGGGTTAAGGATGAATCCTAATAAATGCGCTTTTGGTGTATCAGCTGGGCAATTTTTGGGTTTTATGGTTCATGAGCGAGGAATTGAAGTTAGTCAGCGAAGCATCAAAGCCATCAAGACTACGGAGCCACCAAGCAATAAGACAGAGCTGCAATCATTGATCGGCAAAATTAATTTTGTAAGAAGATTTATATCGAATTTGTCAGGGAGGATTGAGTCTTTTACTCCATTATTGAAGTTGAAAACCGATCAAAAGTTTGTGTGTGGGGGGCAGCACAGCAGAAGGCGTTCGACGAGATCAAAAACTATCTGAGTTCCCCACCTATTTTAATTCCGCCGCAGAGAGGAGTGCCGTTCAGGTTGTACTTATCAGCCGATGAGAAGTCCATCGGGTCCGTTTTGATACAGGAGTTTGAGGGAAAAGAGCGAGTTGTGTTTTATCTGAGCAGAAGGCTTTTGGATGCTGAGACAAGGTATCCTGCGGTGGAGAAGTTATGCCTGTGCTTATATTTCTCATATACAAAGTTAAGGCATTATATCCTATCGGCTGAGTGTACAGTAGTTTGCCAGGCCGATGTGGTCAAATATATGTTGTCGGCTCCAGTCTTGAAAGGGCGAGTTGGTAAATGGATTTTTGCTTTGACAGAGTTCGACTTGAGATATGAATCGGCTAAAGCAATTAAGGGACAGGCAGTAGCCGATTTCATTGTATAACACAGAGGGGCTCACGAAGATTATGTAGAGCCGATCCCATGGACTTTGTTTTTTGATGGATCGGTTTGCAAGCATGGGTCAGGTATCGGCTTAGTTATCATATCGCCTCGGGGGGCAAGTTTTGAGTTTGCTTTTACAATTAAGCCTTATCGGACTAACAATCAGGCAGAATACGAGGCGGTGCTAAAAGGACTTCAACTCTTAAAGGAGATCGGGGCCGATGTCATAGAGATAATTGGCGATTCTTTATTGGTGGTCAAGCAGTTGTCTGGAGAATATGAGTGCAGGGATGATGTTTTGAGGTCATATTATGAGGAGTGTACGGATTTATTAAAGGATTTCAAGATGGTATCAATAGATCATATTCCCAGGGAGCAGAATTTAGAAGCCAATGATCTTGCGCAGATTGCTTCAGGGTATCGGCTGAATAGGCAGGTTGAGGTTGAGATAGCTGATATTGACATTCAGAACAAGGCCGATGACTGGAGACAGGAGATAATTGATTACTTGCAAAGTTCGTCGCAATCGGTTTCCAGAAAAATTCGGTATAGAGCTACTAAGTATGTGCTGCTTGATGGGGAACTGTATTATCGAACTTTTGAGGGAGTTCTGCTTAGGTGCCTGAATTTGGAAGAAGCCAAAGTGGTTATGTGCGAGGTGCATGAAGGCGTCTGTGGGACTCATCAATCGGCTCATAAGATGAAGTGGTTGCTGAGAAGAGTAGGATATTTTTGGCCGACAATGCTGGAAGATTGCTTCAGGTACTACAAAGGATGTCAAGATTGTCAAAAATTTGGAAATGTACAACGAGCACTAGCGTCGGCTATGAATCCTATCATCAAACTGTGGCCCTTCAGAGGATGGGGAATTGACATGATCGGCCAGGTTTTTCCTCCATCAAGTAAGGGACATAAGTTCATATTGGCGGCAACGGATTATTTTACCAAATGGGTAGAGGCGATTCCTTTGAAGAAAGTTACGTCCAAGGAAGCGATCGAGTTTATAAAGGAGCATATAATTTATCAGTTTGGGATTCCTCAGACGATAACTACTGATCAGGGGTCTATCTTCATATCTGATGAGTTTCAACAGTTTGCTGCCAGCATGGGGATCAAGTTATTAAATTCATCGCCTTATTATGCTCAGGACAATGGACAGGCGGAAGCTTCTAACAAGAGTTTGATCAAGTTGATTAAGCGGAAAATTGATGAGCAACCGCGGCAATGGCATACTACATTAGCCGATTCATTGTGGGCCTATCGGATGGCATGTCATGGATCTACTCGGGTGCCGCCGTATCAGTTGGTATATGGACATGAGGCGGTTTTACCGTGGGAGACTAACATCGGCTCTAGGAGAATTTCTTTGCAGAATCAATTGACAGCCGATGATTATTATAACTTAATGACAGATGAACTTGAAGATTTGGCTCAGAATCGGTTAAGGGCGTTGAAAAGGATCAAGGAAAATAAGGCTAAGGCAGCTCGGCATTACAACAAAAAGGTGGTGAATAAGTCGTTTGCCGATGGAGATCTTGTGTGGAAGTTGATTTTGCCGATCGGGTCCAGAGATAATAAGTTTGGAAAATGGTCGCCTAATTGGGAAGGGCCCTATCGGATTAATCGTTGTGTGCCTGATAATGCCTATGTATTAGAAGATCTTGATGGGACGGAGTTTGCTAAAGCGCTTAACGGGAAATATCTCAAGAAATACCATCCCAGCGTTTGGATCAATTCTTAAATTGGTTAAGTGCGGCCGATTTCTAAAGTAGTTCGGAAAGCCGATGTTTTTGCGTCGCCTAAAGACAGCCGATATCAATCGAAATCGCCTTTAGATCAAACAGAAATATTATCAAGAATGAAGAAAGCGGGCAGCAGAGCCGATCAGGATATATTACAGTACAATTAATGTTTGAGGAGGCCATCGGTCATTAACTTACATGAACTTTTGGATCATTTTGATTGCGTGCAGGCGGATTTGGTCAATTTCATTGATGGCCCGGATGTCGTCTTCATCGGAGCCCGGGATGGTCTTCAAGTTTTTACGCCGATGAATGACTTGACGCAGCGTCGCTGCAACCTTAGCCTCTTGGTCTTGGATGGCTTGCGGCAGGCCGATAAGCTGGGACTCTGTGGCTTCAAGATCCTTGCGAACTTTTTCGAGTTCTGCCAGCAAATCGGCCTCCTTCTTCTTCAGTTGATCTAGCTTGGGTTGGAGCTCTTGGGGGGCGGCTGCCATGTCATCAAGTCTTTTCTTCTCTATCTGAGCTAGCAGCTGATCGGCTTGGATGTCTTCGGTGATCTTCTGTTGGTCAGCGCGATCGGCTATGCGCTGCTAAGCTTGATGAGTTTAAACCTATGAGACTCCAGGTATGCTGCGGGGGTTAACGCGTCGACGAGTTCTTCGGGCAGATGGTGTTCAATTTCTATGAGTCTTGCCCGAATCGGCCCACAATCTTCCACTAGCGCATCAATTGGGTTTTCCAGCCGACTGTTGATGCTTGTTAAATAATCGCGCACATCGGCTGGGAACGACGGTTTGGTTGCTGCGCTGGTGGCTGTTTCGTCTTCTGCCTCCAAGTACTTGTCGATGTCAAAGGAGAACAAATCAGCTAAGGACTGCAAAATTGGCATCGGTAAAAGGATCAGTAAAAGGTTAAAAGTGAAGTATGGGCGTGAGGAGATTACCTGAGGAAGGACATCGACAGATCGGGTGACATCGGCTTCAGTGAGATGAATAGGGTGTTCTTCAGAGGGGCCGATGTCAGCCGATGGAATAGGAGCAGTCTCGTCGACGGTTGGAGGACTTGGTACCGAGAGTGGGGCAGCTGGAGAAGCCATCGGCTCAGTGATTGGAGGGATGTCAGAGGAGTGTTGAGGTTCTAGAGCCGATGACTCGAGCTGAAAATAAAACTGGTAAGATAAGTGGAAAGCGGGTAATAATATTGAGACTTGACACATACCTGAGGAGATGAGGGAGCCGATGTTGTTTGAGGAGAAGGTGGCGTCAGGGCAACGACATCGGCATCGGTTTTCTGCTTCTTTGAGGAGGGGCGATGCGCTAACTTCTTCCGTTTTTGTCCCATCGGCCGAGGCGCCTTGAGGAGAGCCGATGGAGATGGATCGTCGCGCCCTAAGTTTGGAGTGGCTGATAGAGGTTGATATCGAATCGGCCGACCGTTGTTGCTTGTTGTTGGGGGCTCGACGCTGGCAGCCTGCAAAATTAGGGGTAAGAGTTGATCGGGGAAGGCGATTAAGGCTTACAGGTGTTACCTCTTCATCGGATTCGGCGTACTCGGTGTCAAGACGAGAGCAGTAACAGGTGGCCGCTAGGCTGAATATATGTTTTTTCATTCTGACCACCATCGGACAAAAAGTTTGGTGTTGGCAGTGCAGATATACACCTCGGTGGCGGCGCCTAGAAGAAGGGGGTCTGTCAAAGTCCGCATCCGATCATATTCTAGGGCGTTGCTGACCATGCCCCGGGCCTGAAGTTTGTCGATGAAGAATAGGCCGATCGGAAGCTGACCAAGGCCAAACTGGCGGGAGCCGACCGATGGATGGTAAAACTCATATGAGGGTTGCGATCGGCCCAGAGAGAAGCCAGTTGGCAGCAAACGGGGGGTGATGGCCGTTAAGAATATGGCCTTGGACTCATCATTGTCCAAAGCATTGAGTGGGTCGAAGTTAGAAGGCATCTCAAATGATGATGCATCGTTGTATGCGAACCAGAGAGTGGCCTCCCTGGTGAAACCATAATAAAACCCCTTGAACCACTGACTGAGTCCAGTGGGGGTTATCTTGCCGCCAGAGAGGGCCGATGCAGCTTCGCCCATGGAAACGCATCGGCGGTAAATGGGATCTTGGTCTTCTGTGTGGTCGGCTGGAAAGGATTGGTTGAGAAGAGAAGTCCCCGAGAAGGCCTTGGAGGTGTAGACATTGAGCCAGAGCTGTACAAACCACCAAGGACCCCCGATATGGCCGACGGGCTAGCCGGCCGATAGCTTGGTCGCCACTTGGTGAAGCAGGTGATAAGTGGCGCCAAGGAGGAATTGACCCAAGGGGATTTGTTTCCGATCAACCAAGCACTCTGCCAAACACTGCATGTTGATCGTTGGACCGAGGGTTGCGCCACCAAAAACAAATCGCTCCAGCCATAGGTTCAGAAAAGCAACATGTTCCCGGTCATCAACCGATCCAGTTCCCTTATTATGAATGGATATGTACCTGGACCAGTCGCCGATGTTCTTTGCTTGGAGCCGATGAGCAGGTTTTAAGCGGAGCTTGAAGGGGTCAATGTAGCTTGTCGTGTCCAAACAGGTCAGCATAGTCACATCCAGCAAAGTGGGGGTCATCGGCCCATGCCCGAACAGGAAGGCGTTGAGGGCATCGGACCAGAAGTATGAGGCCGATGTGAGCAGGGGTTCATTCCTTTCCATATCGGCCAGAGAGAGATTGATGCAATGGCCGATATGTGATTCTTCCCAGTAGGTTCTCTTCGCAGCCGACACCCTGGCGTACCAATCTCTCCACCCGGGCAGTTTGCTCGGTCATGACCTGAAGCTGTTAGTCCAGTCACTGATTTGCATGGCCGAGTTCTTGAAAGGGATGCGCTGGGTCTCGGCGCATATGAAATCGGTGGGATCTTCGCTACCCATAGGGCCATGGTAGAAAAAGTTTGGGTAATCGGCGGCCGGGATCAAGATCTGGTCTCTAAGATGCTACAGTAAACAAGAACATAGCAAAGAACAGATGAAGAACATGGCAGATTGGATGCGTCTAGGCCACAAAATCGGGAGAAATAATCGGGTAGAAAGAGTACCTCAGGAACTGCAGATGCCGATGCCATCGCGAGAGAGGAAGAAGATGCAGGAATCAATGGCCGAAGAAGAGGGCTACGACGGTTCGTCTGGATTCGCTGGAGCTTGTTGAAGCGTTGGAAGATGAAGCAGTGGTGCTCTGGTGATGTGAAAGCATAAAAAAGGGCTAGGGAGACGAAGCGTTTTATAGAGATGTGATGACCGGGCGGGAATCGAGGCCGTTGGCACTGTTTCAAACAATTATGGCAAGTGGGCTACCTTGGGCCACCTCGGTATGGAAGAAATCTGGAGGCCCAAGATGAAAGAATTTCGAAGTCCTATAGAGAACTCCGAAATTGGGGGGCATGTGTTAACGCCAAAATTTGGTAAGGCCCTGTGTCAGATTCGGTCAAAGGGGAAATTGCAGTCAACTGGCGGAAATTGATCCAGAAGAGACCGATTCAGGAGGGAGCCATGAAGACTGTTGTTTGGCGGTTGTTTACTGTACCTATTAATTAGGCAAGTGTTTATCTTTAGGAAACCTGACCTCGTGTCCGGTCAGGATTTGTTAGCGTTTTCTGTTATAATTAGGAAATCATGTATCGTGTCCAATAAGGACTCGTGTAACTCGGGGTATAAATACGTACGCCCGGGGACCTTGTAAGATATCACTCGATTAATACAATTTCGGCGCATCGCCACCCTTCCGACGGGATCTTGCTTCTCGAGCCGGGCTGCATCGGTTAGGTTCGACCTCCTGCGAGAGGGTAAGTCTCGTCACCCCGGCTACCTATCGGCTAGGACTTCCTCGGTTGGGTCCGATATTCTAGTCGGTTTATGGTAGTCGGCTTACCACGATATATTTACTTTATCTATGGCTGCATCAATTCAGTTTGACCTCATAGATTGATTAGGTATATCACATCACGTGTGCATAGATCGTATCGGCTTACTGGGAGCGATTTATCATCAGTTTGTGCTGCATCGATTAGGTCCGACCTACTAAACTGCTAGCGATAAATCGGTCCTGCTAGGTCGATGCTTTATGTACAAGCGTCTTATCGGGGTGCATAGCCGGTAAGTTATCATGTTTTAGCATCACAATCGCATCAGGTCCATCAGCTTATCGAGACTTCGTTATTATTATGAGTCTGTGCTGCAACGGTTAGGTCCAATCTACTAGACTAAATAATAACGTTATTCTTAATAAGCCGATGGGTTTTATGCGATGTTGTTATCAGAGTGCTTAGCCAATAAGTTATCCCTTATTAAATACAGCCGATTATACTGCTTGCCTTGTTGTGTATTCTTGCCTGCATTACTGTTACTATCGGCTAGGGGCTAGCCGATTGGTTTATTCTGCCGATCCGAATGCGAGCACCAGCAGGTTCCCGGGCACGACCTCAGCCAAGCCCCCAGGCACGACCTCAGGTAAGGACCCAGGCACGAGCATAGGTAAGAACCCGGGCATGGGCACGAACAGCGGATGAAGATCCCGGGAGCCGATGTGAGCAAGGGGCCCGGGCACGGGTGCAGGCAGTATCTTCACAGCAATACCAGTAATTTTAAACTATGATTGGCTGGAGTTTATTTGATTTATTTACTTATGCATTCTGCCTGTTTATTTTACCAAGTTTATAGCCAGTTTTTGAGCATCCCTTCGATGATCGGCTAGCGCAATACTTGTTTATTATTATGCTATTGCTCTTGCCGTCATCGGCTTTTAGCCGATGTATAAGTGCTACAGTGCGTATCGACCATCGGCCGATGAGATGAGTCCAAGCCGGCTTCCAGCTGATTGGCTCACGAATTTGACATCTTCTCTTCTTGTCAATTGCAGGGTCAAATTGACTGGCACGCCTACGAACCTCAAGATTTTAGGACCTGCACTGGAGTGAAGCAAATCTCCCAGGCCTTCGCGTGTCTCCCAGACGCCGAACGGCCCCCGGCGGTTTTCGGCGTCAACAGAAAGTTTCAAGCATTTTCTTTACATGCCATCCAACTTGCAAAAAAAATTACAATAAATGTTGCCAAATCACCTTCATATGTACAAAAGTTTCCTTTGGGGAGTTTCACGCGTTTTCTTTACATGCCATCTCACTGTCAAAAATTATAAGTCCACAATAAATATTGTCAAATCACTCTCATATTCACAAAAGTTACCTTGGGAGTTTCAAGGGTTTTCTTTACATGCCATCAAACTCGCAAAAAAAATCACAACAAATGTTGCCAAATCACCTTCATATGTACAAAAGTTTCCTTTGGGGAGTTTCACGTGTTTTCTTTACATGCCATCTCACTGGCAAAAATTATAAGTCCACAATAAATATTATCAAATCACTCTTATATTCACAAAAGTTACGGTAGGGAGTTTCAAGCGTTTTCTTTGCATGCCATTCAACTCGTGAAAAATAAAAGTTTTCAACAAAAGTTACTTTACTGGAGTTTGAAACGCTTCAATTACTTGCAGTCCAACTTGCGAAAAATATAAGTTGGCAACAAATGTTGCCAAATCACCTCCTCATGCACAAAAGTTTCCTTTGGGGAGTTTCAAGTGTTTTCATTACATGCAATCCAACTCGCGAAAAATATAAATCCACAACAAATGTTGTCAATCACGCCCATATGCACACAAGTTACTTTACGGTAGTTTCAAGTGTTTTCTTTACATGTCATCCAACTTGTGAATAATATAAGTTTGCAACAACTGTTGCCAAATCAGCTTCACATGCACAAAAGTTTCCTTTGGGGAGTTTTAAGCGTTTTCTTTGCATGCCATCCCACTTGAGAAAAATATAAATCCATAACAAATGTTGTCAAATAACTCCCGTATGCACAAAAGTTACCTTAGTGGAGTTTCAAGTATTTTCTTTGCATGCCATCCAACTCGTGAAAACTATAAGTTCGTAACAAATGGTATCAAATCACTCCCGTATACACAAAAGTTACCTTAGGGGAGTTTCAAGCGTTTCCTTTACATGCCATCTAACTCGCAAATAATATAAATTCACAACAAATGGTGCCAAATCGCCTCCATATGCACAAATGTTTCCTTTGGGGAGTTTCATGCATTTTCTTTACATGCCATCCGACTTGTGAAAAATACAAGTCCACAACAAATATTGTCAAATAACTCTCATATGCACAAATGTTATTTAAGGGACTTCCAAGTGTTTTCTTTGCATGTCATTTAGCTTGCTAAAAATATAAGTTCGTAACAAATGTTATTAAATCACTCTCGTATGCACAAAAATTTACATTAGTGGAGTTTTAAGTGTTTTCTTTCAATGCCATCCAACTCGTGAAAAATATAAGTTCGCATCAAATAGTATCAAATAACTTCCATATGCACAAAAGTTACTTTAGGGGAGTTTTAAGTGTTTTGTTTGCAAGCCATCCAACTCGCGAAAAATAAAAGTTCGCAAGAAATAGTGTCAAATCAATTCCATATGTACAAAAGTTACTTTACGAGAGTTTAAAGCGTTTTAATTACTTACAGTCCAACTCATGAAAAATATAAGTTAGCAACAAATATTACCAAATTGCCTCTATATCCACAAAAGTTACCTTAGGGAAGTTTTAACCGTTTTCTTTGCATGTGATCTAACTCGCGAAAAATATTAATTTGTAATAAATGGTGTCAAATTACTCCTATATGCACAAAAGGTTCATTAGGGGAGCTATTTACTCTTTTCTTCTGGTCAATTTTTCTCATTGGGTTTTAATAGAATTGTTTTAACAAGGAATGTATGCATGATGTTGGAAAGTTTCCACGGTGGCAGGGGCGGATTTGCTACCGGGGCGGGGGAGGGGCTCGAGCCCCCCCCCTGAAAATCTATGACAATGGAGATAGGAAAGGAGGGGTTGGAGAGAAATTAGTCTAGCTCTTTTCGGATCAGCCCCTCCAAAATATTTTTTCTAGATCCGCCACTGCATGGTGGGTGTTGTCGAATATTGCTTTTGCAAGAAATTCCAAATTGCATAAACAATTTTTCGCAAACTCCTTCAAATAGGTCCCCCCACGCCACATTATATACAACCAAAGAAATGAGAAAAGGAAAAATACTGCATTTTTACACTACTTCAATTTTTCCCCAGAGGCATTATTTGCTAGTTTCCTCTAATGGTCTTCTTCGGAACGCCCAATTGATTTTGGCTTCGCAAACAAGACCAGTACAATTCAGTAGTGACACAATTGAACAAAATTCTTCCTTTGGCACTTTCGATCAACAGAACGTAAAGAAAGTAGCAGTGGTATTTTGTCTCATGCTAGTGCTACTAACACAAGTTCGGAATACAAGCTACCTGCCACAAGAAACAGGAAACCGTTGTAGCGATCTACAAACAATCATACGAAATAAATTAGCGATAAGGTACTGTCTATCAGTCTTGGAATGGACCTCCCCCCCTCCCATATAGAAATTGAGATGTTTCATGTGAAATATCTATGAAAATTCTGTAAAATTTTTAAATCGGTGCATTTCAAACAGGACCAAGGCTTGTACATGTAGGTTTCGTGTTTTCGAGCCAGTGTAATATCTAGAAGGAAGAAAGTTCTACGGTGTACATCCGAAAGAGAATTTTTTTTGCCTTCCTTCATGCGTACGTATATAGGTTTTCGTATGTGATGTCTAACTGAATTCTTAATTCATAAGTTTTCTATTCCTTTTATCAATCGCATTCATCAGAAAGATGCGGCCCCATTTGAACCGTTGAAACACTGCTATCAAATGATATGATGATAATGACCACATAGCTGCTGAAATTTGATAAAACATACTCCTGAATTTGAAATGAAAAGTTGAAAACCTTTCCCTTTGCCAGAATCAACAAAAACTATAAAATTGCAGGAGGGGTCATGTCTTTCATGGAGCAACGCTTTCGGCGCAGAAAAAGGTCACCACTTGGATGTCAATTTTGATCAGAAAAGAGGCCATTGCAAACACAATAACCATGAATTTAAAAGCTACTAAATATTAGGTATGGTTATGGGATTTTGACAAGAAAAGGAACACTTCAAGAAAGGGGGGCAGCATTAAGAAAGATTGACATTAATCCTGCCAACAACACAGATGGAGAATTTGGGGAACCATCCTTTTCCATGTAAGCATGCAGCTTGCATCTCGCTTTCGCTAAACTCAACTACTTGAAGAACTGAATTACTTACCCTATCTCCCAAACCAAAAACTCATCAGATTCCATAACAGGGGACTTCTGGCAGGAAATGAAACTTTCAGAAGGCAATTGAAGAGCAGTTGGCACAACAGCAACAACAACATGATTCAGTAAATCACATCACGCAGAGAGAACCAAGAACAGAAGAAGATTAGTTCCCTTCTCCATTTTATTCACACATGAGATAAATTCAGGTTTTGAGTCATGCATCATAATCCATGACCAATTGACCACAACTAAATTAAGTGATGATTAACAGTCACCATATACACATGGACACAATGGACTGGAGCAACAATAATATGCACACCACCAGCTGATGGGAGAGAGAAAGGATCATACAGAGCCAACACCATGGATGGATGGATGCATGAAACTCTCTTGCATTCTTGATCGATCGGATCAGATCAGATCTCCTCCACCATGATCCAGTCTTCCTCCCCATCTGAGAACTCCAGTGCAATTGTGATCCCCACCATGCAGAAGCCCATGTCGTCTTCCTCTTCTTCCTCCTCATCACCAGCTCCTGCTGCTGCATCTTGATTTGGTTCCTCATCGATTGCGTCCTTGTCTGCTACTTTTATGTCAGTGGCGCGCGCCGGGTCCGATTCTTGGCGGGCGGCGGCGACGTGGTGGCCGACGATGAGGTCGTACAGGTCAGAGAGCCCGGTGCCGCCGCTGGCCGGCTGGGCGGCTTCCAGGGCGGCGCTGCCGTCATCGTCGTCCTCGTGCCAGCTGTTCCCCCCGGCGAGGTAGGCCAGCACGGCGGACGCGGAGACGCCCTTGTAGTCGGGGATGCCCGTGCCGGCCGCCCACGCCCCGGCGCTGTCGACGACGCGCCAGGACACGAGGCGGTGGTTGAGCGCGACGTCGCAGGCCCGGAGCTTGTGCGCGCCCTTCGCCTTATCCCGGGCCTTCCCCACCGGGTGCTCGTGGCACCCGGCGCACCGCGGCCGCCGGCACTTGCCCGTGCTCCTCGACGCGTTCGTCGGCTTCGACGGAGCCTTGACCACCGCGCCGACGCCCACCTCCGCCACCACCGCCGAGTCCGCGATCCGCAGCAGCTTGCTGCGGTTGACCCGGACCGCGCCGTGCTGCCACCCCTCCCTCTTCATCGTCGTCGTCTTCCTCTTGCTCCTCCCTGGTTCTTGGGGTGGTTTGGTTGGGTTGCTTGGTTGGTTGGTTAAGAGGATTGCGGAAGTGGTTGGTTGGATTGGAGCTTTGGTTTGGATACATACAAGCAAGCGCGCACGCACACAAGAGACTAGAGTTGCATGTGTGGTTGGGGAAATGTGTGGGATTCACCAATGGAATGGTGGTTGCGGGGTTGGGTGCAGTTGGGTACTCAGGGTTGTGCCTGGGTCGGGGGGGTAGAAGTAGTTGGCAAGCAAGCTACACATTTCTCTCATATATTAATAATATTAATTCATCCAATAATAAATGAATAAATGGGCAAATGGCATTGCGAAAGCATTTGATTCTATTAGGTTAACAAAATGGTGGTGGGGTCCAAGAGGACACACCATACAAGGTCAAGAAAACTAATAGGGTCAAGAGAACAAACCGAATATGATAAAAATAATAGCTTAGCTTGTCATAATGACAAAACATTAAGATGTGTTAACAGACGAAGATTCTATTGGTAAGATTTATTCTTGGTAATTGATAAAATAGTGTGTGCACCGAGGATGGTTGGTTTATGGCTGAGTTCGAATATACCGAAAGAGAGAAAAAACTTCTCGCTTTCTATGAATACGCTTTCCGAACTATTAAACGGTGTGTTTTTTGTAAAAATTTTCTATATAAAAGTTACTTTAAAAATCATATTAATCAATTTTCAAGTTTAAAATAACTAACACTCAATTAATCATACACTAATGACTCATCTTATTTTACGATCTTCTTTCTCTTCTAAACTATCCCTAAGATTTCTTTAGGACTCCCATGTGATACCACAGAGGCAAAATATGATAAGCTCTCTTAGTGAAATATATGCTCTTAGTGAAATATGTGTACTAATAAATAAGGATAATAAAGATTCGTCGGCTTATAGTAGAAATGTCTTAAAACCTATGTGAAATGGTACTTTACATTTATATATGCCCTTGTCAGATCCCAGACTAAGGGGGTGTTCGTTCGGCCTGCTTGCTTAGCACAGAAGACAAGTTATTAATGCTGCACGATCATGGGCCGGCGCCTCTCAGCTTGGAATGGATCCAGGGGATTGCGGGGAGATCCACGTGTCCATCATCCATCCTGAGAGACGCTCAAGGCTTGGACATCCAAGACTCTGAGGGGCCTGTGGACTCGGGTTTGGAGTATGTCCCCACTGAGCTGCCCGAAGCCTGCCACGTGTCCCCTGAACTGGAAAAGAGATTGCGCTAGCTCGACGTCTGGGGACTAGGTCGTGGCATGCTTCTGATCATGGTCAATCGTTTTAAGCTACCCGGGACCGTCATGTGTACCCTGACTAGCTAGTTCAAGAGGAGTATTCAAGAGGAGTAGGCAGATCACTCCTTTCCAAGAGCTGCCAACTGGTGGTATCCGAGGAGAAGGTCGAATCTTACACTCCAGGTGTTTGATAGCAAGCACCCTGACCATCCTATCTGACCACCTTAGGGTGGTCAGGTGGTGGCCTCACACGTTGAACACAGGTGGATATGTGTCCAACCGGATACCACATTACCCTCGGGAGCGATGTGCAGGCTGTAGAGCCCATCCATCGTATTTACTAAAGATTCCTATAGTTTTTCTCTCAGCATTACTGCTGAGAGATACGGCGTATCCTAGACGATCCCTCTCTCTAGCGGAGTATACCAGGCGTTTGTGAGAGAGAATGGAGACTAGAGGTGGATCCGGCGTGGAGTCCCACAAGACGTCTGCTTCTATAGTGTTTTAGCGTTGAGTTCAAAGAATTAGCTCAGGCTTATGATGATATATAACATTCTTGTCTCTCCTCAAGTGGTGAGCGGTGAGAGCCATAGGGTATAAAAGCTCGTCTTAGATCTATAGTAGGGTTAGACTCTCCAGACCTACAAGAACCCTAGGCTTTTTAAGTTAGCCCGCCAATTCTCAAGAACTTGTAAGAACATTTTTGACAGAAAGAAGCCACAGGAATAGGGTTATTATTTCTCGGTAGGTCTGAACCTGTATACTGACCGTGTCTTTGCAGCTCCCAGGCACACCTAGTCACACCATACGTGTCCTAGCCTCTCCGATGAACTCCGGTCTGTGATTTCCATCGCTTGTCGGTGCTTGAACGCGACAACCCTATTTACATATGTAATGGATAATGCATTCTTCTTTGCAGCATAAAAGATGTCGAAGAATTTGGCAGCTGTTTCTAGTCTACTATTGACTAATTGTTGCATACTTGCACTAATTGTATAGTTTTATCGTTGGCCATTCTTTCTTCTCTTTCAAGAAAGAGGAAAACCAGCTCCTATTTGTAATTCTAATATACTGTATACCTTCTAATTTTTATGCATAATTAACTGATTGGTGAATATATGATTTCTAAGGAAGAGATCGTCGGTGCTACGCGTCTACGGGGTTGCCATCTCCTTTCCGTCCAAGGCACAGCAACTGCTAGGGAACTAGCCTCTTTTAAACAAAGGGCATGTGTTCTCCAAGCATTAATTAATATACTTTCTTTTTAATGTACTTTCGAGAGTAACCAATGGTTTGTTGGGTTAATTAAGATTAGGCTGCGTGCATTTTTGCTTTTTCTCCAGATTTTTAAAATAAATTATTTGCTCCACACCTTTAAAAATATGATTTCTCGAAAAAAAAATTCTACCGAATTGATTAGACCACCTATTCTAAACTATTTATAAACTTTATTTTTTAAAATGTTAATTTATCATGTTAATAAAATAACAATCTACACGAACAACCTAAAGAAAAAGCTATCTCAAACACAACATAAGTACTAGTATCAGTTTTATGTTGACTAGTGAACTAATCTTGAGGCTCAATACTTTTTGTTATAATAGATAGTTAAGTCTTTACTTCAACCGCAACTAGAAGCACTTCTTACAAAAACTGTTCTTCATTGAACCAATTGTAAATGTGGGTACTAATAATAAAGGACTTGAGAAAAACAGTCTTAAATTATACCAACCCAACTAACTTGAGAAAAACAGTCTTAAATTATACCAACCCAACAAAAGTTAGTTTTTGAGGTGATTAAAGTAGTTCTCCTTTGAAAATTAACCCTCCAACCCACAATTAGTGATGAGGATTAAATTAGTTCTCCCTTGAAAATTAAGGAAAATAAGGCGCCATCATAGGACGTATTTCAGGCGTGTGCTTCCAAAAGTTTTTTCATGCATTTGCTTATAAGTTTTTGCAACCCACAATTACTGATTGAGTTTTTTTTCTACAGCTTATAAGTTAGAGACACGTGAAAAAATAAACAATAATTTTAGGTTAAAACTTTTATACATTTGCTTCGTAAAGCAAAAGCTGAGTGATATAACTGGGACAACAAAACCCTAAATTAGTCCTAAAATTAAAAATTGGTGCGGGCAAGCTGAGGCTCAAACAAGCAGACATGTGCATATACCATTAAACTCCTATTGTACTGTATAAAGAAAGAATTATCTATTTTCCTAACTGAAACAACAACTTGCAAGAAATTATCATAGTGCATTCTATTATCAATTATAGATTGTTAAATTTTGATATTCCCGCCTTCAGAAAGTCAGGTTGATTGCATCTAAAAAAAAAAAGTTAACCCGTCACTGTTAACTCACAAAGCCATGGCGACCCGAAATCCTTGCAAATTTTATTGCAGTCAGCCTTTCCCCGTGAATCACTATGGATCAATCACATAAATCCTTCAAAGGAGATATAAAAAGAAAATAAAGAATTTGAAAGTAAATCGGTGCACAAGCCAGAAAGAGATGCGAGAAAAGAGAAACACAGAGGGAACCTAGAAACAGAATATGCCATGCCCACTACCTTGCTTATCCACCAGTAGAGATGGCAATGGGTATCTCAAATCCGAAATCTGGTGGGTTTTTATCCTATTAGGACACGCACATGGATTAATATCCAAATCCATGGATTTATTAATGAGAGAAAATCAAAACCTGTCGGGTTAGTGGGCATGAGTTCATGCTCATTTGTACCCATACCCATAAACCCAAGAGTTTAATAAACCCGGTCTAAACACTAATTTTGGCCCAAGCCCAATAAAGCAATATATATAAAACTACCAAACTCTAGATGAGTAACAGTATCAACAGTGGCTAGCCACTGGCCCCACCGCCCCAATCCCAGCCCCCAGCCCTAGTCGGCCTTGGCCAGTCCTCTACTCCTCCTCATTGCGGCGGCTAGGGCAGAGCCACAAAGGTGATCCCAAATCCTCTAACGGCAGCTGCTGCCAGCCCTTGCGCCCGCCGTCCTCTCCCCCGCTGAGCACTCGCAGCCACCGACCACCGCCGCCAGGCCCCCGCCGCCAAGAACCCACCGTCGGCTGTCTGCCGCTAGGCCTCCGCCGTCTACCGCCAGGCCCCCGCTGTCTGCCGCCCGTCCGCCGCCAGGCACTCGCCGCCCATCCCCCACTGAGTACCCACCGCCCGCCCCCCACCGTGTGTCGCCAGCCCCTCTCCCCACTTCTTGCAATCTTGCAACTTGCTAGGGTTATGACTTAGGAGCTTCTCTATCCGGCCATGACTGCGAGCTCTGGCGCAACAAACGACAACGGCCGGTGATGCTTCTTCCTCCTTCTCCTTAGCCACTGTTCACTCGTTCTTGCAGCTCTACTCGCCCTACTCCCTATTGACACCCCCCGCTGTCCCGAAGGGATGCCGCTGTCACCAACCGGCCCGCGGATCCGGATATCGACAAAGGAGACCAATTGCCACCGGCTGTCCTTCTATCCCTTCTGCTTCCACTACCTGCACCTCCGTCCCAAGTCGCCATCAGCGTCGGCCCCTCCGATCCGAAGCAGAGTGTCCGTGTGGACGTGCCCAAGGCGAAGCCTACCTCGAACCGACGCCTTCCCAAGCCTACGATGGCTGTGTCGACCAAGAACTCCTGGCCTCCTGTTCCAGTGTCTCCGACGTCACTGACTCCCGCCGCCCGCAACATCGTGCATTCTCTAGGGTAAGGAAAAAAGATCATGTGCAGTTTTGTCATTTGTTAGTTAGGGTTGATAAGTTTTGCATATGAAAATGAAATACTTTGGAGTCTGGATTGTACTGCTAATCTGCTACTGCATATATAAACAAAAAATGTGTGTGCTTTGATTTGTATGTACTGAAATTGCAAGAATGTGCTTATGAAATGTATGTAAGATCAAGATGGCTGGTTATATGAGTTTTCCTTCTATTCTACAGACTACAGCTTTAACATGGCTGGAATTGTGATCAGATTAATGTAATGCAATTTGATCTGATTCATCCTTTTTATATCAGTTCCAAGTAGCAAACTAGCAATCCTTCTGTTTTATAGGCTGATTGATCTGATATGCTTGTACAGGTTCAAAAAAATGTCCCTAGCTAGTGGTAGTCAGTCCCCATTGCCACAAGCATCACAAGCATAGTCAGATTCACTTCTTGTATTTGGATCTCCTCAGCTAGATTCTGACAATGACTCGGTGCCAATTGACATAGATGATGATGTCATTGAAGTAGAAGATGATGAAGATGGTGTTGAAGCTGGTTCTAAGAGAAAGCTGACCTTGGCTGTTTGGAAGGAGTTCAAGAGAGTGAGGTTCAATGGAGAAGTGTGGGCAAAGTGCATGTATTGCTTCAAGCAACTTTTTGCAACAAGTACAAATGGGAATAAGCACCTGCACACTCATTTGAAGGGCTGCGTGCAGAGAAAGATAAAGCTGAATGGAAAAACCTTAGCTCAAGCTTCTTTGAGATTTGGTAAAAGTGATGTGGGGACTATGTCTGTGGAGAATTACACATTTGATCAAGAAATTGCAAGAAGGGAGCTTGGTTGAGTATCCATTGAGCATGGTTGACCACGTTGGATTTTGAAGATTCGTTGGTGCACTTTAGCCGCTATTTAGAATTGGAACTAGAAACACAATAAGGTATAAGAGCTTCTACTTGTTAAATGCATCTCCTAGTGTCAAATGCATTTTCTAGTGTTACATGCACTTTCTAATTTTTTTTGTTATTTATTTCAGATCTAATATTATGGCGCATTATGAGGTGGAGAGGGGAAAGGCAATTGAATACATGGCAATTGAATATTCAATCTAGGGTGGCCATCACATCTGACTTGTGGACTTCTGACAACCAAAAGAGAGGATACATGGCGATCATAGCTCATTTTATTGATGAGTCTTGGACTCTTAGGAACATTATCATGAGGTAATTACTGACTTATTATTTTGGCCATGGATTTGATTGTGTATTTACTTGTTACATCCCAGTGTCAATGCTATTTTAGATCTGGATACTAATATCATTTACTATTCAAATGCAGATTTATTTATGTTCCTGCTCCTCATACTGCTGAAGTCATTGGTGAAGAGCTTTATGAGTCGGTGGAGTGGAATCTTGATGAGAAGATATTCTCAGTGACTCTAGACAACTGCACTACAAATGATGTGGTAATCCCTTATCTTGTGAGGAATCTTGGCAAGCATTAGCTTTTGAATGATGGGAAATTATTACACATGCGTTGTTCTGCCCATATCCTTAATTTGATAGTAAAAGATGCGTTAGAAGAGTTGAAAGATGCTATCGAGAACATTCGTGATAGTGTAGCATATTGGACAGCCACCCCCAAAAGGATTGAAAAGTTTGAGGAGATAGCCAAGTATGTTAAAGTTGATATGAACATAAAAATAGGACTTGACTGCAGAACTAGGTGGAATTCAACTTTCAACATGCTTAACACTGTTCTGCCCTACAAGGCTGTTTTCATTAGAGCAAGTCGTGTGGATAGGCAGTACACATCTTTACCATCTGAGGAAGAGTGAAAATTTGCCAAGGAAGTTGTGGAGAGACTTAGATTGTTTTATGACATCACTAAACTATTTTCTGGAACCAATTATGTGACTGCTAACATTTACTTCACTAGAATTGCTAAGATTAGAAAGCAAATCAAGTAGTGGTCAACTTGTGGCAATCCATTAGTAGAAGTAATGTCAGTTAATATGGTAGCCAAGTTTGATAAATATTGGGCTGACATTCAAGGGCTTATGGGCATTGCAACTATTCTTGATCCTCGGTTTAAGACTACAGTGTTACTGATTTGTTATGAGGACTTGCTTGGTGTGCCTGGTAGAGAGTGTGAAGACAAGGTCATTGAGGTGAAGAATTTGTTAGCTAAATTAATGTGTGAGTATCGTGTGGTAGAGGATGTGGAGGATAGTGAACCATTAGTACCTTCACCTGGCAGCAGTGATGGTTTCTTGTTTGACATTGGTGCACGTATTGCAAGTCGAAGGCCAGCAAGTATGGGATTTAAGTCTGAGCTAAAACGCTACTTGGATGAAGAAATTGTGAGCATACATACAAAGAACTTCAATGTCTTGGATTGGTGGAAAGTGGCAGGCACTAGATATCCTACTTTGAGGAGGATTGCAAGGGACATATACGCTATCTCTGTTACCACTGTTGCTTCAGAGTCTGCTTTCAGCACTTGTGGCAGAGTGCTTAGTGAGCACCGCAGCAGACTTACCTCCAAGATGTTGGAGGCTCTAATATGCTCCCAAGATTGGATTAGAAACAAATACAAAGTATATTGTTGTCCTATTTATTAACTTGTTGTCTATTGGTGCAAATATTTGTTGTCATTGTTGCAAACTAATTCATTTTTTTTCTATAGTTGATGAGAAGAACAATCGGCCTGCCACCTTTTTGTCTTGTCTCTAGGATATTCAAGAGGGCCTTCAGGTGATCTGTTAATATATTAGCAATATTTTTCTTCCTTTTGGCACTGTCTTGTGAGATTAATTAAATAGCTAACTAATGTGTGTTTGTGCTCATGTAGGAACTTGCAATTTAAGAGGTTTAAAAATTCTAGTGGTGCTGTTCTTTTGGTAGAACCTGTTCTTTTGGTGCAACCTGCAAGGAACAATTAATACCCCTTTTGGTTGTTACTGTGATTTGTCAATTGTGAACTTGTTATGAACTTGTAGTACTAAATGTTGTCGTTTTAGTTTATTTTGATTGAGACTTATCTATGTTGTTGGATTCCTGCCTTTCCATGAAATTCTGGTGGTGCACATTGCACTTGTGCTACTAGCCAGCAGCTACTGAAGCTGAATGTGGTGGGGGGAGAGGGTCAATGTCTCAAGTGTGAATGTGTGATCATATATTGGTATTGGCTGTTGCCCGTTGGTCAGTTGGTGTAATATGTTTTCATTATGAGTTGAAGACTTAACTGTTGAACACTGGATGTGGTAGTTTTAGAGCAAAATTGTGCATTTATGCCACTGATCAACAAACTGTACGGTATTATGGACATATGTTTTGGATTGCTTTGCTATGCATTTATGTGTGACTTGCTCATTATGTTTGCAGGCTACAAAGCTTTTTTTTTCTTTTTAAAATGTTACTGCCCGCTAAAGTGCTAATGTAATGCATACTGCATACATATATATGGCCTTGTCGGGTATGGGTGACCTATGGGTGCTTGTTAACCCAGTGAGCACGGGTTTGGACATAAAATTAAACACATGATGGGTATGGGTTTTTTAACGGGTAGATTTTATGTTCACGGGCATAGGTTTAGGATGTCAAAACCCAATAGGTTTATGCCTGGTGCCATCTCTATCCACCAGGCTGCAACATATTCCTTCGCATGATTATTCAAGCCAAAGAGTATTTTAGTTGGACCCTTTTTTTTTCTGGAAAAGTAAGGTAGTATCATATGCATGTGGACAGAATATCCTTATGAATATTTTTTAGAAAAACTTAAGAGCCTTAGAGGGTAGGACCATTTCAGGTGTTTAAACTACTATGGTAATATAGCTAGACTGATATTTGACGTGAATGAAATGACCTTGCATTATTCCTTTGTTCCATATGGGAATTTTTCCCTAAAGGTTTGAGCTCATGTTTGATTTTGAAAAATACAGTAAATACAAAATGTAGAAAAAACCGAAAGGAATTTCATGGCATGTTTCCTTTGTTCTGACGCTACTATAGTAATTTTTTTTGACCTTTTTAGATAAAATTCTTTTAGTTCATATATTAATGCTAAATTACTCTGAGGTCTTTGAGATGATGAATGTGTTGAATATTTTTATCTTCCCTTGTAGGTGAACTATATATGGGTCTTGCAATCACAATACAATTTTCAATGATCGCAAAAGCATGAAATAGAATTTAGAATTTTATTTGTAACCATAAGTTTGTACCAATATTTTTGGTCTGGCTAGGTTTGGCACAAGCCAATCTTTTTAAAAATTCTGTTGCAATACAAACAAGTACATTTTAAAAAATATCAATGATTAAATCTTACCATTGTCAAAAAAAAATTGGCAAGGTTAGTCATGGAAACTAACCAAACTTGCCTATATTCTCAGTTATATATTGTTTTTTACTGTATGTCTAGATAGATTTATGCTTCCATAACTATCTTTTGCAAGGTACTCTACCTGTCTCAAACTTTTATAGTTGGGGACATATATTAAGGAGAAGGGTAAAATAAAATAAAGATGGTTGTGATTAGTTAAGATAAAAAATTATGCGGAGAAATTAAATAAGAGACGCTTATGATTAGTTGAGATAAGGGTGGTGAAAAAGTAGCTATATTTTATAACAAAATTTAAATAGTAAGTAATAATATATGGCCTGCTCTATCATAGCCACTACTGCACCAAGAAGCGAAGCAGTTGCATTAAGCAGCCGAGCAGGCCTTAACTTTCTGCTAATAGACCTGTTTAGTGTTTATAAAAGCTGTAGCAGCCGGTGAATATTCACTTGGAAAGAATCTGGCGAAAATAAAGTTATCTAGTCTCTGACTTTAGTTTATTTCTAAATTCTATAGCTACTTGATCTTATAATCTGGAGTGGGAATTTGAAATGCTTAAAGAAATTACAGATTCTAGAAGTGACTAATAATCGTGCACGTGCAACGCACATTTTCAGCTATATATAGCATAGGATACAAATAATCACATTAAAGATTAGAAATCTTATTGAGCGTGATACAATCTAGAGCGTGATACAATCTAAACCAAATATCCTATTCAAAAGCTTAGTTGAAAAAGGTGCAAAGTAGTCAACAATGTCAAAACACACATAGTTATCGGTGCTTCAAAAATGCATACAAAGATAGTCTCTCCGTGCTTCATCAATATCGCTTCTAATCTATTGTCACGCAAGCATATAGTAGCAATGCACATATGTCAACCAAATAGCATGTTCTCAATTTTATGATAGCTAATCATGTAACCATCTTATTATGCAAGCTAAATTAAAAATGTCATATGATTAAGAAGCTGCAACATAAAAAATCCATTTATGCATACTTGTTGCATGGTTTTGATTCAACATTTCAATCTGTAAAAGATTATCTTGACATAATGAGAAGCAATTTTCCCATAATTGTGAACTGGCAAGCAGCCCAGAAAGAAGACAGTGTGCTTGTGCTTGCACATAGTCATTTGGAGTTTGTTCTTTGACATCATAGCTATGGTTGAAGCCTGATGACCAACTGCTTAACTATCTGTGGTTCGTAGTATTGGACTACTCGTTACTCATCATAAAATGAACTTGTGCCTTGGCAGATGGAACAACAATTTGCAAAAATGTCAGAATGAGGTAAATCCAATATTCAAAATAATGTGAATTACACCTAAACATTCCTCTAAAAGTTCCAATAACCTATTAGTGAGAGTAGAGATAATCACTTTAATTAGTAAATCTCCTTGGAGAAAGAAAAATATATAGGTTCAGCTACCTTCTCAAGGAAACTCACATGCATCAGCGAGATCACTGCAAAAAAAAAACTGAAGGTGCTATAAATGCGTAGGTATTCCAACACACAACTGTTGTACAGGCATACTATTAGTAAATATATCCATGAGGAAAAGAATAATTCTCTTAGACACTCTAGTTCAACAAAAAAAATCTTTTGACAGAGTGTACCAAAAAAAAATCCTTGAGAGAGCAGCCCTAAATGTCGTTCTTGATTTTGATTATGCACTACAAAGAAGCCAACCGGACCGATTGAGACAAACTACATGAATAAATGCATCAAGCAAAACAAAAAATGGCTTAGGAGTACAGATCACCAAAACTAAACATGGCATGCAGCCAATATATTAAAATTCCTCTATTGGCACAACAATATATTTATATAATATCAAGGGAACAATAAAGTGAGGCATATCTACATACTGAACGAAACAGGGAATGAAATTGTATGCGAACTTCTGATCAAAGAGAAATTTTAGGAAATAAATATCACAAGGGACAGTTTGCACATAAACTTTTAGTAAAGCACACCAGGACAGGGTTCATCATGCTGCATAAACTTGTCAGCTATGACCTAACCTACAATGTGCATGGCTGGAATAATTAATAAGGCATTCATTTTTCTGGAAAAAATGCTGAAGCAAGCGAAGATAAAATAACTAATAGGATTGTTGAACATATATGCAATTTAAAACATTTGGGTTAAGTTGAAGAAAATAAAAAACAAGCCCGGTTGGGTTCAACATATTTTTCACCACTTGGTGGAAGTTCTGTTAATCCATAGACCATTTAGTATAGGAGACAAGCTTACTTAACCATTTCTTCAGATATAAAATTATATATCAGAATAAACACATCAGAACAAGCACGTCAGGATACTTTGTGTCAGGCAGCAATGGTCAATATGACCCAGTGGCAAAAACACAAAGTTCAAGGCTCTTGTTGAACCACCATCATACACACGAAGTAGAGGGGACAATGACCATAGTGATTATAGACCAAGCAATGGAATTAGAAAGCTATAGAATTTAGGTCTTCTAATTTGAATTATTATAAAACCACACATATAAGGTTAAAGCTCCTTAATTAATCAGAACCTTATGAACAGAATGAGAGACATGATAATAATTTATCACAATAATTTCCCAATGGCAGGACATATTAGGTGAAGTGGAATAATATGCATGAATAAATGTCAATATGCTGATAATTGTGGAGGCCATGGGCCCTGAGTACCTCATGAAAAGCAATAGAGCCACTCGGATGGAGAGTGGGCCTGATCATGTAATTAGGGATGTAGTAGAACTTGGCCTATGTTACCTTGCATGACAAGAAAAGGGATATAGTCCTAGCCAGTTACGTTGTGTCTCTAAAGGGAAATCCCTTGGTCAAGTCCGACTGGGATTCTTACCTTGTAACTTTGCCTCCTCGGTATATAAGGAGAGGCAAGGAGCCCCCTGGGGCAGATCGATACACACCACAACCTCGTCAGAGAAATCTCGAAGGCAATACGTTGGAAGTAGGGTATTACCTCTCCTTGAGGGCCTGAACTAGGATAAACTCTTGGCGTGTTCCTTTGCATCCATCAAGTTTAGGTCTTGCGAATAGCCCCATATAATTATTGCCGATACAAAGCATCGACAGTTGGCGTGCCATGTAGGGGCCTCGTCAATATCGTCTGCAACAAGCCTGATGGATCTAATCACCAGAGTCGACGGCATCAAGTTCTTCCCCGGGCAAGCTATCAGCTTCGGGAGCCTCGACTTCATCGCTGACAATCTCGGCAATTTCACCCTGTTCGACTTAGTTTCGACCCGATCGGCCAGAAACAAGACCGACCTAGCGCTAATCGGTTTACTCAACGTTGCAGCGATCTTCGGCGGTCTACTATGGCGATATCCAAGATCAGTAAGTCCAGGGACAACTCTCTTTCCTAGTGTTCGGATCGGACACGGCCCTGAGCCGACCGAGATCGGGCTTAGGGAAGACGAGATCGTCAATTTCCCATTCGGGCTCAGCAACTCCGCGGTCAGCTTCAATTCTAATCTGGCACAACAAACTCAATCCTCTGGAATTCGGCTCGGATACGGCCCAAAGCCGCTAGAGATTGGATCTGGGAGGATGGGGTAATCCTTACACCAATTAACTACTCCGAATCAGACTCTCAGTCAGACAACAGTATGGGGAGTTTCTCTACACCACGCGAAGTCTTCATGGCATCAAAAGGATCAACTGCGACACAAGATGCACGCCGATTACGCGACCAACAAGAGGAGGAGGCTTGTCGACTGCGTGAGCAACAGGAGGAAGATGCGCAATGTTTGCAAGCCGAGTATGATGCTGTAGCGATAATCTACGCAAGGCCGAGCGGACCGTGCAATAAGAAATCCTCCAAACCAGGGCAGGCAACCACAACGTCTTTGTGACACCACAGCAGAACGTTGTGGCCGCTGCAACACTCCTGGACACTCTATAACTAGGGCTTGATCACCAAGCTACCCCGACTATCGCAAGAATCAAGGCCATGAGAACTGCTACAGCTTGTTAGCAACGTTAGCTATCTGGAGATACCCTCGTCCCGTCGGACAAAACAACTTCAGACGCTGCAACATCGTCTACAGCGGCACGATGCCGAGTGGCAAGCGCTGGACAATGCCGCTCGGAGTCTAACCGCGTTTCACAAGGGCGTAATGATGATCGTCGGCGGTACCACTATGACAGGCGACAAGATGATTGTGATGCTAGCGAACGACTACGACGCGACCTCCGTCATGATATCAACATCAGACACAGAGAACGCGAGGAGGACGAACGACGCCGACTTGAAGACGAGCATGAGTGTTTCGGTCTTCACCACGAACGGTTCCACCGACGCAGCCAGAGCTGAAGCCCTCACTCAGACGAAAGGGTCCCCGCTTTCTCGCGAGAACTACAGCAAGTCGACTGGCCCACAGGTTTCAAGCCCACTGGCATAGAAAAGTACGACGGCAAGACTAATCCAGAGTTCTAGCTTACTATGTACACCCTGGCAATCCAAGCTGTAGGAGGAGACCACAAGGCTATGGCGAATTATCTACCAGTTACCCTAGCTGACTTGGCACGGACGTGGTTGATGGGGCTTCCTAGAGGGTCTATAGGCTCCTAGGGGGAACTCTGCGAGTGTTTCATGGCCAACTTCCAGGGAACATACCAAAGGCCAGCATCCGAGTATGATCTATACCAGTGTCACCAGAAGAAGAATGTGTCGATGTTTTGTATCGGCAATAATAATATAGGGCTACTCATGAGACCTAAACTTGATGGATTGCAAAGGAATATGGAACAATTTATACTGGTTCAGGCCCTCGAGATGAGGTAATACCCTATGTCCAGTTGTGGTGTATTGCCTTTGAGGTTTCTCTGGTGAGATTTCTCCTTCTGCCCTCAGGGAGGCGCCCTGCCTCCCCTTATATACCGAGCCTTGGGGAGGCGCCCTGCCTTCTTATATACCGAGGGACAGGGTTATAGAGTAGGAATCCTAGTCGGACTCCGACCAAGGGATTTCCTTCTAGGAATACATCGTTCCCGACTTGGACTGTATCCTAACCTTGTCACACAAGGTTTTGTATGCCGAGTCCTATTGTATCCCTAATTACAAGGTTAGGCCCATCCTCTGTCCGAGTGGTCCAAAAGCTTCTCATGAGGTACCCAGGGCCCATGGCACCGACAGAATGAGTCTCTTAGAGACTTCAAGCGCTTTTCCGAGAAGAGCAACTCAATCCCCAAGATTAAGAATGAGGATGTCATAGCCGCCTTCCGCAAGGGAGTTAGAGACACCCTGTTCATTGCCAAATTCACTCGGAAGCCGCCAAAGTCTGTCAAGGCTCTCTTCGACATGACAAACAAATATGCTGATTCAGCCGACGTCGTCGCCGAGGCCCTCGATGACAAGAAGGAGCCCCGACAAAATGTAACACCCTGAAATTACCTAATTAAAATAATTGTGTGAAAAAAGAATTTTAGACATTATTATAAAATACTCAAGAAGTGCAAACAATAAAAAAGAGAAAAACCTGAACAAAAGTGGGCCTGGAAATAATTTTAGAAAATACTTTGCTTAATTATCTATCTCATGGAATTTTCTGGGATTTATTTGAGCAAGGAAAGTATTTTTAATAATTGGAATAAGCATTTCAGTGATTAAATAAAAGAAAAACAAAATAAAAATCCTTTCCCCGTGCTCGAGCCACATTCGGCCCAACACTGTTCTCTCCTTCCTCTCCCGCGCGCGCTGTGCGGTCCACGGCCTGCTTGCGCCCGCGCCTCTCCGCGCTCACTGACAGGTGGACCCCATCTATCAGATTCGTCTCCAACCTCAGGTCGGAGCTCCTGTTCAGCCCGACGCCGCTACCGCGAGATCGACTCCAATCCACTCGCTCCAGTCAAGATTCCCTTCAATTGGTTGAGGGGTTTTGATCCCCTTAACCAAAGGAATTGATGCCGACTCAAACTCATGAAGCTTCGGGACTCCAAGGGAAACCTAATCCGCCGTCGAAACTGAATTCGAGCCGATCTCTCCTCCCCGCCGCTATAAATAGCATCCCCCGGTGCCCCTCTCTCTTTCCGCTTCAAACCTAGCGAGTCCTAGCCTCTAGTGCCCTAGCGCCGAGCACTCTCCGCTCCGCCGTCGTCATCGAGTTCTAGCTTAGCGCCGCTCATCGCCCTAGCCATCGCCAGTGCTCGCTGCCGCTTCTGTTAGCATCGCCAGGGCACAAGGAAGCGAGGCCGCCATCCCCTAGTCGCCGGAGATCGCCGGAACCCCACTGCCGCCGTCGAGGACCTGAGGCACTCCGCCGCTAATAGCTCAATATCAGGCGATTCCGCCACCATTTATCGCCCTTTCACCCACGGTAAGGATCGCCGCTCTTCCCTCTATCCCTCCATGCCCTCGCGGCATGCTGTCAAGCCGTCGATAACCGACGACCATTAGTTCCCGAGCCGCCGCTGTCGCTGGATGTCGATGTGGCTGCCACGTAGGTCAGAGCCACCTCAACCTCGTGGGTCTAATCTGATCCGGTTGGATCCCAGCCGTCGGATCGCCTCAATTAAGTCCCAGCCGTCCGATTCATCTTTGATTAGATCTTGGCCATCTAGATCCTTTTTGAACCCAAGATCGAATTTGGACCGTCTGATCTGCCTCCGATTTAATCTAGGGCGTTGGATCCTTATGCACCTCGGTGGACTCAGTCTACCATGGACCCGATCCTCTCCTCGCTCTGACCGGTGGGGCTCAGGTGTTAGCCACCCCTCTCCTGTGCTAATGCCATAAGTCTTTTTTCCGAATTAAAATAAATCATAATTATGTCATAAATCAGTTTAATTCTTTTAAATATGCTTTAAAAGGGTTTAAACTTCCAAAATTCATAACTAACTCATCCAAACTCCATTTGGGGTGATTCAAATTGCAAAATTATTTAAAAATCAATATCTACCCAATAAAAATATAATATTGTACTATTGATGTGTGCTTATGTACTGTTTTGCTCATTTTTGTTATTTGCCTTTAGCCGCCGACGTTCTGAAAGAGTCAGGATTTCTCGAGGAAAGCTCGGAAGCGTGTACAGAGCAGCAAGGCAAGTCACACAGATTCCTCAACACCTTTGAGCATATTGTACCTATGTTTTAAGCTATCTTTTCCTTCAACTATGCATTAAATTTTATAATGTCATTTGGAAGGGAAACCTTTATCCTTCATTATGGCCTTATTGATTTGATTACCCGTCATTGCACCCATGGAAGTAATGTGACTAGCTAGCTTTAATTATTGGTTAGCTAGAATAATTTTAGGATCTAGCTTAGCCCTATATAGAAACTTTAGCATAACATATGGGTTATAATACAAATCTTGATCACAATATTCAGTTCACATGAAATGATGATTCAGTTCACGACTTGTGGTCACGTGAGGATAATTTAATGGTTCACTAAAATATGACTAAATGGTCGGTTGTGAGCACCAGGGCTATGAATGTTGCTAGCGGTGCTCATAACACTTAAGGACCGATTCGCGGACTACTTGTTGCGAAGCAACACTCGTGCTAACCACAAACTAGAATGGGTAATAGCAGGATTTGAAGTATGCCGAGTTCAATAGGTGGCACCAGGGCTTTGTTTGTGGCTGATATAAGTCCACACATGGCAGTTGTTAGTAAGTCCATGAGTTTGGGCATCGAGCCGTCTCGCAGGAAGGCACTTGATCACCTCTACCGGAGACTGGAGGCTTGGCGGGAGGCTCTCCTATTGTGCGAGTTACATGGGTAATCCTGTCACAATTCCTTTCCGAGATACCGTGGTGGTATTAAGACACACAGTGATGTGTTGTAGAGTTGTGTCTTGTGGGTAAATTGGTACATCTCTGGCTAGAGTAAAACTATTCGAATAGCCATGCCCGTGGTTAATGGGCGGGCTTAGCAATGTTTTCTGTGATTAGTCCCACACTACTTTAATTGAATAATGAATGGTGGAACTTGGTTAGCTCCAGGTTAGAGTGGTTGGGCCCATATCGCTTTGGAGAGCGGTATAGTATTGGTTAATATTGTTTAATGTTTACGGTTTTATTACTCTCTCTTAAATGCTTTATTAAATACTGTTTATGCAACTTGAGCCATATTATGCCATCCTTTGGATACCTGTACACTTGCATATTTGTTGTGTGGCTTGTGGAGTATTTCATGTACTCACCTTGCAATCAACAATTGCATGGTGTACTACAGCGAGGAATTTTTGGAGGACTAAGCGGGAGCCTGGTCAAATGCATGGAGTTGGAGTCGTCACGTCATCAGTAGTTAATTCTGCTATTTAGACTTTATTATTTTGAGAGGTGACATTCACCTCTATAAGAAATACATTCGTCATGTAAACAATTACTTTGTTATCAACTTTGTCATGTGTGCCTTAGTTGATTTCTGGACGAGGATTTTCACACAATAAAACACCTGAATTTTGAATGGAAATTCCAGGTGTGACACAAAAGGAGCGACGAGGCACTAACGATGTGGGCCCCATCTAAGGCTAGGAACCGCAAGCGCAAGTCGAAAAACATTGTGGCTACTGTCGACCGCACCCAACCGTGACCCCTCAAGGTGGACGACTATTAGAAAGTCATGAACGGGCCTTGCCCTTTTCACCCGAAGGGGAAACACGCGGCCAAGAACTGCTTCATGCTCAAGAAGTTTGCTTCTGAGCAAATATCCACATCTGGCGAACAAAAAGATAAAGACAAGCCAGACTCGGGTCCAGCTGACGATTATCAAGATCCCCAGGCTGAGGTCAACCACATATTTGGGGGCCAATGGCGTATGAGTCCAAACGCAAACAGAACCTCACTGCCCGAAAAGTCAACTCAGTTTCCACTGATACCCCCAATACCTGCGATGGTATCATGTTTAAGTCCAAACGCAAATAGTGGCAATCATGTTTGACCGCATGGATCACCCCAACCGAGTGGCACACCTAGGGCGATATCCACTCGTCCTGGATCCTGTTATCAGAAACATTAAGTTGAAGAAGTTTCTCATCCATGGAGAAGGTGTCAGAGCTCGATTTTTGGGAATTAAATAAATTAATTAATAATGGATTTTGTATAATTTATATTAAATTGTAAATTAAATTAATCAAGTAAAGTAGAAATGGGAAATAAAAATTTCTTTAATAAATCATTGTTGAATTCATTTTTACTAAATTCTCTGTGTCTAATTACAGTCTCTGAAATTTTCTCAGGTTTTTTAGAGCTCTAGAATTAATTTTAATATTACAAAGATCAATTCAACAGTTATTTAAATAAATTATTTTCCCCAATCTCGAGTCATTCCTGGTCCAATCCCTTTGTATCTTTCGTTTCCACTCGGACTAGGGTCATCATTCCCAAATCCCTAATTCCCTGAGAGCCTAAACCCAGAAGAATCCCTTAAATTCCATATCCGAGGTTTTCGGAATACATCCAATGCCGAAACCCTAAAATCCCATATATTTCTTTGATTCCCAAAAAAACCCCTTTCTTTGAAAATCAATTCATTTGCTTTTTAAAATGAACCCAAATCCTCAAATATCTTCCAGTTTCCTAAATATTCCTAAAACTCCTAATGCCCAAATAATCCCAAGATCTAAATTTTCTAATTTCCCAAAGTTCCAAAAATCATTAAATCGCCGTTGTCACCTTTTCCCGGAAATTATCCAGTCTCCTATTCAATTTTCTCAATTTTCAAATTCCATGAAATATTCCTAAATCCTAGGAATATCCAAATTTCATAAACTTCCAAATCTTCTGAAAAGTTTATGAAATTCTCAAATTCCCAGAAAATGCTAGTGTCCACATTTTCCTAATGTTCCTGAGTTTGTCCTAAATTTCCAATTTTCCAAATTTGCATTTTTTTGAGAAAACCCCCTTCTTCCTCTCTACTCTTTCCTTTTCCCTTTTATCTTTTCTTTTTCTTTTTTCCCTTCTCTTTTTTCCCCTTTTTCTTCCTCCACCATCCTTCTTCTCCTCTCGCAGCACCGTGCCTCAGCCCGCTCCGCCGCCGGCCCGGCCTGCGCAAGCCACCCTGCCCTTGGTTTGGCCCACGCCGCCACCCGTGCCACCGCTGGACTCCAACCCCGCCACTGCCTGCTCTGCCTCCCTCCTCTATAAATAGCACTGCTCGCGGCCTCTATTGCCCTAGCCGCCTCTGCCTCGCTCCCAAATGCCACCACCACTCGGCGCTCCACCGCCTAGCGTACCACTCCTGCAAGCCAATCTGAGCCGCCGCCACCTCCTCGCACGTGCGCCGCTGCTCTCTCTAGCCACCACCATCAAGGCCGTCATTGTCCACCGCGTCCTCCGCCGCTGACCGGTGAGCACCGTTCTCCGGCGCCGCACTGTTCTACCCCGACTCGGCATCGTTGTCGTCATCGTCATCTACACCCGAACCCGGCGCCCCTTTTCCTCCTCTTCCATCGGCCGATGTCGCCGTCTGTTGCTGTCGGTCGTGGCTGCCTTCGCCGTCTCCTCGTCGTGCCGCTCTGTCACCACCGGGCTCCGCCAACGCCCTCCTTGTCCTGCCACCGCTCTGCGCCACCGCGCCATGGCGTGCGTGCGAGCTCGCCTCGCCTCCCCTGTGCCAATGACAGGCAAGCCCTACCGGCCCCTCCTCACTGTGACTGCCATGCGGGCCTCTTTTGCACAGTCGCTAAACACATCCTGAGCCGTTGGATAGATGCGATCTCAGCCTTTAGATCCTTTTAACCCTGATCCAATCTAAACCGTCTGATCTTCTAAGATCAATCCAAACCGTCAGATTTTTATAACCCTCTGGATGCTGCCACGTCAGCCCTAGCCACCTCAACTGCTACCTCAGCCGACACCTCAGCTAACACCTTACCCTCCTCGGCCACATGGCATCCCAGCCAGCAATCCGCCACTCATCCCTTCTCTCTGGTCCATAGACCTAGCCTTTGTGAACCTAGCCTCTAACTAGTGGGTCCCACTCCTTTTCCTATCCAAAAGTAATTCCTTTAATAATTATTTTTCCAAGGGAATATTCCTGAGAATATTCCTTTTTGATTTTTTTCGGATATTCTCTGAATTCAAACTTTCGAAGGCCATAATTTTTCCGTCTGAACTCCGATTCGACCCGTTCTTCCTACTTATTTAAAATCATGACTACATGTTTATGTACTTTTTATGTACTGTTTATTTAGAGTTTCTTAGGGTTTTTCCTTGTTTTGCGTGTAGTCACATGATTTCCGCTTTTTCGGAGGATCGCGAAGTTCGAGGAAAAGATTTGAAAGATCTGCGAAAGACTTTTCTATTGCAAGGCAGGTCACACGACAATCCCCTTGAGCATGTTAATCCCAGTTATGAAAATTATTTTATTTTAACGTTATTGCCTTGAAAGCTTTTGGAATGCCATTATACGGGTATTTAACTATTATTCCTATACTCCTCGATTATGGTTACTTTGATATTGATACATTTACCTTGATACCCTAGGTAACTAATATTAACTAGCTAGATGTCTATTTTGTGGTCTAGCTAGATTATTTAGGATTTGCTTAGCTATGACTAGAAAATTTAGCGTTATTTTATGTGGGTAAACTATTCATTCACCCTGATTAATTAATGATTTATGGTTATTGTTTCACGACGGTTGGTCATGGCTAGTTAAATACACTTGTCAACTAAAAGTTGATTAATGGTGGGTTGTGAGCACATGAAATGATGATGTTGCTACCGGTGCTAATGACGATTAAGAACCGGTTCACGGACTACTTGTTGCGAAGCAATACCATACTAATCACAAGATAGAATGGGAAATGACTTAACTGGACATGTAGCGAGTTCAACAGGAGGCACCATGGTGTGATGTGGCTGTGTCAATAAGACCACCATGGCAGTCGTCAATAAGTCCATATTTTTGGGCGTTGGACCGTCTCCCTGTTGGGTGCCTAATCAGTCCCTGCCGAAGACAGGTGATTTAGCGGATGGCTTTTCTGTTGGCTGAGTTGCATGAAAGGTCTTGTCACGGTTTCCCCCTTTGCAGTACCATAGTGGTATTTCGGGGCATGGTGACATGTGTGGAACCATGTCTTGTGGGTAATTAGTACACCTCTGGCTAAAGTAAAACTGTTCGAATAGCCGTGCCCACGGTTAATGGATGGCTTAGCAATGTTTTTCGTGATTGGTCCCACACTACTCATTAATGGTGATAAATGTTGGAAACTTGATAGCTCCAGTATGGAAGGTTGTGGTTGTGGCCTGGACTGCATTGGAGTGTTGTTCAGTGCTTGGTTCAATGTTGATTAGTAATTAAACTTATTGTTTTAAAATGCTTTTAAATGCAAATGTTTTAAAATGCCGTTTATGCAAATAAGCCATATTATCACTTTCCTTTGGAATTATGTTGCATTATTTTGCATTCCATGTATAGCTTGTTGAGTACGGTGGGTGGTACTCAGTCTTGCAATATTACCATCATCAGAGTGAAGATACGCTTGGGAGGAGAAGTTTTCGGAGTTTGGCTTATACCCTAGTTGAGCTGCCTGTGGACTTGGTGCTGAAGCTTTGCTAGGTTGTCGTTCTGCTGCTGGTTTTTTTCGGTGTGAGGAGTAAGTGCCTATTTTGTAAGTATTTACCGTTTATTGTTTTTTATTATGTTTATCAAATTATCGATTTGTGTACCTCGGCTCATTCCTGGACGAGGATTTAATGCACAAATTAGCTTTGGAAATTCTAGTGAGTTTCTAGGCGTGATAGAAGCGCACTTAACATCCTCTTCCCCAAGAGACTCGACGAGATATGGCCGAGTACAACTCCCTTCCACGGGGTAATCCCCGGTCTATCTTCAGCACCACTCGGCCAAATTACTTTGCTAGTCACCTTCGGCACGTGGGAAAATTTCTACAACAAGAGTATTTGTTTCGAGGTTGCCAATTTCGAGACAGCTTACAATGCCATACTGGAAGACCAGTGCTTGCCAAATTCATGGCGATACCTCACTACACATACATGACGCTTAAGATGCCTGGCCCAACAAAAGTGCTTTCCCTACGCAGCGATGTCAAGCAAGCCTTCACTTGCGATAAGAAGAGCTATGAGTTGGCCCAGTCACAAGAGGCTGTAGTCGAACGAAGCAATATCCAACTAGCAGCATCAACTTCAAAAGAGGACGACGAAGTCCCAGCAAAAAAGGCGGCTAAGTCAGGAATCTCAGCGGAGTCATAAACAAAGAAGATCCCCCTAGACCCTTCCGACCCCACCAAGACCGCGCTTGTCAGGACCGGACTCGACCCCAAATAGGAAGACGAGCTCATCACCTTTCTCCAGGCGAATAGGGATATTTTTGCTTGAAAACCTTCCAACATGCCTAGCGTACCAAGGGAGGTGATTGAGCATTCTCTCAACATCAAGATGGACACAAAACCAATCAAGCAACGACTATGGCGATTCGCATAGGACCGCAAAGATGCTATCCGCAAAAAGATTACCAAGCTCCTGGTAGCTAGGTTCATCAAAGAGATCTACCACTCGGATTGGCTAGCAAACCCAGTCTTGATACGGAAAAAGAATGGTAAATGACGCATGTGCGTCGACTACACCGACTTGAACAAGGTGTCCCAAGGACCCATTTGGTCTACCAAGGATAGATCAGGTGGTTGACTCAACCGTGGGATGCGAGCTACTCAGCTTTCTCGACTGCTATTCGGGATACCATCAAATAAGTCTCAACGAAGAGGATTGCCTGAAAACTTCTTTTATCACGCCATTTGGGGCATACTGCTATGTCACTATGCCGTTCGGGTTGAAAAACACAGGGGCAACGTAGCAACGTGCCATCAAGCGGTGTCTTTACACTCAACTTGGGCGCAACGTGGAGGCATATGTCGACGATGTGGTAATCAAGACCAAATTCAAAGGCGACCTCATCGTTGACTTAGAAGAAACCTTTCAAAATCTTCGAAGATTCAAGATAAGGCTGAACCCGAAAAAATGCACCTTCTAGGTACCATCAAGAAAACTACTCAGTTTTATCGTTTCACATCGTGGCATAGAAGCGAACCCAGAGAAGATCAACACAATCATGAACATGGCTCCTCCAACTAGCCAGAAGGACGTGCAGAAGCTGACTGGCTGCATGGCAGCACTCAACAGATTTGTCTCCTAACTGGGTGAACGAGGGATGCCCTTCTTCAAGCTATTGAAGAAAGTTAACAATTTTTAATGTATGCCTGAAGCCTAGCAAGTCTTCAAAGACTTCAAGAAATTTCTCACATCACCACCCGTGTTGGCATCACCAATGCCCTATGAACCGCTTACGTTGTATTTGGCGGCAACTACTCAAGTGCACGGTTTTGGTCATCGAGCGTGAAGAGCCAGGACATATACAAAAGGTACAACGACTGGTGTTCTTCATCAGCGAAGTTCTAGGCGAATCCAAGATGTGTTATTCTCATGTCCAGAAGCTTCTCTATGGACTTCTCATAACTATCCGCAAGCTGGTGCATTATTTCCAATCCCACCAGGTTACAGTTGTCACTTCGTTTCCTCTCGGAGATGTCCTACATAACCACGAGGCCATCAGCAGAATCGCTAAATGGGCACTCGAGTTGATGACGTTTGATATTATATTCCAACGGCAGACAGCGATCAAATCTCAAGCACTTGCTAATTTCATGGCCAAGTGGACAGAAATTCAGTCGGTTACAACTACAGATAAACTTGAGTACTGGACAATGTACTTCGACGATTCTCTATGGATCGGCGGAGCATGAGCTGGCGTCATTCTAACGTCACCAACAGGAGAAAAACTCAAATACGTCCTTTAAATACATTTTCTAGCATCCCGCAATGTCGCTGAGTACGAAGCACTCATCTATGGACTTTGTATCGCAATATTGCTCAGTATCCGATGATTGGTGGTTTGTGGGTATTCCCAATTAGTTGTGAACCAAGTCATAAAAGACTGAACGTGCCTAGATGACAACATGGTAGTATACTATCAAGAAGTGCAGAAGCTAGAGAACAGGTTTGATGAACTAGAAATCACCCACGTCCTGTGCCAGTACAATGAAGCCGTAGACGAGCTAGCCAACATGGGATCCAAGCGTGAAGTAGTCATAACTGGAGTTTTTGTCGAGAAAATCCTAGAGCCATCAGTTAAGAAAAAACTTGACCCCGACCAATCGAAGGCTGGGCCAGAAGCAGAATCAAAGGAGGTGCTCATTATTTCTCAAGATTGGCGGATTCCAATTATCCGATTCTTATTAGAAGACGAGCTCCCGGAATACCGCAGCAAAGCCGAACAAAGCAAACGTCGAAGCACTAACTTTATCATAGTCGGAGAGGAACTTTTTCGTCGAAGCGCATCAGGAGTCCTCATGCGATGCGTCACACCCGAGGAGGGCAAGCAAATACTGCAATCGATCCACTCGGGCATATGTGGCAACCACGTTACATCAAGGACATTAGTCAGAAAGACTTACAGATATGGATTCTTCTAGCCAACCGCGGTCACTGACACCAAGGACATAGACATGCGAGGGATGCTAATTTTTTGCTCGGCAAACACATCTACCAGCTCAAGAACTACAAAAAATTCCAATCTCTTGGCCCTTTGCAGTCTGAGGGCTAGATATGGTTGGGCCTTTCAAGAAAGCACCAGAATGGTTCACATATTTGTTTGTTGCGGTAGACAAGTTCACAAAGTGGATCGAAGCAAAACCCGTTGCTACTATAACTGCTGCCAGAGCAAAAAACTTCATCATGGGTATTATTTACCGATTTGGAGTTCTCAACTATATCATAACAGACAACGGCACTCAGTTCACTGGTGGCATATTTCAAGATTTCTATGACGAATTTGGCATCAAGATCTGTTATGCTTTGGCTCACCCAAGGAACAATGGGCAAGTCAAGAGTGCAAATGGCATGGTCTTATAAGGTATCAAGGCTAGGGTATTCGACCGACTACAACTATACGTTGAGCGGTGGGTACAGGAACTCCCATCCGTTCTCTAGTCTTAACGAACTACGGTCAGTCGGGCAATAGGACAATCCCTTTCCTAGTCTATGGTGCTGAGGCTGTGTTACCAACTAAGTTGGAGTTCGGCTTTCCACGAGTCAGGACCCACTCAGAAGAAAAATCAAACAAAGACTGACTGGTCGAGCTAGATCAGTTGAAGGAAGCAAGGGACATCGTAACAATTTAGTCGGCAAGATACCTACAAGGCTTACATCGCTATCACAGTTGTAATGTCTGTGGCCGCGCCTTTTCGGTGGGAGATCTCGTATTGAGAAAAATTCAAACCACGAAAGACAGGCACGAATTGTCTCCCTTAAAGAAGGGGTCGTTCATTATCGCTGAAGTAACACGCCCGAGGGCTTACCGACTGAAGACCGAAGATGGCATCCTAGTCAACAACTCATGAAACATATAACAGCTACTATGTCTTTTCTATACCTAAGCATTGTATTTAATTTATATACATATAAATAAAGTTATTTACCCTGACTCACTACGTCGATTGCTTCAACCGAGTAGTGAGTCGGGGGCTACATGACGATATGTCTCCTAATTTTGCTTAAGCCTTGCGTTTGGTTTGTCTAAGTTACCGAGTATAGACTTATGGGATGAACGCTTTTTAAGTTACCCCCCATAACTCGGTATAGCCTAGCTGGTCGAGCAAAACTAAGGACGACAATGATAAAATCAGATACTCAACCAGGATCTGCAAAAGACAGAGAAGCGCATACATTTACAATATATACAAGTTATAATTGTTTTCCCCATGAACAAACCGCTTTAAAGAGTTTGTTGTTTGGCAGAACACTACAAGGGCAAGTCCTCGGCGATTGTTTTGGCAATGGGCCACGCCTAGTTGATCAGCTCAAGCCCCTGCTCAGGAGTTGTCCCCTTAGCAAACCCCTCGCTGACCGCCTCAATATCCACTTAGGGATAAAGAGACTTGGTCATAGCAATAGCTTGAGTGATCCCCACGGTGGCGTGCTCGGTGGCGAAGGCCTTCAAGACAGCTGGCACACCTTGGAGTCGCTGCAACACCTGAGAAAGAGAACTCGAGCTGGACTTGGCTTTACCTGGCTGCATAATGTCCGACAGGGATTTCGCCGAGTCAACAATGGCTCTGTGCGAGTTCTCTATTGCCTTGATTTCCTCGCCGAAGGAGTTGAATTGTGTCTACGCATTGGCTTTGTAGTCTGTCATCACAAAGACAAGCAATCAAGAGACCATATCACTCAAACAACTAAAACTCAAAGGCAGGCAAAGAACTTACTCGCAAACTTGGCGTCGACTTTGGATTTCGCCTTCTTGAGCTCTTTGAGCTCTTTCTTCAACCGTTCGAGCTCCAAGGATTTGTTGTTCAATTCGGTTTCATGAGCTGCAACAAAATCGGAGTTGAGCGTTAGCAGAATTGCAGAAAAGACTTAAGGGAAGAAGGGCATCAACAAAACTCACCTCGAATGGTTCCAGTCTTTGACCACGCCTCGTCATGTAGCTGATTGACGGAGTCCCTTAACCAGTCTTCCCTCTCCTTGATGGTACGCTCCAGCTCGTCCTTTTGCACTTGGAGCTGAGTAAATTGAGTGATCTAGGGAGTAAGCCGGGCAAGCGCCCTGCTCATCTTCTTAGATCGGTCAACCACTTTCTGCAAGACAAAACATTACTGAGTAAGGAGTAGACTACAAGATCAACACCAAGTCATCAGTTGTAGTCGGGGGAATTGCTTACCTGGATCTGCTAAGCCGTTATGGTGGCCTCAAATAGCTCAATCTGCTCCTGTCTAGCGGCTTTCTAGTCCAAACTAAGGACGTCCTCATTGTCGTTCGGGTTTGTCCAACGGAACACCCGGGGAAAGTTGCGGGGGGCGCCTCAAGCCTAGGGAGGTCGTCGTCGCTTGATGAAGGAGAAGACAGTGGAGAGGGGGTCACTGGCCGTGGGGCTTCTGGAAGCGCGGGTTCCTCAGTTGGCTCAACGACTAGATCAGCGGCTGGCTCGACGACTTCGTGACTTGGCGAAGTTGGATGTTCAGTTAGGTCAGCTACCATGCCTTCAGGGGCTGGGGTATTGCTTGGCTTAGGCAGTGGCATGGGCGCTTCCACACCAGTTAGGGTTAGGTCGGTCATGGGGGTTGGTGGCGCTGTCCCATTGGGATAAGCGTCACTTGGCTTGCTGCATAGTTATTCAACAATCAGGACGTTGCAATATACTTCAGGATATTTGAAGACTGAAGATCTCATACATCCTGGAAGTCTTAAACCTCCACCCTTGTGAGTCACGGGGGGAGGTAGTTGGTGAAGAGCCCGAAGGCTTACTCTAGGGGTCGTGCTGCCCAGCGTTGGCCCTTGAGGCGCGGAGCCGAGTGGAGCGGTGTTTGGGCCAGTCGGCTCTGCACTCGGTGCAGCCGGTTGGGTTGGGGTGCAGCTGGTTGGGTTGGTGGTGTGGTAGGAGCTGTGGCTGCTGATCTAGTTGGCGCTGGTGCTGCACCATCGGCGTCCCTGATTCTAGGACCGCCAGACGCCTTCGTCGGCATGCCCTTAGACTTGGCCTGGTCCTGCGCAGGTTGCTTCCCAGCTTGCTTAGAGCTGGGTTGGTCAGTCGATGGGCTAGCTGGCTGTTTCTTTGACCCTCCTAATCGGCATGCTAGGAGGGTTCGACACAAAGTCGGCATTCTCCTACAAACATTGCATATGAAGATGGCCCAGTTCAAATTGGGTTCATAACAATCATCACAGGCATACATCAAGGGAGCTAGATGTCAAGAGTGTACCTTTGGCCTGGGCCTGCTTGAGTGGTAGGGCTTGGGGCACTTGTTGGTGTCCAGAGTCTCTACAACACCATTGACAAAATAGCGTAGTAGATTGTCTATCACCACATCCCAATCAACCCACTCTGGATATTGCCTAGTCAGGTCGTGTTTTCCCTGGTACTCGTACCCAGGGTGGTTCCTGGCCTTCAAGGGCTAGATGGAGCGATTCAAGAATGTCCTGGCCACCTAGGGTCCTGTCAGCCCTTTCTTCTTCAGGGCCTCAATCTGCTCCACCGGCTGCAGCACCTGCACCATTTCCCTCCTCGAGGGGAGGGACGACCAACACTCCAGCATTGTGGGAGGATTCCCAACGAAGGATGGCAAGGAGGGCTCGGGGTTGGCGTAGTAAAACCACTCTTGGTGCCACCCTTTCAGAGAGGTTTTGAGGGGGACATGGAGATAAACTTTCTTCATCTCCATGCGAAGTTGTAACCCAACTCCCCCAATGACCAAGGGATTGGCTTTGGAGGGTTGGGGCTTGATGTGGAAAAAAATAGCGGAAGAGGTTGAAGTGGGGATCAATCCCTAGGAAAGCTTCATAGAGAGTTACAAAAATAGAAATCTAAAGAATGGAGTTGAGATTGAGGTGGACGAGCTCAATTTGTAGAAGTCCAGAAGGCCTGGAAGAAATCGGAAGTGGGAAGAGCAAAACCCCATCAAAGAACGACTCAAAAACCACAATCTCGTGGGAGTCAGGGGTGGGGAGTGATTCACCTATCGCCGGGTGCCAGTTGATGAGCACCTTCTGCTAGAGGCATTTCTTCCTCTCCAAATGAGCAAGTTTGGAGGAGCAAGGAGTCAACACTAGCCATGTCCTTGTAGGAACGAGGGGAGCGTCGGATGGAGACTTCAGCATCTTCGAAGCTTGAGAAGTGGGGAAAAAGTGTCTAGAATTGAAGGAGCGACGATGGATTGGAAGATCTTCCGAATCTGCAGAAGGGAGCTCGAGGGAAGTGGAAACCCTAGCCTGGAGCGGAGAGCACAAGGGCGTTTGCACGTGGATCTAGAAGGCGAAAAGTTTTCGTGAATTGGGAAAGAAAGAGTAATCTTTTCTCTCTCTCCCTGGAATTTATAGGCCTGCACCGGGTGGCTGGTTTGGGCCAGCTTGCTCGGCAATGGGCCATAAAGTATGAGTTCCTAAATTGCATGTTCTATTGGACCGATAGCCAACTGTGTTAAAATCACAGTATGGGTGCTGTTTCACAAGGACCGATTAAAATTATCAGATATGCTTCATGTTAAGCCTAATTGCTGGACACGTGTGTTCAAGTATCTGCATTATTTAATAGATATTGGGGATATATCCTTATAAGAATCGACAGCTGGTCTCCATTAACATTGGGGATGCAGATGTCTCTCAAGTACACCTAACCACATATTGGGTTAAATCCATAGTGGTACTCGGCTTACATGCTTAGCCAAATTGCCTTGAGCAAAAATTTTCTAGCTAATACGATACTGAAGAGTCTAATTTCTAAGAAATATATTACTCGGAAAAGACTTAAAGGTTAAAGATCTTTAACTTTATGTTTAATTGTTTCAAATTAAACACAAAGTCGGGGGCTACACCTAATAGGTGCGCCTATACGGCGCACGCTATTCAAATTTTTCCATGAAGCCCTTCATAGCCTCGTTGCCAACTGACATGAAGCAGGACTTGGGAAGAAAAGCACTCAGACAGAGAGTACTCGGGAGCAATGCACTCAGGAGGTCTTCACTATGGAGGATGAGTACTCGGCGTTAGCTATGACTCAACTATGAGGGTCTCAGGGGCTACTGTGAAAGCCATAGGCCCCGGGTATCTCATGAAAGGCAATAGGGTCACTCAGAGGAGGGTGGGCCTAATCATGTAATTAGGGATGTAGTAGAACTTGGCTTATGTTACCTTGCATGACAAGGAAAAGGGATATAGTCCTAGCCAGTTACGCTGTGCCCCTAAAGAGAAATTCCTTGGTCGAGTCCGACTGGGATTCTTACCTTGTAACCTTGCCTCCTTGGTATATAAGGAGAGGCAAGGAGCCCCCAGGGTGGATTGATACAGACCACAATCTCGTCAGAGAAATCTCGAAGACAATACACAATAGCTGGAAGTAAGGTATTACCTCTCCTTGAGGGCCTGAACCAGAATAAACTCTTTTGCATATTCCTTCGCATCCATCAAGTTTAGGTTTTGCGAATAGCCCCATATAATTATTGCCGATACAAAGCATCAACAATAATGCCCATGTGAGGAACCTGTGATGCCTCTGCCCTAGGTGATGCTTCAGGTGTGGCTGTCGGTAGAGTTGGAAGAGCAGTAGGCTACAGCAATGAAGTGGTCAATACCAATCAGCTCATTTCCAAAATGCTAGACTCTGGTCAATACTGGTCAACTCATTTCCAAAATGATGAGGTGATGTCTTGCAAAAAAACATGTAACTTCTAGTTGCTTAATTGGAATCTGGTGGGATGCTATTTTTCTAGTTGATTAAATGGCAATTACGTCAGAGCACATTAGTAGACCACTTACTTTGTTTCCTACCACTAATATGGATGGCTTGTTTCAACCACTTAGACTCATCCCACTCACTCACCCTACCATCATAATGGAATAACATAATAGTAAAATTGTCAGAGAATTGCATCGCAAAACAACAAAATGATCAAGCACTCTGAGTTCACCAAAATGGGATAACTAAAAGTTTCAAGTGCCATCAAAACTGGCACTCCCTTGTTTAAGACACAATAGTATAATCATAATGATAAGACTCATCCCACTCACCCTACCATCATAATGGAATAACAAAATAGCAAAATTGTTAGAGAACTACATCACAAAACAACAAAATGATAAGGCACTCTGAGTTCACTAAAATGGGATAATTAAAAAAGCTTTAGGTGCCATCAAAACTAGGAAGGCAATATTTTAATTGCTAACCAAATTAAAGTCCCGGGTATGCAAAATCCTAATATCAGCATGCCAAGCAACAGACTTAGAAAGCTACAAAGTTTTGGTCTTCTAATTTGAATTATATTAAAACCACACATATAAAGTTATAGATCCTTAATTAATCAAAACCTGATAAATAGGATGAGACACATGATAATAGTATATCACAATAATTTCTCAATGGCATGACATATTAGTTGAAGTGAAATAAAACCTTTGAAAGAGGATCACAGAGTATGTGCTTGAATAAATGTAAGAATAATTAACAAACAAATATAAGATACCACAATTCCAAATATTTTCATCAATAAAATGATGTGAGTATGTTGCACAAGAAAATATACCCCACTTGGCTCTCCCCATAACCTGCGTAAATGGAAGTCAGATTCTGGCACAACAATACCTGCTGCTAGCGTCTCTACATACGAACAACATCAAGACCTCAATAGCATGATGCAAGCAATATCGTCAAAAAAATTGTGAAGCTCACAATATGTTACACGATTAGGTACTATGGTGGTGAAGCGTCGACAGGAAGCAGTGTGGAGATACGGTCAGCCCGGTTGCGATCCAGTCCTTCCTGGCCAACCAGGTGGTGGGGATACAGTCGGGGTGCCACTCTAGTATGTGGGGGTGACGGCGGCGTGGCAGGCGCAGACGACCCTCCTTCCTGGCCGACCAGGTTGTGGGGATACACGTTGGTTGAGTGGCGCGAGGTGGGCACAAAGGCAGAGGCTAGGCTTGCAAGCTTGGGCAATGCGATGGCGATCTTCATGGGTGGCGCCATGCTAACGCTTGTTAGATTACGGATGAGTATAAGAGCAGGTACAATAGTGGGCTACAAGAGCTCTACATAGGATTTTTTGATGACCTGGAGGAGAAAGAGAAGGAGTCGGCGACTAATTTGTTGTTGGGCTCCTCACGCGTACCGAGGCAAGTGCGGGCCCGCTCGTGCCTGCGCCCGCGCCCGCGCCGGCCGCCGCCAGCGCCCTCGCCGGTCACTGCCGCCCTCACCCGCGCCCGCGCCGGCCTCCGCTGTGCCCACGCCGGCCTCCACCCCGCCACTGCTCGCCTGCACCGGCCGCCGCCCTCGCGTCCACGCCCGCGCCGGCCTCCGCTCCCTCACCCGCCTGCGCAGGATGGGAGAAGAAAGAGGAAGAGAAAGAGAGGAGAGATGGCGGACCCAAAACAATATTAAAATATTGGTGTTACAGCAAATAAAATTTTTTCTATTGTACACATTAGCTCTAATATCTACTATAGATGACATGGCCATCTATTGCAGCCAGCAGTGGAGTCTCCTATTGACCTTGCTCTAATAGGTATACATGGAGGAGTTAAATTATTTCCTAGGTTGGAGTTAAAAAACACATTAGGAGCTATCACTCCCTTGTTTAAGACACAATAGCATAATCCAGACCATGATGGGGGCCTTGCTTACTGTTCTCAAAAAAAAGGAAAAGGAGGAAGACTGTGAGTTATGCTGCACAGGCAACATTTTTCATGTTAACACTGATCCTTTTCTTGGCTAGATTATGCTTAAATAGAAAAGACACATGAAGAAGAGCCTCACAAAAAATATACCTAAATAGAAAATATACCTGGTTGGATTTGTTGCTGCAACCCTCAAGCCCTCCCGAGGATCAGCAATCAAGTTGATTCTGAACAATGCATATCAAGTTTAAGAAAGTAGAACAATCAATGGAATGTTATTTATCTCCTGTACTCCAAATAGATTCTTTAGGTAAAAACAGAGTTTTATACACCATGCTAAGAATTTATTTGGATGCTTATCTGTATACAAATCCTTCTAGTGAATGAGCTAACAGCATATTTTACTATCATAGCATTTATAAGCTTCTAGTGAATTATGAGCTCATTCATAAGAATTTTTTTGGATTCTATCATAGTTGGTAACTTTTTACTATGGAATCTATAACAAAAATTATAAATGCTGTTAGCTCATTCACAAGGAAGTCAGAACATTTTTCATTTGCAAGGAATGCATAATTCTAGGAATGAATCCCGTCATGTGTATCCTTGTCATCAGAGATGGCCAAAAAACTTGATGACTAATGCACCGCAATGATGGAAAAAAACATTAAATTTGGTAAACAGGCCTCAATCACAGATAATTACAAAAGGATACTCTATATATAAATAGGCCACATATCTGTAGGCAAATTTATTTGCTAAAGATATTACTGCTTCATGCATAAACTATTTCATAGAAAGAAATCAGCAGCAGAAGCATCTGAACTTTCAGTTGAATATATTCACTTCGTATTAGTTCGCACATGAATTTGCAGCTGCAGTACATTCACTGATTTTAGACTGCATTAATTCTTTTGTGAAAAAAAACAAGAATCACTGATCCCTCATACGCACTATACCGATTTGACCCTCTTGCCAGAGACATCAAATAGTTTGGTAGAAGTGAATTTAGCAGATAATTAGTAAAAGAAACAGTATTCAGTTGTTGCAAAGGCGACATGCAAGATGCAACTGAAGGCAAATAAAAACATGGCACCTTAATAAACCTATGATTCATGTCATTGTTTTCAAACACTGATTGCTTATACCTACATGTCAACTGCAGCCAATTTCCTAGGCAGATGTTCATCTAATTATCTTAGACTCTTGTAAGAAAATTAACCATTCACACGTTGACTATCCAAAATATTACTGTATGAGACTCACTAAAAGAAATCCTAGAACCAGACCAATTCCACCCACCACTATCCAGTTGATTTGGTACTTAGTAATCTGATAGTATCGTTGTAGAGATTAAATGCAAAAACAATAACAGACTTTGATATTAGCATTGACCATCCGTAACAATATTTGACTTTACTGAAAATGTGGTTCTAGAAGCAGACCAATGATTTGAAGATAATCGAGGATAATCCCACAAGCGGAAATAAACTAACCGAGAAATAATTCAGATTAAAAAACACACCTTTTTTACCCCTGAGATGAAGAGGAGAGGATCAACGGATGCTTACCGCAACCTCCCTGGTCCTTGACCTCGGTGACAGCTCCCTTGGTCCTCCAGTCAACGGACTCCGGTAGCGCCTCATTGTCGGCGGCGAGTTACCTGCCACTGACCTTTCTCTCCCTCCACTGCTTGTTCCTGAGGCCGAGGTAGGTGGTGCGGTACTCCTCATTGGTGAGGTCGGCGAAGCGGTTAAGTCCTAGGCAGAAGGAGTGGACCCCAACGTCGGCGGCAACGTTGTGCTAGTAGGTGAGTGCGGAGATCGGTGCTGGAAGTGTCAGCGTTGGAGACGGCGACGCAGAGCGGCATGAACGTGGGCGCGGTGGCAGCGTTGGCGTCGGCGACGGAGACTAAGGAGGGAGAGAGGCATTGGGGGGAGACGGAGAAGCGGTGGGGGATCAGTGGCGCACGACGGTGGGTCGCCGGCGGAGAGAGGAGAGAGAGAAGAGGAGATTAGGGTTTGGGGAGAGAGAAGATGCGTGGGAGAGGAGGGGGGCGCGGGGTGGGGGGATGTGCACAGAGGAGATCTGGTTCTTAGGATTAACACAGATGAATATGAGCCGTCAATTTTGAAAAATAACGAATGAAGGATAAAGAATGATGAATGAGTAAAAATACTTGGTGTATTATAGGGGGTAGATAGATGATAATCTGGAGGGAGAATCTACGCACCGGCCTCCTTCAGGGCTTAAGAGCAGCCGGTTTGGCGATTCATATCTGAACCCGCCGAATGATTTCAGCTAGGAGGCTAGGCCCATTAGCCCAAACGGCAAAAGGCCCACAAATTCCTTAAACCCTAACCTATTTTCTTGTCTCCCCTGACCCAACCTGAACGCGACGGCGCCGGCAATCAAGGTGCTAGCTGCGTGAGCGGTGGCGGGGCACCTCGGCGCGTGCGGGGAGCGGCGGCGGAGCGTCCAGCGATGTCCGGCGCGGGTGGATTCCTCGCCGACGTGAACGACCCCTGGCTCAAGCCGCGGCTGCTGCGAGCGGTGGTCGGCGAGCGGCTGCCGAAGCCGGGTAGCGACCTCCCGCCGGCGGAGCTCGCCTCCGTCCTCGACGCGGTGCGCACGCATGGCCTCCTCACAGAGCGCCTCCCCGGGCCACACGACGCGAAGCTCGCCGAGGCGTGGCGTGCCGCGGTGGACGCGTGGGTCGAGCGCGTTGGTGATCTCATGCAGAGCGACTTGGTATGTTGGTCTGTTAGCCGTGTGGCTCCCTACATTGTCAATTTGGTCTTATTTCGGTAGAAAATTTCACTACTTCAGATTTTGTCTATAATCACTAAATTCAATTTAGCATTCTAGTCTCTATAGAGAAAAAACATCTCTCTTTGAGAAAAATGTTTTCTGGTAGAATGGGTGTTTCAGATGTAAAATCAAAATGTTTGTGTCTGAAATTTGAAGGCCATATAATATTGTTTACAAAACACTGGCTCAGTTCTGCGAACTTTTCTGATTGAAACTTACAGAGATTTACATGGGAAACAATGGACTGGTAAAGGGCGAGTTAGATGATAGGTGCTTGAATTTGTTTGGTTTTGGCTTTCACTTGTATTCTTAAAGTTCAGGATAATCCCACTTGATATGTTCGTGTTCGACTTAATTTTAATTGTGTAAGCTTCATTGACTTTTATATAAGTTGTGGATAAAACACGTGTGAGAGGTAAATGTGGAACTAAGCAAGTTCAGGGATGGACATCATATCCCTTTCCTTTTTCTCCCACAATTGATGCACATGAATGAAGTTTGTGGGCACAAATGACAACTGGATAACTTAGGGATTTCTACTGCAACATTTTTAAAAAAAAAATCCTATTTTTTATGGAAAAAACATTCCTATTTCAATAGCAAATGTGTGTGGAGAATGTTTAATATTGCAAATTTAATTGCTATCAGCTGTCATTGCTCATAATTTGATTAAATACATTGATTAATCACCTGTACACTTAATTTTTGATTACATACATTGATGAATCACCTGTACACTTAATTTCAACAAATGTTCTTTCTGAAATTTTTCTTCAACATTTCTGAAATCATGTCAAGCTATTCAACTCTTTTTGTTATTTATCCTTCAGAGTATAAAGGACATTATATGTTCTATTTATGTATTTTTGAGCTAGTGGTTACTAAATTACTCAAGTCTCCTGCCTCTTTGTCACTGCCTGTTGTAAAAATTATCACTAGACATACATATAGTGCAGTGTTATGTTGGTCAATACCATTTATTTGTTATCATGTGCTGCATAATGGTCTTCACAATATATGCGAGCTTCTGGGATCTAAAACTATTGTTTTCTTGGTTTCATATATTTCTGGTTCTTCGATGAAAAAGAAAATGGGTTAGAATTTTTTCACTAATATGTTCACCTTTCTTTTGACATTTATTTATGTAGCCATACAGTCGTTGGTTGGGTACTTGCTTTCTCGGTCTGACGTTCCAAGAGTGCAGCAATGAGCGCTTTGCAGAATCATACTCCAATTGGTTTGAGAAAATTCTTAGTAACTTGCAGGTAATGCATACTATTTCCACCATTTTGATGTCAAACTTGTTCTCCTTTTTCTTGTTTTCTTTATTGAGAAACTGATTGGTTGTGTTCTTTTCTTTTTCACCATTTTGATGTCTGGAGAATCTGAATCCCATTACTGGGTTGGTCAATGATGCATTTGGCTTATCATAATTGTTTTAATCTCGAGAGGATCTAAACCATGAAAGTATGATAAATCATTATGAATATAGCTATGTTCTATTTGATGTAATAAGATTGCCATAAAATCTTAAAATTTATTGTACCTATGAAAAGGCAGATGGAGAAATATGTTTCCTTGGAGTTTTGCACTATTTGAGAGTGATGGTTGTCCACTATTTATGGTAAACAAGATTATGTTAACTCTATTTGTTGGGTACTTTGCCGTTGTCAGGTTTCCTGTTCTCATAACATCCCTTTGTCATGTGGTGCTTACTTTTCCTCCTTTTTTCTTGCTCTTAAGTCAATTATAAACCAAAGCATCAATTAAAATTCAGCGTTCTCTTTCTTTTAGATATATGGGGGAATATCTAACCTATATGGCCCTGGTCTTTCTACAGTTCAGGAAAAACTTCAATCGAATAATATAAAATTTTATATATTCATTTACTCAATATTTTGTAAATTGATCATACGTTTGATTCATGCTAAGGTATTAACTTTTGATGTGCACAAGCTGTTACCAATAAATCATAAATCACGGACTGTTATATGATATCATTCATTATCAATTTAGAGTTAGAAAATTCAGTTATGGGAAATTTTCATTATTTTTCTTTTTCCATTGTTAATAGCTTATGAAGTACTCCATCCCAAAATATAGCTACCTTTAGACTTTTGCACGGGTATTGAGAAAGTAGGTAAACTTAAATGGATGATGGTTGTGATTGGTTGAGATGAGAAGGTAGGTGGAGAAATTAAATGGGGGATGGTTCTGATTGGTTGTTGAGATGAGGAGGTAGGTGGAGAAGTAGCTATATATTTTGGGACAAAATTTGAACTCTAAAGATAGCTATATTTTGGGATGGAGGGAGTATATGGTACCAGTTTGGCAGTTCCTTGAAGTTGAATTTGGTGTTATGCTGGCATGCTTGGTTCAACTTTTTCTATAAAGCTGAAGCTGATTTTGAATATTAGAATTTGGATTTAGAATCAATCTAAATGGTGTGGTGGATGTGAGAACGGTGTGGTGGTGGATGTGAGAAGACAAGAAGATAGGATCATCTTAGTCAAGCTTGTCATTGGTGACATGGTCTTGAATGTAATTAGTGCGTATGCACCCCAAGTAGGCCACAATGAGAGTGATAAGAGGCAGTTCTGGGAAGACTTAGATGGTATGGTTAGAGCTATACCTAGTACCGAGAAGCTTTTCATAGGTGGAGATCTCAACGGCCATGTAGGTGCAACAAATGCAGGCTTCGAGGCAGCACACGGAGGTTTTGGGTACGGTAGTAGGAATCAGGAGGGAGAGGAAGTCTTAGACTTTGCTATAGCTTTTGATCTGATGGTAGCCAACACTTTCTTTAGGAAGAGACAATCCCACTTAATAACTTTTAGTAGTGGCCAACACTCTAGCCAGATTGACTTTGTCCTCACAAGAAGAGAGGATAAACAAGCATGCTTGGATTGTAAGGTAATACCTGGAGAGTGTGTGGTTTCTCAACATAAGCTTTTGGTGGCTGACTTGCGCTTCCAGATGTGCGTTCATAGGGACAAACAAGCTAAGATTGCAAAAACGAAGTGGTGGAAATTGAAAGGAGAGTCGGCAGAGGTTTTTAAGAAAAGGGTTATCGAAGAGGGCCCTTGGGATGGAGAAGACGACGCAAACAACATGTGGAAGAAGATGGCAACATGCATCCGGGAGGTGGCTTTAGAGGTGGTTGGAGTGACTAAAGGGAGTGGATGCGAACCTAGAGATACTTGGTGGTGGAATGAGGGCGTCCAAAAGGCTATTAAGGAGAAGAAAGAATGCTATAGGCGTTTATACCATGATAGGAGTGCGGACAATATAGAGAAGTATAAGATGGCAAAGAAGGTAGCAAAGCATGCTGTGAGTGAGGCAAAAGGGCGGGCTTACGAAGGTCTATACCAACGATTGGGTACAAAGGAAGGAGAGAAGGACATCTATAGGATGGCTAGGGTTCGCGAAAGGAAGACGAGGGACCTCAACCAAGTTAAGTGCATTAAGGATGAGAGGGAGCAGCTTTTGGTAAAGGAGGATGAGATCAAACACAGATGGCAAGAGTATTTTGACAAGTTGTTCAATGGTGAGAACGGGAACGCAACCGTTCAGTTAGATGACTCTTTTGATGACACCAATAGGCGCTTTGTGCGGAGGATCCAAGAATCAGAAGTCAGAGAGGCGTTGAAAAGGATGAAAGGGGTAAGGCAATGGGTCCTGATGGTATCCCAATCGAGGTGTGGAGATGCCTAGGGATATAGCTATAGTATGGCTAACCGAGTTGTTCAACAACATTTTTCGGTCAAACAGGATGCCTGATGATTGGAGGAGGAGTATATTGGTACCGATCTATAAGAATAAGGGAGACATTCAAAGTTGCACTAATTATCGAGGAATTAAGTTGATGAGCCATACGATGAAGCTATGGGAGCGAGTAATCGAGCATCGCCTAAGAGGAGTGACGCGGGTCTCTATGAACCAATTTGGTTTCATGCCCGGAAGGTCAACCATAGAAGCAATTTTCTTATTAAGACAAGTTATGGAGCGTATAGGAGCAGAAGAAGGACCTACACATGGTTTTTATTGACTTGGAGAAGGCCTACGATAAGATACCAAGGAATGTTATGTGGTGGGCATTGGACAAACATAAAGTTCCAACAAAGTACGTTTCCCTCATTAAGGACATGTACAACAATGTTGTGACTAGTGTTCGAACAAGTGATGGTGACACATGTGACTTCCCGATCAAGATAGGACTACATCAAGGGTCAGCTTTGAGCCCCTATCTATTTGCCTTGGTGATGGATGAGGTCACAAGGGACATACAAGGGGATGTCCCTTGGTGTATGCTTTTCGCGGACGATGTAGTGTTAGTCGATGAAAGCCGAGCGGGAGTAAATAGGAAACTAGAGTTGTGGCGGCAGACTCTAGAGTCCAAAGGTTTTAGGCTCAGCAGAACTAAAACCGAATATATGGCATGTGACTTCGGCACTGCTAGACATGAGGAGGGGGGTGTTAGTTTGGATGGTCAAATAGTGCCCAAGAAGGATACCTTTCGATATTTGGGATCAATGCTACAGAGAGATGGGGATATCGATGAAGATGTTAGCCATAGAATCAAAGCGGGGTGGATGAAGTGGCGTCAATCATCGGGTATTCTCTGTGACAAGAGGGTACCACAGAAGCTAAAAGGCAAGTTCTATAGAACAGCAATTAGACCGGCAATGTTGTATGGTGCAGAATGTTGGCCTACAAAAAGACGGCATGTTCAGCAGTTAAGTGTTGCGGAAATGCGTATGCTGCGTTGGATTTGTGGTCATACAAGAATGGATCGAGTCCGGAACGATGATATACGTGATAGGCTAGGGGTAGCACCAATTGAAGAGAAGCTTGTCCAACACCGGTTGAGATGGTTTGGACATGTCCAGCGGAGACCTCCAGAGGCACCAGTGCATAGTGGAATCCTAAGGCGCGACAGTGATATTAGGAGAGGCAGGGGAAGGCCAAAATTGACATGGGAGGAGGCAATAAAAAGGGACTTGAAAGGATGGAATATACCCAAAGATTTATCTTTGAATAGGTGTGCTTGGAAAGCAGCCATTTATGTGCCTGAACCTTGATCTGCGACTCCTATTGGGTTTCAACTCTAGCCTACCCCAACTTGCTTGGGACTAAAAAGCTTTGTTGTTGTTGTGGATTTAGAATCAATCTCTGGCAACAAACAACATGGATGGTGACTGACTGAGAAATGGAAAATCTATTGAAAAATCTTTATACTGCTTGTCAGGAGTGATTTCATTCATATTCTTTTCAGGCCCGAATAGGCAACTTTTCTAAAACATTATGTGTTTGTGCACATCGTCATAGATTATTATTTTTTTTGACTGATACATTATTGTCTCTTTGCAGGAACCATCTAGCGTGCAACTTGTTATTATAGTCTCTTGTACTTCCATGTCTGATTTATTTGTGAGGTATGCAATAGCATGTCAATGTCCTTTTTACTAGCTCAAGCCATCATGCATACCGTTGGGTTATCTGTATCCACATAACCAAAATGTACAATGGAACATGTATTTACCTAGTGAAACATGAATGGAAAATGTGCAAGTAACTGTTTGGGTAGGTGGGGATTAGGCTGCAAAACTGATACCATTAAATGTTAGCAGTTCTCTTTTTGTATAGCCCATAACTTGTAGCTTAGTTGTATAACTTAATGACCTGAACTAATAATTCCGCTGTGCTCATGGATGCTTTCTTATCTTGACTATGGTTCCAAACTATGATACGGTGTATTTATTTGTAGGTGCTGTTCTTGCAAATGCCTTTTTCATGTTTCACAGTTTATTTGTTGCATTTATTCTGCATGTGCTTATTTTGTTTAACAGAAAACAATATAATTTGCTGCTTCCTTAGATTGGCAAGGTTTTTGAACTTAAAGAAAGAGGCATCATCATTTGCTGGAAGAGTTGTCGAACCTGTGCTGCTGCTTTTAAATGCAAATGGCCCAGTGGCTGTAGGTTCTTTTCATCCATAGGCTTATATTTTTATTTTGACCACTCGAGAGGAAAATTTTAATTATCCATTTGCAGGATGAAGCAGTTGATTTGCTGAGGACAGTTATTAAATTGTACCCATCATCTGTAAATCGACACTATAATAAAGTATGGTCTGATTTTATATTCTAATTTCTTTCTGTACATATGTATAGTGCAGTATCCACAAAAAAGGAATCTCTTTGAGAATAGGATAAAAAGAAAAAGAGCAAGTGTTTACAATAGCTTTTCTTTGTTGGATAGATGTATGATTACAAATATTGAAATTTACATGACGTTATTCCCAAGAAAAGGCTGAATTCTTCTAGCTATTATGGTTGCTCAGGTTATGGCAGTTTCTTTGTAGTTAACTGAATACCCAATGCCCCGCTTGGAATTACCATCAATACAAAGCTGTGCCCCTCATGATATTATATAAGTTCTCCTTTTTTCCACTATGGATGTTTCTTGAGTTTTCAAGCTCAACTATCCCAATTTCAGGCAGTACATAGTTCATAGGTAGATGTGTTGTTGTAGTAACAGTACTATACTCTCCTTATCAGGGTATGTACAATAAAACAACAAAGATGCCATGTATAAGTGATGCCATGGAAATCTTTTGCTGATGCGGAGGGGATAGAAGGAGAGAACACGTAATTATCTCTTTGTGAAACGATGACCTATGCACAGAAATGATGATGTGTTCACATGCTGATCCATTCCAGGATCTGTAGCATCATTACCTCCGCCAGCCCTAATGGTGGCGATAAAGCCTCTTTTGGCGAAGGTGCTGCCACTTTTTTGCCTTTGCTCTTGGCAACACGTGTTGTTGCAATGCTTGTTGCTTGATGTTTGAATATGTGGAATTTATTGTGGTGGGAACAGGGGGTGCATTTTTTAGGGGCAAGAGCAAGAAGAGCCATAGATTGCCCATGATTAGCTTGAGCAGGAGAGTTTGTTGATCTCTGTTCTTAGCTGATTCTAGTATACCATTTGAGCTACCTGCTGATTCAAGTGCATCTCTCTATATGCAAGCACCTTGTAGATACATCATCGTCAGACTTGCAAGACGGGTGCTTCATGTGCCAACTAGAAATTTTCTAGAGCATTACTCAAATTTGTCATGAGAATTTATACAGCAATTTCTGTTCACTTGCAATCAGTTTATTTTATCATGTGTAGGCATTATCTTGTATATCTGCAACTAAGCAACACTGCAACCCACAAAGACGAAGATTTACTCGAGATTACCACAATTCTTAGCTCAATGCAATCATTAAATATTGTATGGTCATATAGAGACAACTCAATAGACATACCATGGTATATGTTATATTTAGCACTGTCTTTAGATGATGTGGAAGGGATAGACATCAACCATCTACACCTTTGTGCATGCCCTTGTACTATTTCTTACAAATGCTATTTACAAATTTCAGGTTGAATCCGCCATTGCAACAAATTTAATAAGTTCAGATGTCAATGTCAAACTAAAGGAGGTAAGGGTTTTATGCTTTTAGATTATATCACAGAGTAGTTTGAACAGAATCATCTCCATTTATCTTCTTTCCATTGCTGTTTGTTTGTGATGACATTGCCTTTTGAGTTGACAAACCTATGCTTTTCCAATCCTCCAGAAATTTGCAAGAGCCTTAGCATCATTACCTTCTGTCCGAGTATCTGAGGAGATTTGGTCATTGATGATTCAAAAGATACTGATTGTGGTAAATAATCTTTTGAATGATGCTTTTATTGGGCTGGAAGAAGGTAGATTCAGTTGTCTTGTAAATGTGATTACATCTTTACAATTTACGATGATATTTAACCATTGCTTTTGCAGAAAAGAAAGGCCGTGAGATTCTAATGTTACTAGTTCCACCTGGAAATGATCCTCCACCAATGTTGGGAGATCAAACAAAGTGGTCTGGAGGAAATGTGCATGTCACAAAGAAATTTCGTGTCTATACTGTTCCTACAATTTCAGTTCTTATCCATTGCTGCTGTGTGATGCTGACTAGTTATTATCCAGTTCAGGTATGCCCAAAGAACTTACCGCATATAAGTGGCACTGATAAGCTACTTCACACAAAATATCATTTTGTTTTAATTCCTTATTTTTACTCAAAAGGTGAATGTCCCAGTGCACGCTTTGATAGCATTGACACGGAGGGTTCTGTCAGTTGATGGGTCATTGCGTACAAAATTATTCCCGACAACAACTTCCTTGCATCAAGAGCTTATTTGTTTTGAGCTTCCATCATTGCATTCTTCTTTCTTGGATTTGCTCAGTGCAACAATAAAAGGAATGCGAAGGTAAAGTTCATATTACCTCTTGTCATTATTATTTATGACTTTATGCAAGACATAGCATGCACAATTTTCAGTAGTTCTAGTGAATAGCATCCCATTTCTTTGCTTGAACCAGAAGTTAAGAAAATACAGTCACGTTTGCACATATGCAGAAGTGATTATGATTTTTGGATTTTGCATTAATTTTGGGTACTTTTTTTGGTTTTCCGTGGAAATATTCTTTTGGTATTGTCTTGCATTTGAGCTTATTAATGGGAACAAAATATCTAATTTAGACTTATCATCCTGCAGTCAACTTTTGCCACATGCTGCTAATATTGTTCGTCTCATGACTAAGTACTTTGAAATAGCGAAGTTGCCTACTATGAGGACAAAAGTATACAGCATTGTGCAGCAGTTGCTGACATCCATGGGTGTTGGTAGGTGACTCTTTATTTCTTTACCTTTGTGTAATGGTACATTTTGATAAATACTGCTGATTACAAGCTTTTGTAGTTGTCATAGTTGGTACTGTAATGCTATTTTAGGCTACAGATGGACTGTGGAATGACTGATTACAATAAAAACCTTTCCTCTTTTTCCCCATTGAGAAGTGTAAATGCATCATTCTTCAAATAGTTTCTTTAGCATGCCGTGTAAGCAGAGTAATATAGTTTATAATAATCCCTTGGGAGTGATGCCCTAACAGATATCAAGTTTAGCATGCTCAGGGTCTTTGCGACACTGCCATTGGATGTTATCTGACTGGTCTTCGAAATATAAATGCCTCTTGTTGTGCAGAAGGGGTTATGGTTTATATCCTTTTGAGGAGCCGAAGTCCTCACATGTACATTCAAGTTACCTATGTGATTTGATTGTTTCAATTTTTTTCCTTGGAGAATGGATGGCACACTTATAGTTGCAGTATGTGCATTTTCGATGCATATCCTTGATTGTTTTGTTAGTAAATGTCCAGTTGCATCGCTGCTGAATATTGCGTCTTTGTTACCAGGGATATCTATGCACTTGCTTGAGGCCATAGTAAGCAATTCAGTTGCTGATCTGGATGACAGCTGTGGCCATGATATGACTTCATTAAGCACAAAACCTACAATAGTGACAAACGAATCATCATCAAAAAGTTATTCCAAGAAGAGGAAGCAAGAAACAGATGCACAAAATTTACATGTCTCAGGTTCAGAGAAAACAGCATTCAGTCCGAAGAAAAGGAAAAAGATTTCCATGTCAACTACTACTGAAACTACAGCTGATGTTATAATGTTGACTCCACTCTCTGTGAAACTAGCAGCTCTTGAAACGTTGGAAATTCTACTTAATGTGGTATGCCCAAAATATAACTTTCCACATCTTTACGTTTCTTAGTATATTGCCCTGTCTTTATTGTTCTTATTATTCTTCTGAATTTATGTAAGGCATCCATGAGAGCAAAGATTTATCTCTGATGTGTGACACATTTGGAAACTAGTAATTGTAAATGAACAAAATATTAACATACTTACGGTATATTAGTAGCTATGATAAACTCAATGTTCAGGGAATTATATATCGATTGTTTAGACCATAGGTGGAAGCCATTTAGAATAAAGCTTTCAATTCTAGTGAAATATATGAAAATTTGAAGCTTGGCAGCACTAAGTGGCCAAACATGCTTGATACTGGAAGTGTTGAAACTACAGCCTATGATGGTTTAGGTGGGAAAATCACGCTCATCCTGAATTAATTGGTAACGCAACCATCATCCTTGTTATCTTAATCTTATCACGGCTGGTGAAATAAATTTATATAATTTATTATGTAAACATGTTGCTGTAGAGTGTTAGGTATATATGCCTATAGGACATTCTTTTTGGCAACAAAGTGTGCACTCGGAAGATTTTTCCAGGCATGACTTGTCCAAATAGCAGTGGTCAAAGGTACTCTTATAACAATACTATTTTATCATCATATGACAGTAAATGATTAGCATAAAAAATTATTTCTTCATTACCATGACCAGAGAAAAAAAATGTTCTTTGGACATAACTAATTTTTTGTTGTGAATTATTGTCACTGTGCTGTACTGTTTTCAAGTATTAGATTGCTGTTCCATCCAGTCAGTACTTTGCTGACTGGCCCTTGGTTGGCATTTACAATTGTTTCATGTATATAGTTTATGATCACAACGGTTAGATGTAATATTCATTTTATCACTTGGAGCAGGGGGGTTCACTGAGGACAGATCACTGGAGGGCAGAGGTGGACTTGCTCCTAATTAACATAGCTAGAAGTGCTTGTGACACAGGAGGGAGGTACGAGTACAAACTATCATCCACAGTTGGGGAGACAAGCATAGCAGACTTCCAGCTTGCTTCATTGAAGGCATTGCTGGCATCTTTTCTTTCTTCTTCTCATGCGCGCCCTCCTTATTTAGCCCAAGGAATTGAACTCTTCAGAAAAGGTAAAATTTCTTAGCTTGTCTGACAACCACCTACTAATCTATAGTTATATTTAATTTATGTCCCAAGTAATTTATAGTTAATACTCTTAAAAAGATAAGATTAAAATTTTGCTGTAACGGATATGCACTGAACTGAATATAAGCTGGCAAGAATGAATCTTATACAGTGCCTGAATTACTGAGATGATACAACAAATATTTTAGTTGTAGTGAACTAGTGATGATGGTAGGTTCTACAGCATCTCTCTTCCACCTCCTTAGCATAAAAAAAAGGAGAAAGGATCAATGGTTACATGACATGACACTGCCCACTTCTCCATATTATACATTGGTAGATTCAAAAGCGGTGGAGACATTTTCTCCAAAGAAAGTCACCGAATAATTTCCGCTGCAACACATGGAATTAATGCTAGTCCTGACAAAATCAACAATCTCAGTAATACGTCTGAAAGTTCTAAAAAAATAATACGTCTAAATACATAATATACTGAGTTTGGTAGCTAATGTGTGGGTTATTTGTAGGATCTTTTGTAAATGATTGAAATCTGTTCCCTCATGTTTATGCTGGTGGTTTTTTTATCTGATTTGAATTGTTTTTACAATTTTATTTAAGTTTGTTGATAATTTTTATATATTAAGTGTAGAATAAATTAAATGTTTATTTATGTATTCTAGCAACAGTAGGCTCTATGCTAGTATGTTAATTTTATCATTTGTTCATTACAGGAAAGCTAGAGATAGGCACTAAGCTTGCAGAATTTTGTTCAAGTGCTTTGCTGGCTTTGGATGTTCTTACACATCCTCGAGCACTCTCTCTAGAAAGTGCAGTTCCTTTGGGCCCTGGACTCACCTATGGTGCACCTGAAAAGGCAATTTTTGGTACTGAAAAATACAAGTTTTCACTATCTGGAAACCAGTCTCAGGCTTTGGAGGATGATGGCCCGTATGATGATTGGTTGACATCCACCAAGGTCAGTGAACCAACAGGTTCTCCACCGAAAGATAGCCCTGTAGGAAAGGAGGATGCAATTGTGATGTCGCAAGGTGAAAAGCAAGGCACCCATCTGGAAGAACATCAACAAACAGATGTAGTTATAGCTCCTGCAGCCATACAAGCCGTTCCAACGTCTGGCAGGAGTGATATTGAAATGGCGGATGCGGCCACTACAGGAACGGTCAATCTAAAAACAACGGATAATCCTTCTAGCTCCAATGCTGCTTTAACTCCAGTCCGTGCACTGCTTCCTGATCTCAACCAACAGGTAGCTGCCCCAGTCTCCGAGGAAGGGCACACTGACCTTGCTGATCTTCAGAACAAAACATCAGCTGTTGATGCATCATTGAGCAAAGCAGTAACTGGAGGTGAAGCAGCACCGTCTGGTGCTTCTTCCCACTTCATGCAGTCCAGAAAAACTGATGATTCTGATGCCGAGTCAGAAGATTCAATGCCAGGTATTGTCGATGGCGACCCTGACTCTGACTAGATTTGAATCCCTAATCATGTGTGTTGCTTTTTAAGACAGTATATGTCAGGAACTATTGATCGTCAGAATCGTTACGGTTGTATTCCGTAAAAACTTACTTGTCAATTAGCATTAAGAGCTCAGCATGATTGATCATGACGAAGCCACGTGTAGAATCTGTCTTCTGGGGTTGCGAATTGTTTTAGACTCTATTTGGTAGAGCTCAACTCCCAGAGCTGGAGCTAGAGTTGTGGAGCTATCCGAAGGCTACTCCACCTCGTAGTTCAATTTTTCGGAGCAGCTTTAGCCTATTCTACTTTATTTTTGTGTGGAGTTAGACTGTTTAGTAGAGCTCTACCTTCACTGAATTAGGATCTAAAAGCTGGAGCTCTACCAAACGAAGCCTTATATGAGTTTTATGGGAGTCTTATATGAGTTTTATGACAGGCGCTAGCTTCAGCTTCATTATTTTGAAGCCGGAGTCTAACCAAACGGTTTCACTCCACTAAAAAAGGAGTAGAGCAGACTGAAATAATCTAAAAAAATAAACTAGAGGTGTGGTGTGGGGGCTTAGGGCTTCCACTCCACACTTCGATTCAGGAGTTAAATTTAGGAATTAACGTTGCCAAACAGACCATAAGAAATTTAACTGCTTGTCTCGAGTTGAGTCTTGACGTGGCTGCAAAGTCCCAACTTAGGCTTAGGCAAAGATTTGATGAGAAAAAAAAAAGGCGCCGTTTGAATTTATTTTGTTTTTTTTGTGTAGGTTTCTTAAACTATGAACAGCCTGTTCGGCAGCTGCTTTGGGCGTTGGCTTATTTTCTCACGTTTTCCAAAACGATAAACGGTGTGTTTTTTGCAAAAAATTTCTATATGAAAATAGCTCTAAAAAAGTAAATAGATCTATTTTTCAACTTTTTAATAATAAATACTTAAATAATTACGCGCTAATAACGTTTCTCGTTTTACGTGCGGCTTAAATAAGCACCTCTAGCTTCACTGCCGAACAGGGACTAAATGGTGTGTTTTTAAATATTTTATATATAAAAGTTTCTTAAAAAATAGATAAATTTATTTTCAATTTTGTAATAATTAATACTTAATTAATTATATACTTAATAACTTGTCTTGTTTTATGTCTTGTTTTATGGTAATAGACTCAATATACAACCTCTTTCAAACGGTGGAGGACGTAATTAATAGGGTAGTCGTGCAATTAATAGAGTAGAAGCTGGCTTATTAAATAGTCCCGGTTCAGAAACAAAACTCATGTAGTGTTGTCGTGCATCACAAACCACGTACTAATTTCGTTTTAATATCAACACTATCAAGAGAATCCTGTACGGGTGCCAAACTATTATTCTCGCAATCAAATGTTGATTCTTTTTAGTCTTATAGAATACAGTACATCTAAACATATCGAATTAATATATTTTACAAGTTCTCAATATATATATATATATATATATATATATATATATATATATATATATACATATATATATATATATACATATATACATATATATATATATATATATATATATATATATATATATATACATATATACATATATATATATATATACATATATACATATATATATATATATACATATATACATATATATATATATATATATACTTCTAATATTTCAAGGAATAAAAATTATATAAATTAATGAAACCCAACTTAGCGTAGTTAAAGATAAAAAGCTCAACTTATATTTTACCACAATACCTAAAAACAAGAGCTATTGGATCTCTCGGTCAGTGCTGCGAATTTTTCGTGTGCAGTTATTGTTGCTCATTAATTGTTATAAAGCTCAACACGCATTAACCCACATATAAAAACTGAAATCAACGATATGTAAGGCACCGTCGAATAAGCTTATAGTTTTAGCTATCAGCGATACGTAAAACGAGATGAATAATTAGTGTATAATTAATTGAGTATTAACTATTATAAATTTAAAAAATAGATTTATATGATTTTTTAAGAAACTTTTATATATAAAGTATTTAAAAACATACCATTTAATAGTTCGAAAAACGTTCTCACTGGAAACAAGAGAATAAGCTTAAGCCATAAGTTGATTCAAATGGTGCATAAGTTTACTTCGAGAAGAATACCGATGGATCCCCATGAGTTAGCTTGTCATGCCACAAATGGTTAAACTTATTATCTTAAGTTTATTTTCTTAGGCTTTTAAGCTATCTTTTTAGTTTTTACGGTTTTTATAAGTTGGTGACTTTTAAGCATTGTGTTTAGGCCCCCTTTGTTTTAGCTTGGCTTTATTGGCTTAGATTTTAAAGCAGATTTTTTAGCTTGTAGGTTTATAAGTTGAACTTTTTGGCTTTTATGGTTTATAAGCCAGTAGCTTTTAAGGTTGAGTCTTAATAAGTCTAATGCAAATAAGCAAAAACAACTACTCAAATATAACTTTTGGTTTAATAGTACAAGAGTGGCTTATGGCTTTAAAAAAAACTTAACGAAAAAATTATTTATTTGTTTAGGCTTTGGCTATTTAGCTTATAAGCCGGCTCATAAACCCAAACGAAGAGAGCCTAAAGATGGAGCCCTCATTCTAAATAACATAAGCAAAAGTACATAAGCCAAAAAAGTACTTAAACCTAGCTTTTGACTTGGCCTGTTCAAATCAACTTATAGTTGAAGCTTTTTTAGGCACGCAGAACGAAAAAAATCATTATCGTATGATTAATTAAGTAACTATTATAAATTTGAAAAAAATTTATTTGATTTTTTAAAGAAACTTAATAACTTATATATAGAAAGTTTTTAAAAAAAACATATCGTTTAGCAGTTCGAAAAGTGTGCTAATAAAAAAGAGAAAAAGCTTAAGCAAGAAACTCTACGCTCCTTTAGCAGCGCAAGAGCAACTTATGGCTTTAAAAAGCACAATAAAAAAGTCATCCGTGGTTTGTACTTCGGTCTTTTAGTTTATAAGCGAACCCATAAACCCAAATAAAACGAGCCTAAGATAAGATATGGAGAATTCACTTTTTCATTTCTCTAGAATGGCTATAAACTTCAAGTATCTTTTTTTTTTTTGCAAGTTCAAAGTTTTTAGCCACTTTCATCTGAACCTCGGTTTTGATGGAGTTTTGGTGTTTTTGGTGGACAACCCACTTTCTTCTTCATGGAAGTAGGTTTCTTTTTACCTTTGTTGTGAATATCCATTTACAGGTCTATTTCAATCACATGCACCGCAGACTTCCATCCCACGGACTGACACGTTTTATTTCTCAAATAAAAACATTAATCCTCAACGATAATTCTCATTAATTATTAAAACACGACTTTTTAGGGCCTAGATGCTTCAATGGCACGGATGATCACCACAAAAGTGATCAGAACTGACACCATGCTCTCCTCCATTAAGACACCACGTAACCGAGAGAGAAAAAGAGAAAGATGGAGATGGCTTTCAACAACATCATTACCATTGTCCTATATTTTTTTCCCTTAGGACTTGCTTTTTTAAAAAACTTTCCTAGAGCATGTTAAAATTCCTTTTCTCCCTATCTTTTTAGTCATATGTACAGAAAAGTCTATTTCCTCCTTGTTTTTTCCTTAAGCCTATGCCAGGCAGGATATATTGGAATAAAACTCGTCTGTAAAAGACAAACGGAGGAGCAGAGTTTGGAGGCATACATTTAAAATTTTCAAGTTTACTAGCCACTCAGTCGTGCTTTGTACCGATATAACTCGTCTGTATGAGTGGTCCATTGAGATGAGCTTCTGCTGCTCTCCATCTATATTTTTGTATTGTGTGTCATCTGTATTTGTGTATTGTGTGTATGAAAAGTTGTGTATTGTCCTTGACTAGGCTATTTTGACTAGGAACAAGAGTCCTCCGCTTTTTGGGGCCTTATGTCTAGAAGCCTGATTGGTCCAATAAATTACACTCGTAGATGAGCCTCCCTTGATTGGTCAATAGATACCACCCACATAAATGATCCAATGGTCTATGTGTTTTATTCAATTCCATCTGATGGTCCTTGCTATTTTAGATGACGTGGCTATCCTCCTTTGAGAAAGCTTGCAGCTTTCGCCTGTTAAGATGAATATCTTATTAAAAAAATAAGCATATATAGATTTAATTTATTTTATAAATAAATCATGACATTAACCACATAAGTTAGCAGAATCATCTCACACAATTTAGACATATATGCAACGGAACAATCTATGAATAGATCGAACACATAAAACATAATGAATACGTATTAAACACGTAAAATATGATGAATACGTACCAACGATTATGTTTAAGAGGAGGGCTCGGAGTAGTTGCGCTCGGAGTAATAGCACACACCGCACGTACAATGCGCGGTACAGGATGGTGACGATGATACGCAGCGCCCGAACGTAGAGGAAGACGAGCCATGGTGGACAAACAACGAGCAATCACGCGGAGCGCTTTCCAAAAACCTTATTTGTCATCTCCCAATGCCGAACTTCATGAGGATGATGGTTTTGGAGACCTGCTCTCCCGATCGCTGGTGCATGCTGACGAGCTAGACGAAGTAAACGACGTGTGGGGGCACAGTACAGAAGAGAGGCAAAACCCTAGATTGCTTTCACGTGTGTTGCACGGAGATGGCGGTTTGGTATTTATAAGACGTGAGATCAGGATGTATTCCATAACCCGTAACCAAATCGGATAAGTCGTGCGTAACCTACTCAGACTCCACACCAGTCCAACGCACTAAACAATCTGGTGAGTTCCAAAACAAACACTGGAATACCCGTTGGATGCAGCAAAACCAAAACTGCAAAGAAAGCCGCGTCTGCGCAAGCATGAGTAGCTAATTTTGGTGGACCATTTACATGACGCATGCCCCCCAGCCCCGGCCCTGTGCCCGGCCCGGTGAGACGAGTGCACGTTTCTCTAGTTCTCTCTACCACATATTACTCAAGTGGCTAGGAGAGCACTCACCCTTTTAAGGAGGTCTCCCTCTCCTAGAATAAGCAAGGTGGTACTAAAGTTTGCATGCATGCCTTCTATGAGGTGGGCTTTTGAGATTTTTCTAGGAATTATTCTCCAATTAGGCCCTAGGCCCACTAACAATTCCAACATATCTTACATCCTTTTCCACTCTTGATAGGAAAAGTCCATTTTAACTCCCTCAACTATTGGCCGAATCTAATTCGTAACCTTCAACCGCAAAATCGGGTATATCAACCCCTTAAACTATTAAAACCAGTGTAAAATGACTCCCTCAGTGGTTTTGAGAGTGGTTTCGGCTGACGTGGCATCCACATGGCAGCCCAGTCATCAAATAAATTAAAAAAATGTAAACGTGGCACTACAATAAAATTAAAATAGAAACTATAGTGGGGCCCACGTGTAAGTGACCAAAACTTCTATCCTCCACCTCTCTCCCCTCTTTCCCCTCTTCCTTTCTCTCCTGCCCGATCTCCTCAACGGTGGCACGGCAGCCGCCGCTCGGACCTCTCTCGTGCTCTCTCCCCCTAACCCCCTGTGGCCCCTCCTCCCCAAATCTAGAGACAATGGTGCGAGGGAGCTCGCCACCGGCCGGGACGCCCACCTCCGCCAGATATCGTGGTGAAGGAGAGGTCGGGGAGAGTTCGAGCTCGACGCCGCCGCCCTAGCCCTACCGTCCTCCGCCACCATCGGGTGACGCACGCTCGAGCTCAACCACCCTTCAAGCAGCGGCTGTGGTGGACGGCAGGCGAGACGCGAGTGGCTCTCGGGCAGCCCGATGGCTCCTTCTCCTCCTCCCCCTAATAGCTGCGTCACAGTGCCGTCTTTCGTCACTGATGCCCAGGAGAGCAGAGGAAGACCAGTCGGCTTCCCTCAGGTGAGCGAGTGTGGAGAAGAGGCTGGCGCCGTCGGGCTACCGATGTGCACATGAGCTCGTGGAAAAGGCGGGCAAGGCAGCGGTGGTTTACCCAAAGGGTAGGGAGCTCCGCCAGTGCGGGCCTCGAGGGTGGAAGTTTTCCTACATGATGAGTAAGGGAGAGGCGGTAGCGGCTGCCGTGCTATGGACGTGCGGTGGCGGTGGCTCCCTCCCCAATTGATCCGGCCATCGAGCTCGCAGAGGACGACCTACTCTCTACGCTGACCCGCCTCTTCGCCTCGGCATCCTCCTTGTCGATTTATATGGTTTTTTTCCGCCGCTGCCTACCTCGCCTCCACTGCCACCTACCTCGCCACCGCCTTCGGCTCCTCTTTCGCTGGTTGCTGACCCAACCACTGTGACAGAGAGAGGAGAAGTGGAGAGAGATGAGAGAGGATGAGAGATAGGAGGAGGATAGAGAAAAAAGATGTGGTCACTGCCTGTGGGTCCCACGAATATTTTTTATTTTTTTCTGATTGTAATGCCACGTAGACACCACGTCAGAAGAAGACCAAGTCAATGTGACACGTGGATGCCACGTCAGCAAAAACCAGCTTCAATACCGTTAAGGGAGTCATTTTGTATTGGTTTTAATAGGTGGAGGAGTCGATATACCCGGTTTTACAGTTGAAGGATACTAATTAGATTCGACCTATAGTTGAGCGAGTCAAATTAGACTTTTTCCCTCTTGATATGGTGTTCATCCATAGCCACAATCCCTGTCCGTAGTTTTATTCGGGGGAATTAAGCCCTGAGATACGCTAAAACACCCATTGCCACATGTATTACTCTGGACAGCAATAAATCCGGCCATTTTTGGTGTCACTGTTACCTCCTCATCGATGATCTTGATCACCTTCTCCTTAACACTGACCTACTGTCTGCTGCTTATGGATAGCCCGGCTAGTAGTTCTTCAACCCCTTCGTCATATCCATCCTGTTGCTGGCCTTCCCGGCCATATCCACCGAATGAGCTTCCTGTCCTTTGCCATAGAGAATCACCAACCAGCATCTCTAACCTGGCCGCCTTTGACACCAGCGGCGATAGAGATGGTTGTTCCACTTTCATGTATGCCAATGATACCACATTACCTATGGCTGGTTTTCATGGCTCTGTTGTTGCCGGCAGATAGCCCAGTGTCTCCTTGAATTTTTCCTCCGCTATTGTCACCATCCCCATAGCCCTTCATGGCAAGGCCGACAACATCCAGCCAATAGATTTCATCTTTTATGCCTCCGGTTCCACCTTGTTCAATACCAATGAACAGCGCAAGGTCGGCAACAACGTTGGGTCTACGGTCGTTGATATGGGCAGCAGCACTGGTGGTGGCGCGGCATTCACCCCACGCGGCAGTACCGACTACTTTGGTAGCAGTCTGCACTGCCGTTGGCTGCATGCACTGTTGGTAATAGCCCCTCAATGGCAGCTAGCATCTCCTTGGAGGCGGTTCCATTTTCCTAAACCCTCAATGGTAGTAGTCCCTCCAACAGTACCGAAGTGTCCGCCTCCACTTTAATTTGCTACCGCAACACCTCCTGAGTTGCCATCTCCACCAGTGGCAGAGCACGCCAAAAAAAAGGTGGGATGGACACGCGAGGCATATATCCAAGTCACATGAATTACGGTAAATGAATGGCATGTAATTCACCATATTTCAAAATAGCAGCTAAACAAAGTTTGCACAATTAATTCATCATACATAAAAGATATTATAAGAACATATGCAAACATACCGATAGTCCATTATGATTTATAAATGTCTAGGTCTTCTAGGTGGCTGTCACGTCCAGAAATTTAGCCAATTTATAGACTATTTTGTGTATTAAAATCTCTATCCAGGAATCAAGTCAGGGTACACAAAATGACAAATCAATAAACAATTCCAAACGTAAATAAAGCGTAAATACTTACAAAAGAGGCACTTAGTCCTCACACGGAAGAAAACAGCAGCGGAAAGACGAAACTAGCGTGTCTTCAGCTCCACACCACAGGCAAGCTCAACTGGGGTATAAGCCAAGGTCTTCATTTCTGAAAAGGGGGAATAGCAAGGCTGAGTACCACCCACCGAACTCAGTAAGCCACACCAATGATGCATTTGTGCACGGAATTTCAAAGAGAGGTTGGTGGCTCATTTGCGTAAAAACAGTTGTAAACAGTAGTAGTTTGCAAACAGTAAAAAATTAATTTAACAATATTAATTTTCCACCGATTAACGTTACACCACGTTAACCAGGCCCAACCACCCAACTGATTGACGTTACACCACGTCAACCAGTCTCCACTGATGAACGCTACACCACGTTCACCAAACTCCTTAGGTTACCGTTACACCACATTAACCGGACTCCACTGATTAACGTTACACCATGTTAACCAGTCTCCACTGAACAACGTTACACCACGTTGACCAGTTTTTCCTGATCAACGCTACACCACGTTGACCAGGCCGCGCTAATGAACGTTACACCACGTCCACCAAGCGTCACTGATGAGCGTTACACCACGCTCACTAGTCTCCATCGATTAGCGTTACACCACGCCAACCGGCCACCCCCGGTCAACTCAACCACGTCGACCGGACTCAACACCTTCCACAACACCAGTTTCATAAAGCCAGATTAATTATCTAAAGGTGAGACTAATCACGGTGAGTCTTGGCCAATGTGCCCATGACCGCGGGCGCGGCTATTCAAATAGATTTACTCTGATCAGAGGTGTACAACTTTACCCACAAGACACAACCCTACACACATTTTCGTGCGTCGATGTGTCACCACGACACCTGGCAAGAGGCTGTGACAGGACCGTTCACGCAACCTCTCCCTAACCATCCACACCATGCTGAGGTTGCACCTGCCGATAGGACACGCCATATTGGCCAGGTTACCCCCATTGCGCCACGGTGAATCCGGCAGCCGATCAACCCTACCCCGGGCCGATCCAACTCCATCACACCCACCCTCTTCTTTAGTGCCTAGGAGAGGGAGAAGAAACGCTTCAAGCCCAGCCGTTGCCCACGCTGGCTTGTGCAAAGTATGGGAAGTTGCCCAAGTGGTTTCCGCGAACCGGTCCTTAATTGCCATGGGTGCGACAAGCAGAACCATACACCCACAGCCCACCATTTAGGTCCAATTTTAGTAATTTAACATCAGCCTATCCAAAGTTCCATTTTTCCGACATTGAGTCAAATCAAATAAAAAGATGATATTTAATTCACAAGTGAGCTATGTTGCTAAATATGGCTAAGCAGGTCCTATCTCTAGCCAAGTCATCCAATGAGACCTAAGCTAGTCAAATTATCACTCAAAGTTATCAAGGAATGGATAACAAATAAACAGGGTCTCGAATAAGTGGATAGGTTAAATAAACAGGGTCTCGAATAAGTGGATAGGTTATCCCATATTCCATGTAATTGGCAAAACATGCAATTTATTTATAAATCGTAAAATATTTCACACAGTAGGTTCAACATGCTCAAAGATGAATGTGTGACTTGCCTTGCGACAAACGTCTTCGATTGCTCTTCCGAACTCTTTCGTAGACTCCACGGTCTTCCGAATCGGCGATTATACGTGACTACATGCAAAACGATAAAAATCCTAAGAAACTCCAAATAAATAGTACATACAAAATTATACAAACAAGTAGATTATAATTTTAGATGAAATTAGGAAGAAGAACGGGTCAATTCGGAGTTCGGATGGAAAAGATATGGCTTCCGGAATATTGAATTCAGAAAGAATTCCGGAAAGAATTGAAAAAGAATATTCCCTGAAATATTCTTTGAATTTTGGGATTAAAATAAATATTTTTGGCTGTGTGCGGTTGTGGGGGCCACTGGTCAGGGAGGTGGTTCACAGTGGACCTGGTTCATGGATCCGAGGGAAAAGGTGAGGTGGTGGACTGGAGCGAGGTGTCTGCCTCATGGACAGAGAAACGACGTCGCTACTGAGGTGGATATTGATGTGGCACGAAAGGTGAGATGGCGATGAGGTAAATCGATGATGAGGAAATCAGGGCTGAGGTAGCAGACGAAGTGGTTTGGTTAGGATTGATATGATATCGGATTTAGACGTGCGGAGGTGGCTGGATTAGTAAGGTCCAATGACCCAAATTGGAGTCGAAAGGATCGGACGGACGAGATTTGATCAACGGTTTATGAAGATTAGATGACTTGGATACATATACGTCGGGATCACAGGGGAAGGGGAGATCGGGATCACAGGGGAGGGGGAGATGCTGGGGTCCGTGCAACAGTGGCATGCCGAGGGGCCAAAACGAGCTCGGCCATCCAAGGTGCAGCACAGGAGACACGCCGGCGCAGTGGCCGGGGAGAGTGATGACGATGGTAACGGTTGACGGTGGCGCACAGGAAACGGCGCGGCGAGGGACTGGGAGCAGTGGGCAGCGGCGCCGAGGGGGAGACGATGATGGCGGGCCCGATGACGCGACGGCAACATGGGAAAAAACGACTGGGTGGCGGTGAAGACCTATTAGCGAGGTGGCAACGACGGCGATCGACCGCGACACGGCAGAGCGGCCTAGATGAAAAGAAGAGAGCGTCACCGATGGGAACACAGGGCTCACCGGCAGCACTGGATCGCGGAGATGGCGACGACGGCTCATCGGCCGGGACGACGGCGCAACGACGACGATCCACGGTAGGACACACGACAGGCGGCAGGCTGGCACAGAGCGGCGGCCGGCTGGCACAGAGCAGTGCGGCTCAGGTGCTGGCGGCGCGGCAGGCGCACGGGGCGAGGGCGACGACGCCGGCGACGGCGGACGGGAAGAGAGGCGGCGGCGCTGGTCCAGCGGTGGCAGGCGGCGAAGCCGGCGGAGAAAAGACAACAACGATGACGACGACGACGAGCAGGGGAGGAACTTTGGCCGTGGCTCACCAGCGGCGGAGTGGGCGCAGAGGACGACGTCGTCTGGCGACGGCCTGGGGAACAAGACGACGGCGGCGACGGTCTGAGGCGAGGGCGGTGGTAGGACGACAGGAAAGATGCGGCGACGACGCTGGCGCTGAGCAAGGGGAGAGGGACAGAGGCGCCAATGGAACTCACCCACGGCAGCGAAAACGACGACGCCGACGGTGGCTCGAGGCCTTCCAGCGACGGCGCACGGGGCGGTGGCGGCCGGGGCAGAACGGCGGCGACGACTGCCCGCCAACGGCGGCTCGGGGCAGAGCTGGGCAGCGGTGGCACGGCCCAAGGGGCTGCAGACGCCGGCGGTGATGACTGGAGGCGCGGCCGGCCGAGCAGGCGACGGGAGCAGCAGAGGGGCGGCGTTGGGCTTCGAGACGGCCGGGGAGGGTGCTCCTGCGGCGCTCGGGGGCGACGGAGAGACGGCCTAGCGTGGTGGAGGTGGCAGCATGGCTCGGCCAAGCGAAGGCGGCGGCAGGCCGTGCGGTGGCGCGGGCTGAGGACGAGCAGGGCGGTGGCGCGGCGTCTGTGCGGGCGGTGGCAACTTCGGGGGTGTGGAGAAGAAGGGCGGCGGCGTCGCTATTTACAGGAGGGAGGAGGCGCGGTCGTCACGGCGACGTGGGCACGATGTGCCAAGAAACGCGGCAGGCGTGGGAGCGTGGGGTGCAGACCGGGTCCAGGGCGGCGCAGAGGCAAGCGAGCTCGGCGCGGGACGAGGGGGCGGCGATGGGCTGGCGCAGGCCAGGGGAGAGCGAGGCCGAGGGGCTCGGCCCAGGCGATGGCGCGGCTCGGCTTGCTGGCGACCAGAACAGAGAGAGACGCTAAGAAGAAGATGAACAGGAGGGAGGAAACAGAAAGGAGAGAAAAAAAATAAAAGGGGAAAGGGAGAAATTGGAAGAAAAAAATAAAGAAAAGAGAAAAGAAGGAGGAAAAGGTGGAGATTTTTGGGGATTTTCCGGAAATTCTCCAAATTTAGAATTTAAATTCTAGAATTTCAAGAAGTATCAGGAATATTGAAAATTGGGAAAATGGTTTGGAATTTTGGACGGTCGCGAACACCGGCATATATATATTTGGAAAAACAAAAGTGTCGAAACACCTTTAGAAATCGAAATATTTCTTTGAATCGAGGGGATTCACTGGAATTTTTGGGATTCACCAAGTGTAAGAATATTCTGGGAATTTCGAGAATATTGGAAGGAGTTAGCAGGAATATTCTAGAATCAAGAAAAATTGAGAATTTTTACGGAATCAGAAACTTGGGGAAAAATGGAGGGGATTTTGTGTTGACCGAGAAATTAGGATATTAGAGGAATATATTTCACGGAGTTTGGGAAACGGAATAAATGAACGTCTAAAATATGGAGAATATTTTGGGAGTCGAGAACGGGAGAGTGAATAGTTTAGGAAACATCGATCGCTTGAAATATCGGTATATTTTGAGAATCAGAACGTCGAGGAGATTTTAGGGTTCTGGGAGCGACACAAAACCCCAGAAGGAAAAAGGAGTCAGAGTTCATGATGAATGGAGAGATTTCAAAGGACTGAACCGAAACAACCCGAACAGAGGAAAAGACAGGGATTTTATTATAGGTTTATCTAATTATAGAAATGATCTTTGTCCCATTAAAATTAATTCTGGAGCTCGAAAATTCCGAAAAAAATTTCAGAGAGTTTATTAAATCGTGGGGAATTTACCAGAAATAAATGCCACCACGAAACAGATAGAGTTTAATATTATAAATACTTAAACGCTTAAAATATTCCAACAAAAACCCCGGGAATATAAAAGCATCCAAGCATTTATTTAAAATTTTCAACTTGGGATTTTTAATATTAAAAATTTCAAAATTTTATTCAAACACGTTTCTCAAACAAAAATTTTCTAGCATATTCTTGTATTTCGATTTACCCAAAATAATTTTTAATTAAAGCGATTTTTAGGGCGTGACAGTGGCCTAGGCAATTCCATATTTCAATTTTTCAAGGCTTGGAATGCCTTCTTAATTGTATCACTATCAAGTCCTCTAAAAATCTCCTTCTCAATGTAGCACAACATTAAGTTATTGAGCCACTCATCTAACATCATGTTGCGCAAATTTGTCTTGATTATGTTCATAGCTAAGAAATCTCTTTCAACTGATACGGTTGCCATGGGTAAAAGCAATGCTAATTCAATTGCTATCTACTAATGGTAATGGGTAATTTCTAGTGGCTAATGACTATTGATTTTCGGTTAAAGATATGCTCATTACCTCTTGTTACAGTTTTCTTCTTTCCAATTGGAGTAATGCTGCGGCAATTGCAGGCATACCTCATCCTCGACCCCCGTGGATTCTGTCCGTAGGAGCCATCGGCGCTGCAACTACTGAATTGCTGGTGGCGGGGACGGGAATGCTGCGCTACCCATCCCGCCCTCTTGTGTCTCCTGTCCTCCCTCGTCCTCTATGTGGGCGTCGGCCGTGGGGACTATGGGTGAGTAGCGAGGCGTGGCGTAGGCGTGGGGCAACGGGTGGCGGCGCAGGCACTAGTGGATCGGGAGGTCGACGAGTTGGGGCAAGGCAGCTCTCTCAGGGCGGCACGGCGCGTGGACGGCCATGGAATGACGTGGTGCGGGTGCCAGCGGTCGACCGCATGAGGGAGAGGGTCCTACCAGCATACGCCGCTCCAAAACAGCTCATGCGCTATGCAGCCATAATGGTGAGGCCGTCCAAGCATCTCGCCACATGGTGCACAGCGGGTCTGCTGGGAGGACAGCCTACTGTAACAGCCCACTTTTGCTCATTGGTGCATAAAACCGTTTTTCATCTGCATGCGCTGCATATCATCTTTCGTGCATGAAAAATCCCAGCCAACGGGTTAAAGATCGGGCGATCTATATAAACCTCTCCCGAGCCCGTGCCCTCTCCCGTGCCCGCGCCCTCTCTCGCGCCCGCGCCCTCTTCCGAGCCCGCGCCCTCTCTCGTGCCCGCGCCCTCGCCCGCGCATTCATCCAATGGGTCTCGTGTTTGGATCGTATTGTTGTTGGAGATAGTCCTCAAGTGTGAATCTTTGATATGTGGTACTATTATTTATGCCCCTGTCCTCCATCGTCCAAAAGAGATCACGCGAGGATCTCTCTCCGCCCGTGCGGCTCGACCAGGTGGCTTCCCCTGCACGCCCCAGACCACGTGAGAGGGAGAGGCAGAGCAGCCTTGGGACCTCACGAGATGCCCCCGACAGCCTCAGCAGCGCCCTGTCCTGTCCCATCTGTCTGCTGCACGCTTGCCCGCGCACACACCATCGCGAGACCGATCGAGAAGACCAGCGCCCCTCCCCTCTCCTCTCCCTTCCCTGTCTTCCTTCTTAACCAAGCCCATATCCTCCTGCCTCCCCAGCTCGCCCTCTTGCTCACACACCCAAGGACCCAGGGGATTGCCTCTTGGTTCGCCGGGAACGTGAGGTGCCGCCCACGGCGCCGGTGAGCACACGCCTTCCGTCTGGGAGCTCCGGTGAGTTTTACCTTGTCTCAGCTGTGTCACCATGTGTTCCTGCCCAACCTAACTCCGTTTTTGCCCTCGGCAAGCAGCAGGCACCACCGCAGCCCCATCGTGTTTTGCGACGCCGACCGGGTGCCGCCGTGACCTTGCAGCCGCTAAACTGCGCCCTGGTGAGTTAGCGCTGTCCTGGCTGTATCACCATCTTCCCTTCACTCATTGAACTCATCACAACGCTTGTCTGCAACCTCCATCACGAGCAACCCTGCCGCCGAGCCGACCATCGCCTCAACGTTGCACCTCACCGCCCGTACTCTTCGGTGAGCTCCTGTTTCTGCATGTGCTTTCTTTTTATTCCTGGGAGGCCACTAGTTCTCCCCACGTCCTTGGCTTGGCCTGTCATGCCATTGTTTTGCCATCCACCCAAGCGTCACCACCGTGACCACATGTGTGGATGAGGCTCAATCGGAGCATGGCTGCATGTGTTAGAACCCTACGACCTTGCATGCAGGACCCCTAGAGCTTCCCCACGACCCTGCATCACTAGCCATGCACTAGAGCATGAGAGGACAGAGGTAGACAAGCTGTACTTTAGCTTGGCTTTTCACCGAACACCTTAGGTGCGCTTGTGTTTGAGTGAGAGGCAGCCATCCCATCAACCCCATGCAAGCCAGGTTAGCCCCACTAGCATTAGAACTGGATAAAACCACGAGTAGAGCTGCTGCTGTTGGATTCCCGATTTTGCCGGTCATCGTTATCGTGTGAAGACGTGTAGTTTGCGCGTACGAAGACATCGTTTTTGGACCGAGGTGTTCACCACTACCGAAGCCTTCCCATAGGTTCTACTTGTACATCCAGTGACCCCTAGGCCCTAGAAACCCTCCACGCCCCCAAATGCCTTAGATTAAAACTTCACGCCCGGTGGATTTCACGTGTTAGGCCATTTTAGTGACGTGTGAGCATGTGCGATTAATATCCTAGCGAGTTGGAGTATATCCACTTTTGGGAGTTGTCCTCAGGTTCACAGCAGCACACATGTGGGTTTCGTACCATAAAAATGCCCCTAGAACCAAAAATGTCCCAAATAGACCACCCGTTAAGTCGGTAGAATGTTTTCAGCCGTTTCAGCCGTTCGGTCGAGCGAAAACGCTGTTTCTCAATTATTTTCGATTTTTGGACAGAGCAGACTTCGTTTAGCCGTATCTCCCTCATACGAACTCGGATTCAAGCGATTCTTTTTCCTAAATTCATCTAAAATCATGCACTTGCATATTCTGCAAAAATATTTGTACTTCCTGTACTGTTAAATTTTGCCGTTGTTTTTATTGCATTCGTTTGGTATTCTCGTAGAACACGACGTTGCTGACCCAGTTGAGGAGGAACCAGAGGAGTACCAGGAAGTCCAGGAGCAAGGCAAGCACCCCCTTGATCAATTGCTCCTATATTTCGAACTTACAAACTATATTGATTGCAAACTATTATGCATGCGATGTTTACTTAGAAATGTGTGGGATTCTTGGGTAGCTAACCTCTTGTTGCATATGCCTTGTCCTTGTTACTTGAGTATCATGAATTCCTTGTCACTTATGTTGCCACTGAAAATTTGGGTTCATGTGGTTGGGAGGATGTCAATAGGTATGCTTAGTTTGCTAATTAATCAATGCGGCTTGTTACTTGATTTTGGGATGTTGGGAAAATGAAGCGTTTGTGAAATTATGGAAATGAATAGTGGGTAATTCCCCTATGCTCTTGGTGGAAAACAAAAACTGAAAACATGCTTTTGACTTGGGCGAGTGGATGTAGTGTTTGGTGCCTTGTTTGTGGTACCGATTAGGTGGTTGTCTCGCCCGGGTCGCTAAGGACCGATTCTATGGTGTAGCTAGAACCAAGAAACATAGTACAAACCACATGTGGCTCTTATGGGGAGTCCATGGCTCAGTATAATGTTGATACCTAGCAATAGACCCGCCAGTGGTAGTTGTAGGTCATTATTGTTGATATTGGGTTAGTGCGGGTTATGGTTTTTGTCCATGGCCCAAAGGTACCTTGATTATTGTTCAAGGGTGACCAGCACATCGTGTGAGCCTTTGGGTTTTGGGAGGCCTACCAACTCCCTAGGGATAGATCATAAGCGCGGGATATTGCTAGGTCAACGATAGAAAGGCTTTGTCATTGATGGTGTGAGCCTCCTGTGTGGTAGCTCATGTTGTCCTTGTCATGTGGGTACAGTTGTACACACTCTTGAGAGTTAAAACTATTCGAATAGCCGTGTCCTCGGTTATGGATGACTAGGGAAATTCTCCACCGTAGTAGATTTAAATTTTGGGAACTGTTTTGGGGGAAAATCATGGTGCGAATGGGGAGTTCGCTGGGCTGGTTGTGGCAGCGTGTTGCCACGGTTGGCTGGCATGTGCCAGGAGCCTAGATGGTTTTAAACACTTGGGGTCGATGCTTATATACTTGATTTTCTGTGCTAGCTTGATTTACGAAAATTTCGTTGCAAAACCGCAATGTTTTCGCTATGTATATTATGATTTATGCAAAGTGCAGGACCTGAACCATTTCTTGTTTATCTTCGCATATTATGGAATACCATTGCAAACACTAAAAGTCTTGCAGAGTACGTATTGTACTCACACACTCTTGTGTGACTTCTGTTTTTTAGAGATGATTGAGGAGGACCCGACAATCGGGTACTTCTATGCAGCGGGTTTTGGTGACGACGACGACGGTGCTTACTAGGGCTTACCGGTTGGTTGCCTGTGGGCGGACAGAGGCACACTTGCTGGTTTTTGGTGCCTATATTATCTTGTTTCCGCTGTTGAACTCTTTGTTATTTTGTGGTTCTATTTGGCCGGTCGGCCTCTATGTAATCGCTAAGTCTAGACTCTTGTACGACTTATGTTTGGACTGCTGCGAGCTGAACCTGTGATGTATGGATTATGATGTCAATGTTGAATGTGTGTGCTAGCAATTGATCGTGGGACTAGCACGGTACACACATAGGGTTCGGGGTCAAACCCGGGTCCGACACCTACCAAAGGGCCACCACGCGTGGAGGTCTAAAAACAAATGAAACCAACGTTTGGAACGAGAAAATACCCTCAAATCGTTGTGTCACGGCCGGCAAGCTAAACCGACCCGAGGCACCACAACCGGGGCTACCGAGGCGACCGGGGGGATAATTGCGTGCGAAACGCCCATTTGGAACGAGAAAAATCCATCAAAACAGGCTATCTAGCTGCCCTCTAGAGGCCCCCTCTAGACCCCATGCACCTAGCCCTTCACAACTCACACACCTTTTTTTGGCCCCTCAGCCGGGCGCTTGAGGGCGCGAATAGCATGCAAAATGCTCATTTGAAATGGGAAAATACCCCAAAAACCATGCGACGTGGCTAGCTGGTTGAAACGGCCCAAAACACCGTGCCCACTTGTCGTGGTTCTCGGGGGTCTGTGGGTAACAAGTGAAACCCACTTTTGAAATGGGAAAATGCTATGAAAACCCTACGACATGACCTGTGGGCACCCCGGAAATGCATTGTGAAGAGTAATTACTATGACAACGTGAAATATCTAAATGGATGGGGTCTCGAATAAAAACCAATTAAGTGCAGTAACCATCCATCCTCATCGCAGTATTGCCATAATATTTACCCGTTCATAATACAAATCCAAAATGCCGAGAAGTGTACAAAAGAGATAATCATAAGGATAGCTTGCCAGTCCTCCCCGTCATACGCCCGTCAAATCACTCGATGGTGGCGACCAAACACGATAGGTACCCCAGAGGACTCGAACCACAATAGTTATCCCCCAACCATCTCAATTATACACAACTCATACTCATGTTCAGCTAGTTCCCAGGAAAGCGACTAGCCTCACACTTTCATCGCAAGCAATTGATAAACATCACAAGTACTCTAAATATGGATAAACGAGCAGCAGGGTTATAAATATTACAGAGGGTTTACACACCCTGATACATCACAGAGTAGCACAAAAGATAGCAGCGGAATATATATAAACATAAAGGATAAAAAAACCAGTGGTGCCAAACCAAACCATAGGGCAACCGACTAGGGATAGAGCATAACTTCGACTACATATTATCCTCGCCACCCTCGGCGGGATAATAGTAGACCACACCAGTGTCGTCGTTGTCCTCACCTGAAAGATGTAGCGTGAGTACACAAGTACTCAGCTAGACTTATACAATAATAATAGTTCAAAGGAGTAATGCTATCTCTACATTAAGGAGTATGGCTATGTCGATCTGATTTTGCATAAAGCTGATTTTATTGAGCACATACTACATTTAAAACATAAGCATTTGCAAAATATAGCAATCTGAAAATTTAGGACAGCAAGCTTATAGTTCTGAAATGTAATTAAAAGTGAGCACAAACCATGCTCTAATCATCATCCATGGGCCACCATTGCCCCAACAATTATGCTACACAAGCATATCATTATCCACGACTAAAACCAAGTCATATTTATCATTAAAACCTTTTATATAAATCCATTCATCCATGACTATCCTAAGTCATGGTATCACCATATATTCCCGTAACCACATATCCCAAGTTGGATGCTAACATAGACTGACTAACACATCAAGTGGTCGTCCTGTAACCGTGGACACGGCTATTCGAATAGTTCTTACTCTGATCAGAGGTGTACATCTTTACCCACACGATGTGATAGAAGCCAAACGGCTACACTCTAGTTTGATCTGTACCCACACTCTACACATTGAGTGTGGACTAAAGGTCACAACAGAACCTTTTGCACACTTAGCCCCAACCACCTAAACCACGTCTGGGCCCCCGACGACTTAGTCGCGTGCGTGCGTGGCAACTAAGGCGGGCTCACTGCCGCGGGAGGCACCTCCGGCCAAGTGCAGGCTCGCAATGAGGTCCTCCAAAGGTCTCCCCTCACGACTGACGGACGGGCGTAGATGGTCACAGCCTCTCGTGCTACTGAGTTAAGCCGTCCCATTCCCGGCGTGTGGAAGTACGTAGGGTGCTTGAATAGACGTCAACATGTTCGGTCCTTAACGACCTAGACGGAGCTACGTGCATCGGGGAAACACCATCCCTTCATCGCCCTATCATCCGTCCAAGCCAAACATTTTCTCAATTATTAATCAGAAGTCATTCTTGTCAGATTTTAACCCATCCATTCGTATTAAACTAGTTTTGAACCGATAGCTCCATCTATCGGATTTCTCTAAGTCTAGAAATAAACATGGCTAAGCATTCGGTAAAATAAAAGTATCCCAAAGTCCTTAACCAGGGGTGACAAGGTAGAAGTATGGTATCAACAATCAAGGAAAGGAAATGCATACAATTAAGTAATATTGACTCCACCCGTTTTCCCATTTTAAAAAGGACTGAACATATATTGTTTTCGCAACAAATCAATTTATTGATGATATAGGTTCAATGTGCTTAGATACTTGATTTAGATGCTTCCTTGCTGCAGCAAGTGGTCACACTCAACCTCTGGTTCTTGCTCCACGTACTCCAAATTGTCTGAATCTACTGATAAAAGCGAATATGCAAATAAGAATCAATTAAATATGCTCATGCAAAAATGATCAATAAAATCTGAGATAAATACATTAGGTAGGGCATGTCCTAACAAGATTTTAGGAGAAAGAACCAGGTCATTTGCATCTCCGGATTGGGAGATACAAAAATAATAAGATAGGAAGGCTGAAAATGACAGTTTTGTAATTATTTGAATTGTAGCCTTAAGTTATTATATTTGACTGAAATTTTCTATTAAGATTTCAAGAAGGCAAGTATTTTTATATAAAAGAGCCTAAACTACTGGTTCTAGCAAAATTGAGTTTACTCAATTTGGATTTATAGACATTTTATTATCTATTTTGAGGTCCCTACACATTTAATGATTATAGAAATACTTTTTAGTATATAAAAGTGTTATAACTTTACAGAAGTGAGAAATCATGCCAAGGGGAGCTTAATGATCCTAGGTCCAATTCATTTTTGGAAAAAGAATGAAGCTTTTGTGCACTTTGGAAATATATATATATATATATATATATATATATATATATATATATATATATATATATATATATATATATATATATATACACACTCCATTTTTCATTTATATCATTTGATCTAGTATATAATTTACATAGAAAAAATGTCATATTCATGTTACAGGAAAAGAACAGGGCTTGGTGAGGCTTCTGTATCTGGGTTTACTGTATTTTATATTTAGGGTGAATTCACTAAGTTTTTACATTTTCTTTATGCAAAAATATACATTCATCATACAAGTTTTTAGAGGAGATTTCCCATACTGTGTTGGCCATATTTTACTTTACAGAAATAAAGTACATGTTTTATTGAATCCCACAAAATTTGGTTCACTCAAAAAGGAATTAAAATGAAATAGTTATGAATTTCCGAAGTTTGCATAATTTCTGTTGGAAAATAATTCAGTTTGTTTTTTCTTTTCTTTTCTTATTTTTCCTCAGCCCGGGCCCATCTGTCGGCGGCAGAAAACAGAGGGGAGCGAAGCAGTCTGGGCCGCCAGCTCTGTTCGCCGGCGCCGGCGGCGAACGGCGGCTCAGCTCGGGTGACGGCCAACAGAAGAAAGACAGAGGAAGACGAGGCGAATACATCGGTGCAAGCGCGGTGGTTGGCGGTGAGGTGTAGCTTGCCGGCGACGAGGATAAGCGGCAGCGGTTTCCGGGTAGTTCGGCGAAAAGAAGATACGGCCTATTTTATTGAGGTTTAGAACATGCGCGGGCATCCTCAGGGCTCCAGGAGACCCACCAAGCAACACACCGAGGCTGGGAGCTCCGGCGAGGTGGTGGCGATGGAGAAAACGGCGCGGCGGTGATGGAAAATCCATGGGTCCACGGCGGCAACTCGCTCCAGTTGGCCTGCAGTTGGGGTATGGTGTCTAACAGGTTAGAGACTACACAGGGATGGTTCGTGAGCCATGAATCGGACTGAGGCCTACCAGAGAGAGGGAACTCGACGGCGGCGACGCAGATCGGCGCCGGGGAAGACGGAGGCCGATCTCGAGCTTCACTGTGCTATATCCCGATTCCTTCGGCTAGCGGTCTCCTGGTAGCGAGGCGACGTTGTTGGCGAACTGGCTCGGTCGACGACCTACTGTGCCGGCCGGAACGGCGAGGCGACGCCGGCGGTGTCGCTGGAGAGAGCAGAGACAGAGCACGGTGGCAGCACGACGACTTCGGCCAGCGTTCCTAGGGCGACCAAAAACAAAAATGGAACGATTAAAGCGTGCAGATCACGTTCCTGGGGTCAAGAAGGGACGGAACTCACTGGAGCTAGCTTGAACTCGGTCGAACAGTTTTGGCAAAGGATAAAATGGGCTTGCCGGCGGTGATCTTTGCGGTCTCCGTCGGTGTTCTTGGTAGGAACGTGAAGACGAGGAAGAGGAGAGGTGGCTGGCGAAATTTGGAGCGAAATGGTCGAGGTTTCCCAGGGGTGTGCTCATCTACCGTCTCTGTAAACTGTGAGGGAGAAGAAGGACGAGCTGCTGACACGTTGGCTGATGCAGTGCTGAGTGGCTTTGGTGCTAAAGTGCCCAGGGTGGGTCCCACATGTAAGATTACATTTTTCTACACATTTTTGGCTAAGTCTAGTCTATGTCTTGTGGGTCCTTGTAGTGAAAACCTAGGGATGAGAGAGGAGTGGGGGTAGAAATGTTGGTGAATCACACTGTCCCATGCTGTGGTAAGGCTTACAAGTGGGCCAGGTCTTGTGGGTTCCACTGGTCAGTGACTTGAGAGAGGAGAAAACTCTAGAAGCTAAGTCTTGTGAGCTGTCCAACATGTAGTTTTTGTATCACTGTTTCACTAGGTTAATGAGGAGCATAAATTATGAGAAAATTACTGGAGGTAGAGGAATATGTGTTTAACCTGCTGACCAAATTTCGTGGTTAGAAGTGGTCTGGTTTGCCTTTGGTGAAAAAGCAAGGTGGGGTTACTGATCCAGTTTTTCTGCAGATTGATTTATCTCCCAGTGCCTTGTTCTTATCATTTTATGTGGTTTCTTTGAGAATTAAATTAAGCCAAAATTACTGGAGGTAGGGTTCATGTTGGCACACATTTTGGCAAAAGGGCTCTGTCTAATTAGTCTTCATTCTTATGTGGTGAATTTTAGAAGTAAACCAATTTATTTCAGCTAGCTTCCTAGTTTTGCTGATTTGAGGGACTTGGTTGAAACATTTATTGAAGTGATAAAATCATGTAAAATTTACAGTGGATTAATTATGTGAGATAGTGTTTACAGGAATTTTTCCATGATTTAATGTGCAACCAAACATCTTTAGAAAATCCTTAGACTATCCAAAAGCATATGTCAAAGAGAAGGATCCAGGCTGAAACTTGTTTGGAATTTTTAAGAGGTCTAAACTAATGAAATAAATTCTGGAAAAATTATATTGATTCATGATAAACAGGCTAGTATTTTAGTAAATTATTTCCCACATATGTTTCTGTTCAATTTGATGCACTTTTAGGAGTTGGGCTAATGTTGCCGATTAGGGTTTTATTGTATTGATGGTTTTAAATATTGCAAACTTTATTTTGCAAGAAGTGATAATGCAAGAATTTAATTTGTGCACTCGAGTGGCAGTAGGTCATAACCCTAATTACTTAGAATTAAATTTAGGGCTGTGACATGACCGGCCAGCAGAACTGACCCGAGGCACTGTGCCCGGGTGCCGTGGCACCTGGGGGGTACGGATAACGAGCGAAACCCACTTTTGGAACGGGAAAACGCCCGCAAAACCCTACGACGCGGCCGGCCAGCTGAACCGACCCGAGGCACCGTGCTCGGGTGCTGTGGCTCTCGGGGGGCTGAGGATAACGAGCGAAACCCACTTTTGGAACAGGAAAATGACCTGCAAACCCTGCGACACAGCCGGCCAGCTAAACCGACCTGAGGCATCGCGACCGGGGCTACCGAGGCGACCAGGAGGGATAATTGCATGCGAAACACCCATTTGGAACGAGAAAAAGCCCTCAAACCGGTCTATCTAGCCGCCCTCGTCCCACCCGGCCAGGGCTTGGGAGGAGGGGGTGCGCCTCCTCCACCTAATATACATTAGGGTTTAAGCCCCTCCAGACCCCGTGCACCCAACCCTTCACAACTCGCACACCTTTTAGCAGATGGGGGCAGGCAGTAGTTGGGACTCGGGAGCTCGTGGACTCATGGAATTTTTATTGTTAATAATTTAATTTATTTTTTAATTTACAAAACTAAATTTTAATTTTTTTTTTGCGAAAATACACTCTTGCCGCCGTGGGCCAGGGCGGCATTTAAAAACCGCCATGGCCCAAGGCGGCAAATGGCCGGGGCCCACGGCAGCGTCACTAGGCCGTGACGACGGCCCACAGCGTCAGCGGGCCGGGGGCCACATGGCATTGTCTCCCTGGGCCACGGCGGCGAATGGCTCTAGGGGGCCGAACGCAAAAATGCATTTGCCACCGTCTCCCAGGGCGGCGAAAGCATTTTTTCGTTCAGCCCCCTGTAGCCATTTGCAAATTACCAAATTTGAAAATTTTCTTGATAATTTTCCTGCCTTATTTTCTTGCTAATTTTTAACCCCAAAAATTTTGAAAATTTATTTCTCAAAATTAGATTCTTAAATTCTATTTATTGTGCCATTGCATTTATTGGGTCGATGTTAAAAAAAACCAAATATCATAGATTGTTCACATCGTGAAGAAAACTTGTCAACTGAGGTATTTCCGGATTGCCACTCGCATTCCACTCCTCGTATGTCCGGATCGGCACTCGCAATCCACTCCTCCCCGTCTTTCGCCTACACGCTTCACAAAATTTAGTTTTAATCGTGGTTTAGGGTATGTTTTTAGAAGTTTTTTTTCATAATCCGACGATGGTGGGCGTTGGTTTGCAAAATCGTACTGATCATTTTTTCAAGTTTATTTTTGGTAATACTTAATTAATGACAAGGTAATAGGCCGGTCCGTTTTACGTGAGGGGCTTAGGACCCCCAGGCGAACAGAATGTTAGGGCCTATGAATTTTTTCCTAAATTTTTGCGCAATGTACGTACTGAATGATTTTTAATTTGACATTGGGAGACGATATATTGTATTATTCGTGATCCACTCCGTCGATACTTAACGCAGTGCACGTACAATAGCATAGTGATATTAGCTAGATGCGAGCCGTTCGCATTGCGACATGATGAATGCGACACCCATAGTACGAAATACAACAACGGATACAACTTGTGAGCAGTACAATGTATCCGCTCGTTCTAGTCACCGGTTCCTAGAAAAACGGGCGATTCGTTCATGGTACGATCTAGACAGGCTGTAGTCGGCTGGTGATTCTGGTTGCATGTTCTAGTGCCGTGATAGATCTGACGGCGTGAAATTGTCAATCCATTGTCTGAATTGACACCTTCTTGGAGGATCCTGTGGGACGAGTTTTATTAGTAAATTTGTCACGTTTGGTGAAGGTAAACTATCTGCAGGAAGTAAAGTATGGCTTGAACTTACATCGATATCGTCGTCAAGAATGTTCGGACAAACAAAGCTTCTGCATCGCAGAGTTCCTGGCCTTCTCGACCTGGGGACTCCGATGCACATACTCAAAGTATCTTCAGCCGTAAGTCTCCTCCTGATGAGATACGCGTAGCCGGCAACGGTCACCACAAAGGCATATCGAGCGTTCAGCCCAAGGTGGCAGTACCAAAGCGAAACCTAAATATCGCCAGTTGCAATCCTCCACGAAAAGAGGTGTAGGAGGCATTGTTCGATGCTGCTACAACAAGAAAAGGAAATTAGTGAGGTAGGTAGTGGCCGTAGTTCATAAACGGTGCGAAGTTTGCCCGAGGGGCTGGGTGAAGGCTCTCTGCTACTATGATGGTGCTTTTATATAGGTTGTCGTGCGTCTATTTCCCTATGAGACGTACAGGTCAAAATATAAGGGACATGCATATGCAAAAAGCAGTTGAAGTGACCGACCATGTATTCAGAATGCCCGTGACGACGCATCACTAAAGCAACGCGCCAAAAGCTCGCTTGTCACAATGTGGCACACGTAGGGCCTATATTATGCAAGTAAAGGTGGTCCGTACTCGTACATAGTATGCGCCGAAAGTGGTTTGTCCTTTTAAAATGGTACAAACAGGACGGAGTACCGTTGTAAATATTTATGAAAGGTCAGATCTGAAGGGTGAGATCGAGCCTAGAGGGGGTGAATATGGACATGAAAAATTCGAGCCAAGCGGCGCACGCGCCATCACCGCCTCGGCGCTGTACGGCTCCCAGACAACGTCGTCGTCCGTGATCCTGTCGAACTCCATGACGAAGTCTAGGTACGACTTCTGCACCTGCACGTAAGCGTACCGACGCTACAAACAGGTAAAGAGTTCTCGTTAGTCCAAGTAACATAAAAAACCGAGACGGTTCTAATACCGAACATATCTCACGACGACACCACACCGTCCCCATCGTCGGATAGTCCTCCGGTGGGACATCCACGTACAGGATCGGCTCGTACGGACTGTGGTCTACCACGGGGCGGCCGATCACGAACCGCTCTGCCACCCAGAGCTGTAGGAGGAGTGGACAACCCGTGAAGACCGCTTCTTGGTCGGTCTTCCTACAGCCGTTGCACAGACCCCTGTACATGGCAGCAAGGACTGCCGATCCCCAACTGTATTGGGAAACAGCACCGTCCTCGGCGTCGGCTATCTCCCTCGCGTAAGGGATCAAGCCCTTGTCGACTGCGTGGCCGTGCGAGTTGGTGAACATCACCCACCCGAACAGCCACAACAGGTACGCCTCCAGGCTCCTCTGCAGTGAGTACACGTCGGCCTCCGGGTCTAGCTGATCAGACTGTAGTAACATATAAGGAAGTTGAACTGTAATTCTAGTACGGACTGAAGAACGAACATAAAACAACAAGAAAGCATTCTTACCGTGTAGCTCAGTACCCAAGCCTAAGGGGGGCCCGCATGCGTGTACGGGGAGATCTCGCCGACGAGGGGAAGCCCCAGAGCACGGTGAACTGGGGCGAACCACTGCAGGATGTCGTCTCGCCACACCTGGAGCCCGTCAACTGGGCGCACCGGATCGCCGGCTAGAGGCAGCCCAAGGAGGAGAGTGACATCCTGCAGCATGAGGGCCATCTCACCGCATGGGAGGTGGAAGGTGTGCGTCTCCGGTCTCCACCGGTCCACAAGAGCTGTGATCAGCGACCGGTCGATACCCCACTTCTTCGCCGGGTCATTCGGGTCCACTGCGGCTGCTACTAGCCTACACAGCGGCAGAAGGCCTGCCTCCCACAACCTGACAATCAAAACAAAGCAAGTTAGTAAGTTCACATATACAGCTTTATAGTACAACGTTCGTACGTACCTAGTCGTGAACCGAGGGTCCACGGGAAGGAGTCGCCTAGAAGGTCGAGGACATAAGGTACCGAGCTGGAGGTTCTGCACCGCCGAGAGAAACGACCGATGGGTTTGATCGATGGCGTGATCCAGCAGCTTAGGCGTCTGGTAGTCCATACCTGCAAGGAAAAAGAAGCGGAACGGATTAGCTCAATTAAATATAGTGCATTACAGTTAGAAAATTAACAGACAGCAAAGTACGTTTAAAAGGCCAGCACTGACAAAGTGAAAACAAAGAGCACATTTCAACAGACGACAATAGATATGACACGTCGATCTGGCCCACACTAAAACGAAAATCAGATAGCAATACATGCAGATTGGTACACATTACAGGGAGATTACATCAGCAACCAGCGACTATACTACACAATATAACCCGAAGGTGCACGAGGATGCCTGCGATGACGCTGCCTATCAGTGGTGCCTTCCCCAGTTGGCCGCCTTCCATCGGCGCTTGATCCTTCCACAGGAACTTCCGCTGCACTTGGGGCCTCGGCGTCTTTCGTGCACTTCTTGTAGGTATATCCCTCCTCTCCACACCTACTGTAACGTTTAGCGCTAACGCCGGCCTCGGATTCATCCATATCATTGTGAATCCTCCGTGTCCGACGGCGGCCTGCCTTGTTCCTTGTCTTCGTCGGGTCAGGGATGTAATAAACTGGGCTTGTGTCTTCAGTGAAAGTGCTGACGATGCCGAAACCAAAAATTTCGGTAATCCATGTATGCATGATTGCTTCCTTTTTAAAGTATGGGGACACATATTGGCGTTCATCAATGCCACACTCCCCGCAAGCGGCAATGACATGAGAACAGGGCTTGTGGTACAAGCTTGGTTTCCGGCAAGAGCACTTGCATGTCCCATCTTCCTTTAGGACACACTCTTACACATGTTTCCTTGCGAATATGCCACGCCTGCACCTGTCGGCACACAATATCTCAAATCTACGCTCTCGTGTGCCCTGCACTCGGACTCAGTGCTCTCTTGCATTCTTGCATTTCTCCTCAAGGTACTCTATCATTTTGGTGCCGAACCAAAGGTTTCCATCGGCCATAGATGGGCCATTCTGTCTGCACCTGTTGTGAAAGTATGTCTGTGTTCCATGTAGGATGAACTCTACGATGGCAACAAGGGGGAGTTGCCTCACACCACACATGACCCAGTTGTAGACCTCTGCAAGGTTCGTGGTCATTATGCCGTACCTTGCTCCACCTTCATCGTACAGCAATGCCCATTTCTTCTTCGGCTCGTGCTCGATTCACTGCGAAAATCTGCTAACCGAGGAACCGGGCCTCCTTCTAAATGTACCGTCATCGGTGGGAAGTTCACCTAGAGCTTCAGGGCCATCAACACCTCTAGCTGCGGTTCTTGCAGAACTCTCGCCTCTATATTTGGCTGTCAGCTCATCAAGTCTTCTCCACAGCTCATTGAACTTCTTCTGTTGATTCTGGGTGCACAAACGTTTGAATATGGCCATGCAGCTCCTTGTTTTTGAACTGCTATAAAGTTTGCGCCATATGGACACATGCACCATCTCTCTTAATCTTCCACACCGGGGGTATCCCTTGTCTGCGTAGCCGTTTCGCAGCTCCTCAATTGCACGCAACACCCCTGCATGGCGGTCATGTATGAGACATACCTCTGGCCTCATCTCCACCACCTTTTCCTTAACCAGCTTCAGAAACCAGTACCAACTCTCTGTGTTCTCGCTCTCGACGAAGGCAAAGGCCATGGGCAACACTTGGTTGTTCCCTTCTACTCCGATTGCCGTCAACATTTGCCCTCTGTATTTTCCAGTTAGGAACGTACCGTCGATACAGAGAATGGGTATGCAATGAAGAAATGCAAACATGCACACCTGCAGAGAGAGGAAGGCCCGCTAAAGGACGCTCTGCCCAGGATTTGCTATCGATGGGAAAGTTTTAATTTCGAGTAGCTTCCAGATTCCTCGCACAGATGGGTTTCCAGTGGCGAGGTAATTATTGTACGAAGCTTCAAAACTGCCGAATCTTCCTTTCAATTATCTTCTGTTTGTCCTCCATGCCTATTAATTTAATTTTTTTTTTAATTTACAAAACTATTTTTTAATTTTTTTTCAGAAGACCCTCTTGCCACGTGGGCAGGCGTATTTTAACACCCGCCGTGCAGGCGCAAATGGCCTCCGTAGTGGGCTGACGGGCGGGCCCCGTTTATCGGGGGGGCACGTGTGCCGCCGGGCCGGGCAGTTCATGCCTCACAGAGCCCCCGTGAGGCCGGCAGAATGTAGGACATAATGCCAAATTTGCATTCGCCGCCCTAGGGGAGGGCGGTTTTAGCCCCTCCCTAATACAACCCTTCGCGCACCTCGCCGGCGCGTCCAATTTCCCCTTCCCAATCTAGAGTTCGCGATAGAGCTGATGGCAAAGGAGGGCAGTACAGGGCGCAGCCCTCGCTGGATTTTTGAGCCGAACCCAGGTATTTTTTGCTCTCCGTCGTCATGTACGTCATTTTTTAGACAAGTGTTAAATTAGTACTAGACGTATAGTGTACTACCCGACATAGTATGAAAATATTAGCGGTTTGGCATAACCATTGTTTAGTGTTCCATTAATTTGACGTACTAGAAGAAACATAGCGAACATGTAGTAATTGTAGATTTTTAGAGATCAATATTACTCCGCCATGGCCCACGTTGGTATACGTCATTTTTGACACGTAGATAAACCTAGCGTATAACTTTATTAGCGCCGCTGGGTTAGTTTGTAAAATATAGAAACAGTAATGGTTTTGGACTCAATACTATCCTTTTTAGGAACGAATATTGATTCGTAGCAGATTAATACACGTAGTGAAAATCTTTTTTGTCGCAACAGAAATGCAATCGAGTTTGTTTCCGCGATATATCACAGGTGGAAGGAAATGTCAGAGAGGAAATTGGGTAGATTTATCGAGTTAAACGTCACAAAGGGAATTATAGCTCTCAGCTGAGAGAAGTTTTGTCCTGAGTTTACCATTGGTTAATGGGGGATTCGGAGTAGATCTCAAGTAAAATGCAATTACGGTGTACGCACTGGTTATGCTGGGCTGTGAAGGTTTTTGGTGGGAATTGAATGGCAATCGATCGCCGGCCAACTGGGTATCTTTTTTGTGGAGAGTGCATCTAAGGCGTGATGGCACCTAGCATACCTAGTGGTAGTGCGACAGGGTCAGCATTGATCAGGCTGGTCCAGTACAGCGAAGGGCCCCAATGAAACAGGGGAGCAATGAGGCAGAAGAATGAGGGTGCCGGAGAGGGAAGGAGGCCAAGAAGCATTTGTTTGTGACCGGGGGGTTTGCAGATGAAGGGGAGCGACATCTCAAGGTCTAGTACAGAGATGGAAATTGAAGACTAAACTGAGCATGAGGAGGAGATGATTCTTCGGAGACGATGTATACCCGGTAGAATTGGACAACGAAGGACTTCTTTCCGGACTCATTGTTCACGAGAGGCACACCGGCCATGGAAGTATCGGCAAGAATGAAGTGGGTGCAAGGCGGCTAGGTACGCTCGAAAAAGTACAGTTGATAGAAGGTTGGAGGATGTGCGGCCGTGTCACTTGGAAGGGAGTTCGAGGTATCAAAGTCCACCAGCCAGTGTATCGAAGTGAGCAGTGCAAGTTCAAGCCGATTGATGTCCATGGAGGATGTACGCATCCAGGAAGAAATATGACACTATTGGCTTCCGTTGCTAATCGTGACGGAGCACAAACTGCCACTTTCGGGTGTTCATAGAAGTAACACAGGAATATATCATCTGCATTCACTCGCTTTAGAGCTGTATTATGCGTGTTTGTGGGACCCTCTGGTTTTGAGCTAAGTCAATTATCAGACGCATCGAGGAGAGAGTACAAGTACCCATTACATATGCCAAGGATGGAGGGTCAAACAAAAGATCATTGAAAGAGATTTCGGCAGTTTTGAGAAGCTTTTACACTATTTGCCGTTTCGCCTACTAGAAAACCATCGTGTAAGGAATCCTGGCAGCTACTCCAAATCAAACTGTCCCATCGTTAGAAAAGTCCTGGGCAGAGCGTCCTTCAGCGGCCTTCCTCTACTGCAATGCGTGCATGTTTGCATTTCTGTCATTGGCAGCCCTTTCTGCATCGACGGATATTCCTAACTGGAAATAATAGAGGACAAATGCTGACGCAATCGGAGTAGCCGAGAATACCAAGTGTTGCCCGTGGCCTTTGCCTTCGTCGAGAGCGAGAAACACAGAGAGTTTGGTACTGGTTCTGAAGCTGGTATTAAGGAAAAGGTGGTGGGGATGCGGCCAGAGGTATGTCTCATACATGACCATCATGGCAGGGATGCTGCAATGCAATTGAGGAGCTGCGCAATGGCTGCGCAGACAAGGGATACCCTCCGGTGTGGGTAAGATTAAAGAGCAGATGGTGCCAATGATCTTAAATGGGCGAAACTTTATAAGGCTTCAAAAAAAAGGAGCTGATAGCATGTTCAACGTTTGTGCCGCCCAGAATCACAGAAGAAGTTCAATGAGCTTATGGAGGAGATTGATGAGCTGATAGCCAAACATAGAGACGAGAGTTCTGCAAGACGCAGCTAGAGGTGTTGACGGCCCTAAAGGCTCTAGTGTGAACTTCCCACCGATGATGGTACATTTCAGAAGGATGGCCGCTGGTTTCCCTCGGTTAGCAGATTTTCCGCAGTGGATCGAGCACGAGCCGAAAGAGAAATGGGCATTTGTACGATGACGTGGAGCAAGGTACGGCATCATGAGCAAACTTGCAGAGGTCTACAACTGAGTCATGCGTGGTGTGAGGCCAACTCCTCCCTTGTGGTCCATCTGTGGAGTCATCCTACATGGAACACAGACGTGCTTCACGACAGGTGCAGACAGAATGGCTTGGCCGATCGATAACCTTTGGTTCGGCACCATTGACAGAGTACTTGAGGAGAAATGCAAGAAGGCACACCCGAGAGCACCGAGTCCGCATTGCAAAGCCAACGAGAGCGGTAGATTTGAGATATTGTGGGTGCCGACAGGTCCAGGCGTGGCATAATTCATAAAGTAAACTGTGTAAGAGGTGTCCTAAAAGAGATGGGACATGCAAGTCTCCTTGTTTTTTTTCGGAAACCAAGCTTGTACACAACCCTGTTCTCATGTCCATTGCGCTTGCAGGGAGTGTGGCATTGATAACGCATTATGTGTCCCCCGTACTTTAAAAAGAAAGCAATCATGCATACATGGAGTAACCGAGACTTTTTGGTTCGGCATCGTCGGCACTTCACTGAAAGACACAAGCCAGTTTATTACTCCTGACCCGACTGAAGTAAGGAAGCAAGGCAGGCCACCGTCGGACATGGAGGATTTCGCAATGATCTGGCCGAATCGAGGCTGGCGTTAGCGCTAAATGTTGCATGAGTGTGGAGAGGAGGGACATACCTACAGCAGTGCAACGAAAGACGCCCGCGAGCCCAAGTGCAGCGGAAGTTCTTGTGAAGGATCAGGCGCCGATGGAAGGCGGCCACTGGGGGAAGGCCCACTAATAGGTCGCGTCATTGCAGGCGTCCTTCGTGCATCTTCGGGTTATGTTGTGTAGTAAGCCGCTGGTTGGTGAATGTAATCTCCCTGTAATGTGACCAATCTGCATGTATTGCTATCTGATTTTTTGTTTTTAGTGTGGGCAGATCGGGCGTGTCATATGCTATTTCGTCTGTTGAAATTGCCTTTTGTTTTCACTTGCAGTGCTGCCTTTAGAAAGTACTTTCTATCTGTTAATTTTTTGACTGTAATGCATATGTTTATTGAGCTAATCCGTTCCGCTCTTTTTCCTTGCAGGTATGGACTAGCCAGAATGCCTGAGCTGCTGGATCACGCCACCAATCAGACCCATCGTCGTTTCTCTCGGCGGTGCAGAACCTCCAGCTCAGTACCTTACGTTCTCGACCTTCTAGGCGCTCCTTTCCCGTGGACGCCTTGGTTCACGACTAGGTACGTTCGAATGTTGTACTTTGAGGCTGTATATGTGAACTTACTCTTGCTTTGTTTTGATTGGTTAGGTTGCGGGAGACGGCCTTCTGTCGGTGTGTAGGCTTGGAGCAGCCGATTTGACACGAATGACTCCGGCGAAGAAGTGGGGTATGACCGGTGCTGGATCACAGCTCTTGTGGACCGTGGAGACTGGAGACGGCACATTCCACCTCCCATGCGTGAGATGGCCCCCACGCTAACAGGACGTCAGCCTCCTCCTTGGCTGCTCTAGCCGGCGATCGGTGGGCCAGTTGACAGGGCCTCCAGGATGGCGAGACGACATCCTGCAGCGGTTCGCCCCGGTTCACCGTGCTCGGGGCTTCCCCTCGTCGGCAAGCATCTCCCGTACACGCATGCGGGCCCCCCTTAGGCTTGGGTACTGGCTCATGGGTAATGCTTTCTTGTTGTTTTTATGTATGTTCGTCCTTCAGTCCGTACTAGAATTACAGTGCAACTTCCTTATATTTACTACAGTCTGTCAGCTAGAACCCGGGCCGCCGTTACTCACTGGCAGAGGAGCCTGGAGCGTACCTGTTATGTTTGGTGGCTTTGGTGGGTGATGTTCACCAACTCGCACGGCCACCGTAGTCGACATGGGCTTGATCCCTTAGACCGCGAGGGAGATAGCCGACGCCGAGGCACGGTGCTGCCAATATAGTTGGGGATCGGACAGTCCTTGCCGCCACGTACAGGGTGCTGTGGCGACGCTGCAGAAGAGCCGACCTAGAAGCGGTCCTTCACGGTTGTACCACTCCTCCTACACCTGGGGCGGCAGAGTGGTTCGGCGATCGGCCGCCCGTGGTGGGACCATAGTCCGTACGAGCCGATCCTGTACGTGGATGTCCCACGGAGGACTATCCGACAATGGGACGGGATGTGTGAGGGTTCTGTGAGGTATGTTTCCGGTGTTCGAACAGTCTCAGTTTTTATGTACTTGAACTACGAGAATCTTTCCTGTTTGTAGCGTCGGTACGCTCACGTGCAGGTGCAGAAGTCGTACCCAGACTTCGTCATGGAGTTCGACAGGATCCCAAACGGACGACGACGTTGTCTGGGAGCGTACAAGCGCCGAGGCGGTGATGGCGCGTGCGCCGCTTGGGCTGTCGTCCCTCTACACCAGGGACCAGGCGTACTAGCTGACGATGAACGCCAATGCTGTCGACATTTTTTGTCGAGCCCAGCAGCTGCCCGCAACGTGTGATGCGACAGTTCTGTATGTGGCAGACCTTCGGCCATCCACAACTCCAGGCCGTACTGCAACACGTTCACAGGTATGTGTGGAAATGAATATTCCGTATTATTATGCATTGTGTCACCGGTTGTGCTCTGCAGGTTAAATCGGCGTGGCCAGGCCTAGCCGGTAGGTTGTGGAGACCCACCGTCATCGAGTACTCAACGACTGGGTCATAGCCAGGAGGACGTCATCACGGAGGATCACCCACACAGTGACTGTACGCGCAGTAGTTCCTGGTACAGCCCGTACCAGCTATGGGTGGACGTTCACTCCGGGGCTCCACAGGCACACGTCGTGGGGTGTGCGAGATGCATACCCGACACAGCGGACCAGGACTACTTCCGCGCGGTGAGTCAATGGTTTTCATACTATTTTCAACAGTAGTTAACACGTGCAACTAACCACGCATGTCTGCTGAACACCCGGTGGACGATGCCTAGTAGGTCGACACGAGAGCTCGGCCTAGTGCCAGCGCCTCGAGGCTGGCATCCCTCTCACGGAGCAGGAGCAGACGATCAGTTCAGCTGGATTACGCAACGATGCGCTTGGTCGTCCGTGCTCTGACTTGTCACCGTTCCGATGCAAGCCCCGCCGATGCAGATTAATGCGAGGGTCCCCAGGTGAAGGGACATCGGCAGGAGCGCGGTTCTGCAGGGGCCAGTAACGTGTGGGGAGCAGGTCCTCCGGTACCGCGGCGGAATCGAGGACAACAGCCTCCACGATCGGTGCGAGGTTTGTCAGGTACGTCAAGTTCGACCATATAATCTCCATAACTACTGCACTTTTTATTCGGCTGACGCAAACTTTTTCTTTACCAGCCCCACGTGGCGGATCTCACACCACCTGGGGGACAACTGGGCGGGATTTGCCCGGAGACACTCTGCTTGGATCTCTACCGCGGACGACCTCGTTCCGGAGCAGGACGTGATCGGGTCGTCACAGCTCGGAGGTGCACCGGACACTCAGCCGCACGACGCCGGTGCTTCCCCTACTGCTCAGGCGTCCGAGCCACCCGTGTGGGTAGCGGTGGACCGCCTGACGTACTCACGCGGGGCACGTGCGAGGGCAGCCTAGGAGAGGACGAGGAGGCGTACGGACTAGGGGCTATTGTTGTATTTATTTTATAGGTCTCGCATAACTTGTTGTAGTCGGTAATGTAATTGTCATTTCTGAGGTTCTGAGGTTCAGTCTGAGGTTGAATTTTGTTCTGTTTTTCCAACTTTAACGGAACTTCCGTTGATCTTTGAGCGTAAATTCCGTTGTGGCTCTCTGCTAAACCTTTTAAACGGAACTTTCGTTAAGTTTACTGGAACTTCTAATCAACGGATATTCTGTCATACTATTACGGAATATCCGTTGTTGCCAGAATTGCTTCCACTTTAGTTCAAAATTTTTCATGTCCATATCACCCCCTCTAAGCTCGATCCACCCTTCAGATTGGACCTTTCACAAATTTTACCAACGTACTCCGTCCTGTTATACTATTTTAAAAGGACAACCACTTTCGTGCATACTATGTGCGGTACAGACCACCTTTACTTTGCATAATATACCCCGGCGCCCACATTGCGACAAAGCGAGCTTTTGGCGCGTCGCTTTAATCATGCGTCGTCAAACGGGCATTCTGAATACATGGTCGGCCACTTCAACCGCTTTTTTGCATATGCATGTCCCTTATATTTGACTGTAACGTCTATAGGGAAATAGACGCACGACAACCTCTATAAAAAGCACCATCCTAGTAGCAGAGGGCCTTCACGCCAGCCCTCGGGCAACTTCTCACCGTTATGAACTACGGCCACTACCTACCTCACTAATTTTCCCTTTTCTTCTTGTAGCAGCATCGAACAATGCCTCCTACACCTCTTTCGTGGAGGATTGCAACTGGCGATATTGTAGGTTTCGCTTTGGTATTGCACTTGGCTGAACGCTCGATATGCTTTGTGGTGACCGTTGCTGGCTACGCGTATCTCATCAGAGGGACTTACGGCTGGAGATACTTCGAGTGCGTGCACCGGAGTCCCCATGTACTTTGTTTTAGTCAAGTCTTTGTCATATTCGTTTTTACGCCCACGACTCTTACACCAGAATATTTACCTTAACAGACACGAGAGAAGATATTACGGCTTCATCATCGAGTGGTTGACAACGACAATCCGGATAATGACTACCTCCCGTTAGACGAAAGGATGGCGCCAATACATGGCCAGGAGGCGGAGCACGAACAACATCTAGAGCTAGAAGGGGCAGAACTGGAGAAATCGACCTCTCGGCCTACCGCGATGGGAGGACCGTCCAACGTGCACTTTGTGGTGATAGTTGCCAGGTCATCAGGTCGAGAAGGCCAGGAACTCTGCGACGCAGAAAGCTTTGTTTGTCCGAACATTCTTGACGACGATATACGATGTAAGTTCAAGCGCGTACTTACTTCCTGCAGATAGTTTAACTTCACAAACGTGACGAATTTACTATCAAACTCGTCCCAGCAGGATCCTCCAAGGAGGTGTCAATTCAAGACATGGATGACAATTTCACCTGCCGTCAGATCTATCACGACACTGGAACATGCCAACCAGAATCACCAGCCGACACAGCCTGTCTAGATCGTACCAATGAACGAATCGCTCGCTTTTCTAGGAACCGGTGACTAGAACGAGCGGATACATTGTACTGCTCACAAGTTGTATCCGTTGTTGTTTTCGAACTATGGGTGTCACATTCATCATGCCGCAATGCGAACGGCCTCGCATCTTAGCTAATATCACTAATGCTATTGGTACATGCACATGCGTTAAGTATCGACCGAGGTGGATCACGAATAATACATATATCGTCTCCTAATGTCGAATTAAACTCATTCAGTACGTACATTGCGCACCAAAATTTAGAAAAAATTCATAGGCCCTAACATTCTATTCGCCTGGGGGTCCTAACGCCCCTCACTAAACGGACGCGGCTTTATACCATGTCATTAATTAAGTATTAACGAAATAAACTTGAAAAAATGATCAGTACGATATTACAAACCCAACGTCCACCATCGTCAGATTATAAAAAAACTTCAAAATCATACCCTAAACCAAGATTAAAACTAAATTTTGTGAAGCGTGTAGGCGAAAGACGGGAGGATGGATTGCAAGTGCCGATCGGACATACGACGGAGTGGAATGCGAGTGGCGATCCGGAAATACCCTCAGTTTGACAAGTTTTCTTCACGACATGAACAATCTATGATATTTGGTTTTTTTAACATTGACCCAATAAATGCAATGGCACAGTAAATAGAATTTAAGAATCTAATTTTGAGAAATAAATTTTCAAAATTTTTAGGGTTAAAAATTAGCAAGAAAATAGGCAGAAAAATTAGTAAGAAAATTTTCAATTTTGTTAGTTTGCAAATGGCTGCAGGGGGCTGAACAAAAAAATGCATTCGCCGTCCTAGGGGACGGCGGCGAATGCATTTTTGCGTTCGGTCCCCTAGAGCCATTTGCCGCCGTGGCCCAGGGTGGCAATGCCACGTGGCCCCGGCCCGCTGACGCCGTGGGCCGCCGTCATGGCCTAGTGACACGCCGTGGTCCCGCATTGCCGCCTGGGCACGGCGGTTTTTAAATACGCCCGGCCACGGAGGCAAGAGTATGTTTCTGAAAAAAAATTAAAATTTAGTTTTATAAATTAAAATAAATTAAATTATTAACAGTAAAAATTCTGGACTCATGCATCAGCGCGGCCTAGCCAAGCTTACGGGCCCAACATACGGTAGCTGGGCCAAGCACAACACCTTGTCGTATGGGGCATCCGCCTTTGGTCTCCACCATATCGCTGTACCGTCTCTTGGATAGTAAGGTATATGATTGATCACGGACGAAGCGCCGCCCCCCCTCCCCACGCGCGCTTCCTCGTCATGATGCCACATTGGCGCTCGTAACTCTCACCGCGCGTCCGTGTGAGATGCACCGTCCCCATCACGCGAGTCTGCTCCTTTGCGAGGATAGCGTCGATCTGCCTCCTCTCAAGCAAAGCGATACGTGAGGGACGCAGCTCTAGGGATGAAAACGGATCGGAAACGGTCGGAAACTAGCTATACCATATTCGTTTTCATATTTTTTTCGGAATCGGATTTGGAATCGGAAACCTCGGATACGAAAACGGAATCGAATATTACCGGATACAGATACGGAGCGAATACGAATCGGAACGAATACGGTAACGAATATTTATTTCAAATATAAAAACCCTCAAACTAAACTTTAGAAAACAAACGAAGAGAGACAAACCTATTATTTTTTGTAAAACAATATATCAATATTTCCAAATTTTTAGCTAAACAATATATACAACAAATTTCAAGTATCCATATCAACAACACATTACTAATTTCTATACAAGTATACAATCATATCACCATCTTCGATTTAATCACAAATTTTAGATATAGTAATTTTAAGCGTTTATATCAACAAAAATAATTTAAACACATGATCAAATCTTCCATCACAAAATAGTTCATCCACATAACATGGATCATCCACATAGACCATCCAAATAGTTTAAATGCTCAATAGTTTATCACAAAATAATTCATCCACAATCCACATAGACCACATCACATAAACTTAGTTCATCACACATTAACATAGGTTCGTCACAAACATTAACATAAGTTTAGTTCATCACAAACATTAACTTAGTTCATAACATAAATATTCAGCAATATTTTTCTTCAAATATCCATTGGTGATATGTCATCCTCGTCATCAAACACTCCACATCATCATCTTCCTCATGATTTGTAGCCTCGGTCTGTAAATAAAAGATTGATCACATATTAGTGTAAGTATGAAAGTCAACTAAATAATTCTATAAAGTGAGTAATAGAAGCACAAACCATGGTCAAGAAAGTAGCAAAAGTACGCTCAATGCTGTCCATGTCAATCTCATTGATGATAGACCCAACCACATTTTCCACCTAAGTGTTCACAATCATATAATTACTCAAAATATAGAATACTTGCTGAAATATAGAACACAATTGTACAATTAACTTAAAATTACCCTTTCTTGATGCTACAGTCCAGTCTTTAGTACAAAATCAAAGCTTGCACAATTTCAGGATCTAGACGGCTGCGGAACGGATCAACAAACGTCCACCGGCACTAAAAGCTGATTTTGAAGCTGTAGTTGATACTTTGAATTGATAGCACATCACGAGCAAGTCGAGAGAGAATAGGAAGCTCATGTTTCTTTAGTGACCACCAATGCAAAATATTAAATGTCCTTTTGTCTTTTGTGTCCATTGCATTAATGGTTTGATCCATATACACTTCCACTCAGTTTTAGTGCCTTTTCCAGGGGCACTACTCCCACGCAAGTAGTTCAAAACATCTGCATCAAGGTATCATCACTCTCCCCATTCTTATCCTCACCCACTGCAGATCCTTTTGCACACTTATATCAGCTACATTGTTTGATTTTGTTGAACTAGACACATAAGCATTGAATAGCTGGTTGACAATATCCATGAAATTCTTAATTTGTTCTGCAGCTTTATCACCATAAATCTTGTCTGCATAGTAGTTGACCAACTGTGTCTTAACCTAGGATCAAGAAAGCAAGCTACAGAAAGAGCCATATTGGACTTTTCCAATACTTATCATACTTAACTTGCATTTTATAGCCCATAGATGCTATAATTGGATCAGAACTGTTGCACCATTCAGATATTGCAAGCTTAATTTGACAAAATTTAGTAAAAAATAGATTTGCTGTTGGATATGCACTGCCAGAGAAGATCAAAGTAGCATCATAGAATCTCTTTAAACATGAGCACAATGATTTTGCCATGGTCCAATTACCAGCTGTTGGTGCACAATGAAGATATTTGCTTCTATGACGAAGAAAAAGCCTATCAAAAGTTGGTCTATAATGAATAGCTTGCTTTAACATGAGATAAGTGGAGTTCATCTAGTTGGAACATCCAAAGAAAGACCACTATTGGTATCCAAACCATCACATTCTGAGGCACACTTCATAAATTCTTCCCATTGCAACATCGGGGCAATTGGAGCAAGCGCTTGTCGATTCTCGGCATCTCCTCCCTGTCCCTCCATGGGATGAGTTGGTTGTGATGTTTGCAAAGCTGCTACACTTGCGCTGCTGCTACTTGCATATGATGACGAATCCATGACCTACATATTGTCCAAGCAGATAATGAATACTATATCATATATTTCAACCTCTCAGTCAGCATGATTTTTTTAAAAACTAGATACAAAACTAAATTTTACAATACAGCACGTGGATTTAATATTTATGTCAGCTATTTTGTCCTTGGGTATCTGAGATATTTGGTCGACGTAACAACATTTTGTACAATACACTACATGTATTTTGACAGAGTATTTTGTCCTTGCATGATGGGCCAACTATAGGAAACATAACAATTCACTGCAAATATAACAATTCACTGAAAACCATTTTCCTTGCATAATGGGTCAGCTATGGGAAACATAACAATTCACTGCAAACATAACAATTCACTGCAAACCAGCTATGGAAAACATAACAATTCACTGCAAACATAACAATTCCTTGCATGATCAGCTATGGGAAGCAAGTGAGGAAGCGGAGAGAAATGGGGGCACTCGGCGAGAACCCAGGTGCTAGGACTAGCTTACCGGGGGCATCGGCGTTGGGATTGCGCTGGGCGACGACGTAGTCCCCGACTTCCAGAACTGGCGGCAGAGCCGTGGCGGCGGGAGGGAGTTTCCGACGGTGAGGACGCGGCCAGCAGGGGCACCGGCACGGGCACTGGGAGCGCGCCGCCGCCACCGCCGCCGATGCTCGGGGACTGGAGGCCGGGCGGTGGCGGAGGCCCGGGATTGGAGGCCGGGGACTAGAGGCCGGGCGGTGGCGGAGGCCGGGGATTGGACGCCCGGGGACTGGAGGCCGGGCGGTGGCGGACGCCGGGACTGGAGGCCGGGCGGTGGCGGAGGCCCGGGATTGGACGCCCGGGACTGGAGGCCGGGCGGCGGCGGAGGCCGATGCCCGCGCGGGGCCCGACGGGGGAGGCGGGCGCGGGGGCTCGGGGCCCGACGGCGGCGGCGGCCGCGGGCGCGAAGGATGGCGCCGGCGGCCGTGGGGTTCGGCGGCGGCGGTGGCCGCGGGGGGCGCGAGGCCGGACGGCGGCGGAGGCCGATGGGGGCACGGGGCCCGAAGGGGGAGGCGGCCGCAGGGGCTTGGGGCCCGGCGGTGGCGGTGGCCGCGGGGTCCAGCGGCGGCCGCGGGAGCGAGGGATGGCGCCGGCGGCGGCTGGCGCTGGGAGCGGCGTCGTCGGGTCGATGTGGTTCTGTGAAGAATAGAGATTCAGATCTGAGAGAGTCTGTGGTCTAGGGTTAGGTTAGTACTACTAGTAAATCTAATGGGTGTCACGGATATCCGAAAATTTTTCCGGATAATTTCCGACCGAATCCGAAATCCGCCGGATAATGCCTTTACCGTATTCGTATCCGTATCCGAAAAAAATTATCCGTTTCCGTATCCGAATCCGAGATTATCCGAAAATTATCCGTCCGATCCTATCCGTATCCGAATTTTCGGTCGGTAAGCGGATATTATCCGAACCGTTTTCACCCCTACGCAGCTCGCTACCGTATTGGATGCCTATGTAAGTTGCTTAGGTAGTGTTCGCAGCAGCTTATTCCCAGCAGCTTATTTTTTTTTTGATTCCACGCACACGCTTCCAAAAACAATTAACAGTGTGTTTTTTTAAAAATTTTCTATATAAAAGTAGCTTAAAAAAACAAATAGATCCATTTTTCAAGTTTTTAATAGTAAATACTTAATTAATCACGCGCTAATGATATTTTTCATTTTACGCGCAGCTTAAATAAGCACCTCTAGTGAAGCTGCCGAATAGGGCCTAGTGCTCTTAGATTTTCAGCCTGTTCGGCAGCTGCTTTAGGCGTTGGCTTATTTTCTCGTATACCGCGCGCACACTTTCCAAAACGATAAAACGGTGTGTTTTTTGCAAAAAAATTTCTATATGAAAGTAGCTCTAAAAAAACAAATAGATCCATTTTTCAACTTTTTAATAATAAATACTTAATTAATCACACGCTAATAACGTTTCTCGTTTTATGTGCGGCTTAAATAAGCACCTCCAGCTTCACTGCCGAACGGCCTTTGTGTTAGCATTAACCAAAACCAGTGGGCCGTATATGGCTGCGAGACACCTGTCTAGACTACATATGACCACGTATCGGTATGTATCAAATATAGTATTTATAGGTATCAGACCTAGTATCTAGACCTCCTACATCTTTCTTATCTACCAGTACAATACAATACTACACATAGGTACAAGCTCTTAATTAACTGTATCTCTCTCGTGTAAACTATGGTCTTAACATATGCATGAAAGGACTCACTGCAGGAGTGGCAGAGCAGCTCTCGCATGTGGACTGTGGCTAAGCTCGTGCCTGAAAAGACATAGATAAAAGCTAGAAAAGTCTACTACTGCTGCATGCAGAGAATTTAGTGGCCGGCGGCATGTAGGCGTAGGTATACAAGGCCAAACGACCGGACCAGGTCGACACGGTCCGAGGTATGCTTCGGCACGGCCCCTGTAGCGAGCTATGCTGTGCTGGTCCGCGTGCCTTTTCTTTGGCTTAGGCACGGCCTGTTGAGGTCGTGGGCCGTGCCATGCTGGCACGGCCTGTCGGCGGCCCACCGCCCGGTCCACTACGGCCTTCGCGCCACTGCGCCGGCCTGGGTGTCTGTCGCGCACGCAAGCTGGGTCGCTGGCCTGCTGGCCTTCGAAGTAGTTCAACCGGAGGCCCATGCCCTCGCACAGCAGCCGCAGCAGCTCGATCCCCAATTCCCTCATCGCCACGAAGAAATTTTCGGCGACCTCCATCTCCCGCATCGCCTGCTCCGACACGCCGTGGTAGCCGCGCTCCGCCTAGCTCTGGACGGAGACTGCCGAGGTGGGGGACGCCACGCGCTCCTCCTGGTCGCGGTCGGCGGACATGAGCTGGTGGAGACGACGCTCGGCGTGCGTGACAGCGGCAGCGGGGACAACGGCCACGGCGCCGCCGAGGCCGCCCGCGCTGGTGGAGTCACCGCCGCGGAGGAGGTGACCGAGGCGGGCCTCGATGCGGGCCATCCTCTCGGTGTCGGCCTCCTCGTCGCGGAGGAAGACAAGATGGCCGCAGTGCGTCCACGCCCGCGCCTCCACGACGCTGCAGTGACCTCCGAGATCCTCTGTGCCGCGGTTGGTGGATCTGCGTCCATGTCGACGAACGCCTCCGAGATGAGCCTCGTCCGATCGGCTCCCATCAGCTCCAGCGCCGTCAGCCCCTCCAGCGCCGCCGGTCTGTAGCAGGTTCGCCATGCCCGTGCCGTGCCATGCCGGCCCGCTACAGTCCGTAGACCGTGCCATGCCGGCCCGCTATGCCGTATCGCTAGCCCAGACACGGCACGGCTACTTGGACCGTGCTGAACTGACCTAGGCACGGTTACTATAACACTGTGCCCGAACCAATCCGACAAAGCACGGCCCATTTGAATATCTCTGGGCGTAGGCTTTGGTCCCGTGCTGTCCAACCAGACCAGCATAGCCACACCCTGTGCGCTCGTGCCATACCAGCCTCCGTACGTCACGCCTAGCCCGTCTTTGCATTAACTTCGCATGCACCCAAAACAGATATAAATCGTGGGATTTTATTAAACTATACCATCAACGCACGCACGGTACGACGTTTTCTAGCTTTCCTCCACCATCAAGTCCTTCTGTTTATTTTAATTTTAATTTTGATTCCAATTATTATCAACACCTGAACCATTCTTTTTGCCTCTTAACTTCCCTATCAACAAGGTTGTTTCCTCCGCCATCAAGCCGTCCACATTTTAATCACCTTCATTGTTTTGCTCTTCCTCAACATCATGATTAGCCTCATCATCGTCATTGACTTTGTCCAACTTGAAATAAATTTCGTACATTAACTACAATATTAACCATCTCAGCAATAGCACTTAGATGCCACATGGGTTTCTTTGGGTAAATACCAAGTCTATGTTATTCATCGCTCAATAATAGGTCCAGCTACACGTAGAGTAAAGTCCAGCCTTTGAACTTTGCTCAAAGTTTATTTTCATCCTAAACTACAAAACTAATTGTTTTTTTGGCCCAATTTCTAAAACCGGACAAAAAAACACTTTGGATAAATACCAAGTCTACCTTAATGCTTTTGTTTCAAATGGAGGTGGTTTTTCTATTCATACACCTTATTATGCATATTTTGTTGATACAAATGTCACTTAATTTGGTACACAATCATAAAACTTATGTAATTTAAGCTTGCTAATTAAAATCCACTATCATAATCAATCAAAACCACCACAATATATAGCTTAGGGTGTTATGCGTATAGTTTTAAAAGTTGATGGTGAAAAATAATCAATATTATAGTTTAGGGTAAAAATAAACTTTGAGCAAAATCCAAGGACCAAAAGTGGACTTTACCATAAGATCTAATTTCAAATTGCGCTTAGTAGACATTCATCCATATTGTTGATAGTTAGAACTTTATTTTTTAATCTTAAGATCTGTTTGATAAAACTCTAACTTCTAAATTCTAACCATAGACTAAAGCTATAGAGTGGAGTTGTGAAGCGACACAAACCTCACTCTATTACTCTATTATTATTTTTTTTGAAGCTAAACTATTTAGTTAGACTATACCTTTAGAAAAGATAGATCCCGTTCTAAAAAGCCCTTAGTCTTGCATTCGAGAAGGTTCTCCTAAAGCCAGCCGAGCCAATTATAGTCCATCTATAACGATTTCGACGTTCAAAATCAGATTTGTGTGTCGAGAAAAAAAACCCAGATTTGTGTGGTATCCAATTGTAGCCCATGTTCCGATTGATACTGGGATCATTTACGGCCCATCAAACAGCTCATACACCCGACCTATCAATCCAGATCCCGTCCACGCCAGCTCGCTCGACACACCGGTCACCACCACTTCGCTCGGTCACGGCCTATATATGGCCGCCGCCGCCGCCGCCGCTTCCCTCCTCCCCTCCTCCGCCTTCGCCCTCTGCCGCCTCTCCTCTGCGGCGAACGTCTCCCGCTCCGCCCAGCTCAAGGTAAACCCGAGTGAAACGCAACGAAATTCCTCACTGGAGTTTTTTCTCCTGACCGGATTCTTAGGTTTCTTGCGCTTGCTTCGCTTATCATTTCTTGGTTGGGACTCTCTAATCTCTCCCTCTCCTGCAGAGATTCGACCAGGTTCGCCGGTTCGCGCCCGCCGCCGCCATGTCGACGTCGTCGGGGCCTAAGGAGGCGCCGGCCAACAACCCGGGCCTCCAGGCGCCGTCGGAGAAGGACCCGGCGACCAAGGGCTACTTCATGCAGCAGACGGTAACCCTTCTCTCGCTAGGCTATTTCGCTCCACTGGTTGATCACCCGTTCGAGTTTTCGCTTTGGTGGAATCGGGGTTTGATTTGTTGATTGGAAGAGAGTATGCCTAATTCCCGCAGCATTTGGTGAAATTGGGATGGTACACCGGTGCTTGGTGTGGCATGGTGTAAACATTGCCGCTTTACTATTCATCTGGTGACTGAAAACTTCAAAACTTTCAGTCAAATTTACTCAGGGTTGATTCATCGATAGTTCATCCTTGGCGAGGGCGACTTCACCAGCGACCGAGGATAGTGGTGATTGCTCCGGTCGCTTCAGGGTGGGGGTCAGGGTGGTAGGAGGTCTCCTTGGTTAAGAGGGATGGCAGGGCAGCAGTGGCTCCCTGTGGGCTGCGGTCTGGCGGGGCGTTGAGGTGGTGGTGGTGCTGCCTCGGCTGTGGGAGAGGAGGGCTGTGGGCCGGCATTAGGGCTGGGTGGACTTGTCGAAGTGGTTAGGAGGCGGGTGCTGGGATGGTTGGTTCAGCTTTAACTGCCGTATCAGCTGAGGGAGGAGGCAGAGTGGGGAAAACTCACCAGAGTTTAGGAAAGGGGGTGTGGCTGGGGAGGGAGGGAGGGGGCAGCTGACAGGCCTCACTGGCGCCGGCATCTTCCAGTGAGGTGGAGGGTGGCACCATGCTGGGTGGCTGGTGGGAAGGCAGTGGTGGTGGTGGCGGGGTGAAGATTGAGAGTTAGGAGAGAGGAGAAGTATTAGGTTTATAAAAGGCTGTATGAATCATGGAGCTACCCTAGCCATCCAATAGTGACTGACATTTAAGAAAAAAATCATTGGGACATTTTCTCGTCCTTATCTTTGCAACACTTTCGGCTTTACAACTGCAAATTTAGCTTGATCCAACATGTTGCTGCTTATGTGATCAGTTCAAGACTTGTAGTCAGTAGCCTAGAGTTGTGTGCATGTAGCATATCATAGACAATTTATCTAACATTAAGCACTTTTGTTAGGCCAAAAGTTAACCCACAATTCACTAAAATACTTTGCACTACTCTTTTTGGTAAAAAGTCTTTGGTTAATTATTTTCTTTGAAATTGATATGGGCCTTGACGTATTTTTCTTGGATTGTTATAAGGTGTTTGGAATGCTTTATGGTGAATGAGACATTTTGTTTGTTTCTTTTGCTAAGCCATGAACCTACCTTGGTTTCACAATTGTTGATTGGTGGACCACCATTTTATTAGCAGTTCTGTTTGACTGTTGTGCTTTTTATTTCTGTAACGATTAAGAAATTTTCTATCCTTTTTCCTTGCAGATGTTCCGTGTAAAGGACCCAAAAGTGAGCCTTGACTTCTATTCGCGTGTGATGGGCATGTCGTAAGTTTTATCTCTTATCTTCATCAGATAAGGTATTTTTTGTGCATAGAGTAAAACATTACAACCTTGTGTGTTCTCCCATGTTGATTAAATCATGGATATCCAGGAAACAAAAGAAGGTAGAATTGTTGCATGCTCAGAGTCTGATTTACAATATCAACGGTAACCTTCAGTTATTGCGATAACCAGAGATATCTAGGGGCACCGCATTTAGAAACCACTCAATAATTCAACCAAGTTCAAAAAAATCATACACAAATTTAACTTTTTTGCAAAAATTGTTCGAAATTCACCGGTGTTCATTGGTAACTGATCAGTTATCGCAATATTGACGAAATGATGGAGTAGCGGTTATCGGTGCCTACACGATATTGGGAACCCTGACTCTGACATGTTCTGAAGTTTTTCTTGCTCTACCTGTGGAAAACCAGAAAGTAGTAGAGGAGGCAAGCATGATAACAATATTTGTATTATAAAGCACATTTACTTCTTTCCTGAAAGAGAATAAGCTCAACTGGGTTATGTTAAACTCAGATATTCGATTTGCCATATTACTTGCTTCCCTAGATGGGTTTCGGTATACACTCGACAATCTATTTTTAACAAAATGATACTGAAGTTGTGAATTCTGGAGTAAACTTTTTCCTAGCTTTTTCATTCCACTGGGCTGAAAAGAGACAAACTTAAGATTAGCTGATAAAATTGTTAGATATGTTAAATATAGGAAATGCAGTGGTTGAAGTATCACAATATGAAATTATAAGTTCTAGTGGTCAACTGAAAATTTCATCTGGAATGATTGTTACCTTCATGAGGATTGCTAATTCATATTACATACTACATCCGTAATCCATTAATTCTTTTGTAAGGCGTATTTGATTTTAAAAAGTCAAGTTTAAATTTTGACCATTCATATCTATGTGAAATTGATTTGAATATGAATCTATTGGCATAATTTTTACACAGTAGATGTAGTTATAACGTGACTAACTATTGGTCAAAATGCACAAATTATGACTTTCGAAATTAAAGAGTAAAATGCACAATGTGCCATGTTTTCTTACCCATGTTGCACAATCAACTGGGTCCTAGCTTATGTTTCACTTTAGACCAGGTATTATTACAATGTGCAACATGGGTAAGAAAACCTGGCCCAATGTGCAATTTACACAAAATTATAATACGTCTTATAAAAATCAACAGGGGGAATACACTTGAAATAAACAGTAGGTGCTTTGTTTTGTCTGAGTACTATGTTATATCTTACATTATTAGCTTGACTTGCATACTTGCATGCCATCGTCCATTTGTTCGTTCATGAACAATAATCAATGAAGCACATTCCCATGGTTACAAGCGTCCCTAGCAATATAGCACCAAATGATCACTTCTGTAACAGATCCTGAAAGCCTGTTCAAAATATGGTTTAAAGGAACTTCTGTAACCACCCATAATTCTGCCGATGCCAAATATTTTCCTTACCTGTATGTATCGACTTCTTTGTGCTGCTAATTCTCTGTATAGAAGTAGTTAGGCAACTAAACATTTGGTGAGCAAAATGCATACGGTAGGTTTTACTTTTGGTTATGGAATTAGTGATGAGGCAGTTTCACTAATTTGCGAAATTGATTTAGTGAAATAAAGGCTTTACATGTTTGTTTTTAGGCTACATTAATATACTCTGTAAATTTAAAATTTAGATGGAAAAACCTAGTTACAATGCCGAGTACAAGCCCTGCCGTGACCTAGTGGCAACTTAGTTACCGAGTTTCTGTGAGCTTTCATGAACCAAAGAAAAGTACTTTGATGTCTGTGTCAACCAAAAAACAGTAAAAAAATCAAGTATGGTTGTGAATTTTTTATGAAATGTGTTTATTTATAATTTTTCTTTTTTCCTAAAACAAAAAATTGCTAGGTTGCTGAAAAGATTGGATTTTCCTGAGATGAAATTCAGCTTGTATTTTCTTGGTTATGAGGTATGTGTTTCTGTCGATTGGTAACAAAAAAGATCACTTGAACATAAGAGGTTACATAAACCAGATAATGCTTTAAAACCTGTACATTTACTCTGTTTACAGGATGTGGACTCAGCCCCTATTGATCCTGTCAAGCGGACTGTTTGGACTTTTGGGCAAAGGGCTACAGTTGAGCTCACACAGTATGTATTTTTATTTTGTAATTTGTCCTTCTCTGCACTAACATTTTCTTTCCCTTGATAGCACATGTCACTAACTTATTATCTCCCCCAATACTGTAGCAACTGGGGCACTGAAAATGATCCTGAATTCAAAGGTTACCACAATGGGAACTCAGACCCTCGTGGTTTTGGTATGTGCAATGATTAATTCATATGCAATTGATATGGCCACTTCTTTTTCTATCATTATATGACTAGATATTATCTTGCCATAATAATCTCTTAGCTAATGCAACACTTGTATTTTCTTCTTTCTGTTCATTCAGGTCATATAGGAGTAACTGTTCATGATGTCTATAAGGCGTGTGAACGGTTTGAACGTCTTGGGGTAGAGTTTGTAAAAAAGCCAGATGATGGTAAATTAATTTACTTAACCTTTTTATTTTTCTACTCATCATCAGTATTGTGTGGTGTTGAAATCCTTATTCTACACAAATCAGGATCCATTCTAAGAGAGAATCTTCTCAAACATGAGTGGAAATGCTCCTTTTCTTTTCCTATTACTAACTGACAAAAAAGAAAATTGCATGATTAAAAGGAATTTTGTTAAAATTTGTATGGTAATGGTATGATAAACATAGGAAGATGCAAGCTGTGGTAATTTTTGAGTTGTAGTTTTATCCTGGCATTATTCAGGCTCTATATTTTCTGGAAGAGAAATACTAGTGATTATATATTCTCCTCTACCATGCATCTGTATCTTGCGGAATTAGAGTGAGCTATTTGTTTCTTGTTTCCCACTATTGTGTTTGGGATTTATGAATTTCCTTCTGTAATACATGGCTTTTGGCTGCAGGCAAAATGAAGGGCATTGCATTTATCAAAGACCCTGATGGCTACTGGATTGAAATATTTGACCTTAACAGAATTGGTGCCGTGGCTGCGGAAGCGTCATGATGCGTTTGGAATGCCATGAACTGGACCTGTTGTGCAGCTGTGGTAATCATTTCCTTGTGAGAGGTGCAAGATGATAAAACTCTTGCCCCCAATGGGCATATATACAAATATACAATATACTTGGTCATTTAGAGCAATAAGTTATAGATTGTGATACCCTGTTTTGGTGACCACTATTTGAAGCTTGAGCTGAACCTTGCACTATAACCGTTTCCACGGTAAAGGTTTTGGCCTGATACAGTGATACTGCTGTTGGCCTCATACATCGGGCATTACTCTCACTCTCTCTGGTGGTGCTTGTATTACCTACTTGGTGGTTTGGCCTAGCCATGTGGCCTGGTGGTCTATATGGATGTGATTCTTGCCTCTGCCTTAGCATGGTGCTATGGTAGAGGGCTTCAACGCTGGGCATTACCCCTGATCTTCACCATTGATTAGCGAATCGATGTTTTTGATTCATTGCTACAGTACCTGATCTGAGCCCCGACGACTAGTTTTGGTGGTTGAGGGTATAGATAAGTCCTCTTTAGGAAGTTCTGTTCGACACCTTGGTTGATATTCTGAGACCATGTACATACTCACGCACTAGAGCTTGTAATCCTCACTGGAGAGGTGTTAGGGTAAGTTTAAGTAGATCAAGTACTTTGCATTCATTTATTGAGCTTGGCAATTGATTATTTTCAAGCTAGCATAGTCAACTTGTAACTCTTAGGACTTGTTACTCTTAGAGGTTGCTGCCTCTTACGCAGCTTGGAGTCATTTGAGTTTGGTGTTTTCTCAAATAATATCATGGAGGGGGTAGGTGTTGTGAAGGTTGTAAAATCTGGAGTTTGGAGAAAAAGTACCACTAGTTGAAAGCTCAATTCCCTTGATAATTCTTGACCAAGCTCATCTCTTGTGGGAGATCCTGTTTCTTGGTGGAAGAGCGGTCTACGTGAAGCAGTTTCCCTTGACGGGGAGTAGGATAGTCTCCATTTCTTTTCTTGTTAGCCTCATCCCAAAGATCAATTCTGCTCACTGATCCTTTCTTTCTAACCTCCTGTACAAGAGGGTACAAAATACATATAAGAGAGAAAAACATTTAACCAAATATGTACAAAAGTTAAAGCTATTACCATCTCCTTGAGTCTTGGATGGCTTTTCCTCTCAGTGGTGTGTGGATGCCTTAGCTTCTTTGCAGATTTTCAGCATTCTTTCCACAATTTCTAACCAATGCAAAAAAAAGTTAAAAGAGTATGCTTATGTAGTTACATTTAAGCCTACTGTTAGTCGAACTATGAGTCCATGATCAAACAAAACTAACCTTATGTTCCTCGATAGACCATATCCCCAAAAGAATACTCCATTGATTTTTCATTAACATCTCTGGAACATCGTTTTACATTTGCGCTAAAGTTCTCTTATTTGGATGAAAGTATTTTTTTCTTCAAATCTGACTTGTGGTCTCCATTTTTTATTCATGGTTTTGAGGATCCAATCTCGAGTATTAAGCTTTGTTTCAGAAGAGTAAGCAATTTTTTTTTCTGTTGCATGGCAGAATTAATAGAAGTGATGAAGGTTCTAAATTTGAAATAATGAGTGTGTTGTACCTCAACATCAGCAATGATCTTTTCCTTTGGCTGAACGAATAACTTGCCATCCCTTCTTTTAAAGTGTAGTTGTGCAAATGATGCATTCTGTGCTAGCACTGCAAGGTATTTGGCAAGAGTAGATTCTGACCATTGATTTGGGACACCATTCTCATCTGTTTCAACTAATAATACTCTTCCTCCATTCAGTTTTCACAAGTCGTGATGTTAACCAGTTTGAGTTATAGTAGTATATGTAGATGTTTACTACCCAGTTGGTCACAGATTCCAAGTAAAATTTTTTGGTACGGCTCCAATGTTATTAATGACGATTGGAGCAGAGCGAAGGAAAAATCAAATAACCATACAGTGCTATTTCCTTGTATACCACTGAGGCTCTGACCAATGCCGCCATATTCTAAAGATGATGTACTACAGTAGAAAATGGATATTCTGCAATTTAAAACGTACCGAACAAAATCTCATTAAGGAATATGTATCTTGAACCAAAACATTCAGACTAAATCTAGCACCTCTCGAGTATTTCTTCAGGCTAATAATTTTACGGTTTAACCATTTAAACATAAATCAGTTCATAGTAAGGCCATAGCTACAATGGTTCAAACTCTCTTGTCCAAATCGGACGTGTGAGTACTCGTTGAAAAGATAATTCATGACCGACGTGATGGATAAGGCCTTGTACTCGATTTCTTCTGCTTTCACCGTAAAAGCCAAAACAAGCTGACAATAGACCTAATTGGTTTCTAGATTATGTTGTATTTGATTCCTAATTATTTTCTAACCCATGTAATGGCTATATAAGCCCATTGTATGACCCCAATGAGGTTAACCACTTTTATTCTAAAAAAAATTCACAGCAAATATACTCCTTTGTACTGTCGCTACGAAACTAGAGAGTAATTGAGAGTTACCGTTGATTGCTCTTGCTGTTCCACTTGGAATTGAAGGAGCAAGTTCAATCCGCTTTGCGTGGTTGATTAAATTATATATCATAGTGTGTGGTTCTGTCAATTCATGGTGAAAAATACATTGCATAGACAGTGTATTGTTCATCCACTGTCTGGTTCCACATTATATCAAGATCCTATGTCAGGAAGGTCAAGCTACCCCCGGATTAGATTATATATATCATAGCGTGTGGTTCTATGAAGTCATGGTGAAAAGTGCGTTGGGTAGGCAGCGTGTTGTCCATCCATTGTTGAGTTCCACATTGTATCCACATCAGTGTCCTGGTGGTAGGGGTGGATAGTATCGTGAAAATCAGTGGTTTGGAATTGAAGGAGATGTCATCATCTGGATGGAACCAGGGGATTCAATAGAGACTGAAAGTGAGTGTAACACCCCCAGATACCACAATAATACTAGGATGCTACTAAACAACCATACATTCATACCAGACAAGAAATTTCAGTGGCATCTCCTCTAAAACAAAAGCATTGCGAAAGCATCAAAATAAAGGTATAACATAATACGTAGCTAACAGCATAGTAACAAGTGGGAATAGTCTAAGCAAGGATAAATATATTAAGTTCAACTCTCAATGGTTCATCTAACTTAATAACTCAACAAAACATATATTCTTTTTAAAAAATAGAACAACACAACACTAGATGTTAAATATCAATGTGAAGTGTAGAAGTGCTGCTACTCTCACCCCACAAGCGCGCATGTCACATCAGCGCGCATGTTACATCAGGCACCTAAAAAGACTAGGGGGTGTGAGAATAAATCTCAGCAAGTAAACTGTTTTAATAAGTTATTTTTACTATACAAGTTGATTAGGTAATTATTAAAAAAATAAAAATTACAAAATCATTTAACCAAATAAAATTCGGGCATTAAACTCATAAAATTCATAGCCTCATAGGTAAAAAGGTAAAACACAACTTCATAACTCCACGAGAAGCAAACACTTCTCTAAGATAACTTCAACAAAAAAAATATAACTTCCATAGCAAAATTTCAAGATGTGCATATGCAATGCGATGCAATGGTATCCCTGTCTTCACACCCAACAAAGTGTGAAGCTGTATCGTATTACGACAATATAAGATGTTGTACTGGTACGTTCGTAAACATAGACATAAATCCGAATGCAATACAAATGTAGTGCAAATACGAATGACAATGGAGTAATAATATCTCAACCACATCCTTGAGACCATATATAAACATTATTCTTGCTAAGAGCATATCAATTGACCATAACCATCTTAGAGTAGTAAACATGATTCAAATTAAATAAATACTTAGTTTAGCATATATAATTATCTTGATTGTTGATATAAAGTCTCAAGGTGGAGGTAGGAAAGATAACAGTTTAAAACTGTAGCAACCATAGCTACGTTCACTTACCTCTCTAACCAAGAAGAGACGATATCAAGCACGGTCCGAAGCACCACAACCTATTCACAAGCAAAACCTCAGCATACACACCTAAATATGCATATAATACAGTAAATAACACGCTCCTACGGCCGCAACCCAACAACACGCAAAAACAAGGAACATCGCTCTCGACTATAAACAACACTGCTGCTTCATATTTTTTTTTGTCTTTAAATCTACAAAGGCTATGGCAGTAAATAAATACATTTTCGAAACCTACAGAACAAGACCTACAACTTTCATGTAGAAGCCCCATTTTAATTCTGCCATTAGGCAGCCTAATTCATAATACAAAATAAGTTTCAGAATCTGTCTAGAAATTCAAATAGTACACACTAAAACAACTATAACCCGAGTTCTACTCATCCAATCAATGTGTACTTTACCAATCTGGAAAGCTTATGAAGAGGTCTGTAACTTTCTAGTTATATGTTTTCCAGCAAAAATCTTTTTAACCACCCAATTAACGAAATACAGAGACACTGCAAATCTGCCCTTGCGCACAACTGCCAAAACGAATCAGAACAAACAAACCTCTCCTCTAAGCCTCCTTATCCACGAATTAAAGCACTAAAATCACCCTAGAACAACTGATGCAACAAGGGGATCAGCCTCACCTAGAATTTCCTTAGAGAACCCGTGGGGAATACAACAGGAGAGCACTGATCTACCACTCCTCTTGCTCCTCTCCTCCTCCTCGATCTGTTTTTCCAATTGGATTCTTTATTAGGGCTATGGTGTTGGAAATCTATGGTGGAGAAGGTGTTGTTGAGAGGAGGGAGGTGAAGGTACACGAGGGGACGATGTGGAGGTGGCACGGGCATTGTTAGGGGGGTGGGGGTTCGGTTCCCTCTCTCCAGGTTTTGGTGGGGCACCAGGGAAGTGGGAGCAGGCTCTTGGGCTTGGCCTAGGTTAACTTGGCCTAAATCTAAACATGTTTTCTTATTTAAATTTCAGGGTGTTACATTCTTCCCTCCTTCAAGGAATTCATCCCCAAATTTGACCCATCCATGATAACTATAGGGCAAAAGGATAAGGACTTAAAACCATAACATGAATCTCACCAGCCTCAAAGAGTTCTAGGTACTTCTTTTTGCAATTGCTCCTCAAGCTTCTATGTTGCTTCTCGCTCTGACTGATTGGTCCATAGAACCTTCACATATTTGATAGTCCTCCTTCTCATAACTCGCTCTGACAAGTCCAAGATACGTACCGAACGGCACTCAACAGTCAAGTCCTGCTCCACCATAATTGGCTCTAGGTCAATCTTGTGTTCAGGATCCCGTAGATACTTCCTCAACATGGTTACATGAAAAACATTATGTACCCCACTCATAGAATTCCAGAGACTGAAGGCGATTAGCCAAACTGCCAACTCGGGATGTGATAACAAATGGTCAATTGTACCTTGGGCTAAGCTTCTCTATAATACCAAACCGCACAATACCTTTGGTTGGTGATACTCTAAGTAGAACCTGATCACCCAATGCAAACTCTAAGTCCCGCCTCCTTACATCAGCATAGCTCTTCTGCTGACTCTGTGCAGCCAACACATTATGTCGTATCTCCTGCACCTTCTTAGGCGTCTACTGAACTATCTTAGGTCCAAGCAATGCCATTTCACCTAACGATTCTCAACACAACGGGGAAACACACCTCTGCCTATATAAAGCCTCAGACAGGGCCATCTTAATGCTAGCTTGATAACTGTTATTATAAGCAAACTCCATTAAAGCAAGCTGATCCTCCCAACCGCCTTTCCATGAAGGACACAAACATGCATCTTTCCCTCGAGAAGAACAAGGTAACCCAATCACAAAATCCATAGTAATGTGTCCCATTTTCACTCTAGGACCTCTAATGGTTGTAACAAACCTACATGCCTCTTATGTTTAGTCTTAACATGCTGGCAAACACCACAAGCTACCAAATACTTACCAATATCTACCTTCATCCTTTCCCACCAGAAACTCTGCTTAAGATCTCTATACATCTTGGTCTCACCAGGATAAATAGTGTAAGGAGTCCAATGAGCCTCCCTCAAGATATCCATTTTCACCTTTGACTTCTATGGCACACAGAGACGTCCTATGAAGCGAATCAAATCTTCCTCATCTGTGCTGAACTCTCAATGTCTACCATCCAAAATCCTCTTTCGAACCTCTTGAAGAAAATGATCATGTTGTTGAGACTCACGCACACGATCGAGCAAGGACAACTGGGCAAGCATATGAGTCTCCTCACATGCTGTGCCCACATAGCAAAAAGAAACACCGATGCGAGCCAAGTCTGCAATCAAGGGCATCACCATCTTAGGAACATTTGCTTTTCCTATATGATATTGGATCGTCATATCATAGTCATTAATCAATTCTAGTCATCTCCGTTGCCTCAAATTGAGATCTTTCTATGTGAACATGTATTTCAGACTCTTATGATCTGTAAAGACATCACACGACTCCCCATACAAATAATGTCTCCAAATCTTCAAAGCAAAAAACCACAGCTGCGAGCTCTAAGTCATGGGTAGGATAATTCCTCTCATGTTTCTTCAGTTTCCTAGAAACGTACACGATTACCTTGCCATCCTGCATGAGAATGCATCCCAGACCAATACAGGAAGCATCAGTATAGATTGTAAAGCATTTACCCCTCTCGAGGAAAACTAGAATAGGAGCATTCACCAATTTGTCCTTCAATGTCTGGAAACTAGCTTCACAAGCATCATCCCATACAAACGTAACACCCTTCTTAGTGAGCCTAGTCATCGGCTTTGCAATTATAGAGAATCCTTACACAAAACAACAATAATACCCTGCAACCCAAGAAAAATCCGAACCTCCGTCACATTAGTTGGTCTTTGCCATTCCACAACTGAGGCAATATTCTTTGGATTGACTGTAATTCCATGGTGATTAATCACAAGACCAAGGAAACTCACTTCACAAAGCTAGAAAGCACACTTCATCAACTTTGCATAGAACTTATTCTTCCAAAGAGCATCTATGACAAGACCAAGATGAACCTCATGCTCATCCTCGGTCTTGGAGTAGACCAAGATATCATCAATGAATACAACAACAAAATCATCCAAATACTAATGCAACATCCTTTCATGACCTCCGTAAAAACAACGGGGCTATTTGTTAGTCCAAAAGACATCACAACATATTCATAATGGCCATACCTTTTGCTAAAAACTGTATTCTCAATATCCTCATCCTTAATCCTCAACCGATGATATTTTACATTATCATCCCATAACAAACTTAAAATAATCATAACTTTTAAATCATATATCAAAACTTTTATCTTTCAACATCATTTATTCTATCCGAATAAATTAACAATTCAAGACCAATATTAGCTATGTTTAACTCGCAAAATATATTTTATTTTTTTACATAACTTGACTCTTTGCAATGACATGCAAAGGTCATAAAAAATTATGAAGGAATTTGAAAGGATAGATTGTATCCTCACATATACTTTCACAAAACACACATAATTAAATCAGATCTATAGTAGGCAAAAATTAAAAAACTTAAAATGTTGAATATATTCCCAAAAAGAATATTCCCTTCATTCTAAAACAACGATATGTTCAAATAGTGTTAATTCTATCTGTCATGAAAATTTTTAATATTTCAAGTGAATACATTGTTAATAAAAGATTAAACATGTCCTTTGAATATCGTATCGATGTAAAGGACAAATAAAAGAATAATAGAGGACATACATGTCAATCTTTTCTTCTCAATCTCTACAGTTTAAACTTCAAGTTTCTCCTAGTTGTATATAGGATCTAGTATACTCGGTCCATATATATAGAGTTTACCTTTTGTATCAATCCTATATCACACTCAAACCTATCCACCAATCATCGAGTCATAAATATTGACAAGACTTGATGCATCACATTGACTATCTGATATCCGATAAGCACATATACCATGACGGTGCAATTGACAATATAGATTATATCATCCTATATCACTCCATAACTGATACGGCCTTGATATGAGGCATGGTCCTGATCTTCATGATGTAGGATCACAACAGATAACTAACCCCAAAGAGACCAAGATAGCTAGCTGCAAGCATCCAAGATATGTAGTGCAACCTAGCAAATAAAACTCGAAGCCAACCACCGTCTTTAACCGGCAAACCTGAATCGAGGATTCGTCCAACCACACTCTCAAAAAACCAAACAACAAAGCCTACAATCAATCGAGGAAAACCTCAAAGAGAGTAGGAGCACCAATTGGGAGCCGATGAACTGTAATCCCACAAGGAAATCACAAAAGCAAAGGGATAGAGATCTCTATTTGAATTTGCTAGCACACAGCTAAACAAAGGTGTTTCATATTTCTGATTATCAAAAGCCTTCTAAATGATAAAACATAGGGAGTATTTATATTAGGAACAACTCTCCTAGTTGGGGATGAAATGGTTGTTGAGTTTATACAGATAGGCTAGCTCAAAAGTCATGAATTCCCGTGAAGACTCGTGCGTTTGTTTGGCTTCTATGCAGCCCTCAGTAATTTGGCAATTACTCCTTATTGGGAAGTCGAAAGGACGAGCCGTTTGTTGGAGGGGAAACTAGACTTGACTATCTTTCCAACCATGCGTATTATGCATGGAGGAACTTGACTGGATGGGTCACACATGTCTTGGAAGTTGGAGCAAATGTCAGCAGATAGTGGACTCCAAAATCAGCATGGCTTAAACAGTCATCATCTTCACATAACCCATCCTCAACTTGACATTCAACCTTATCGTCTACGTCCAGCATGTCTTGTTTACGTGTGAACCTAAGCAAGAGCAAAGTACGAGATTTAGATAGTATATAATTATCATCAATATCGAAATATGTTTTAGTTAGGAGCGAGTTCACCTCTTGCTATAGCTTCTTTGCTCGGCTTCGTGTAATCGGTCCTTGCAATGATGTAACTTGTCCTTGCTCTTCTGTAGCTGACTCTTGAGTTGGCATAATCGGTTCTTGAGTATGTGTAACCTCTCCATTTGCCAGCATACACAGCGATGGTGAATGGTTACTTAGTGTAGTAGCGGTGTTGGCAGAGTAATCTGTATCAATAAACATACAACCAAATTAGGTCTATATTATCAGGAAATAAAATTGAAAAACCTTGACAACATAGAGGCTACTTATAAATAAAATAACCACAACAGATATTTTATCTATAGGACATATAACCTATCTATCTGTAGGTGCACTAAATATCATCTATAAAATAAAAAAATTCTTAATTTCTGTAAAAAAGAGCAAAATATCATTTGTATAATTCATCATTTGTAAAAAAGAGCAAAACATGATTTGATGGCTATGAATAATGGTGGTCCCATTGTTCGTAGCCATCAAATTATTTTTGCAGCTTTATATATGTATCCACATTATTTCTACAGCTTTATAATATGTACCAACATTACTGCTAATCCATAAGATTGAAAAAAAAAATCATCCAAGTGTGTTACAGACCGGAAAAAAAATCATTGCTATCATTGTTATCATTTTTAACTTAAATTTTATATTAAATCATTGCTATCATTTTATCAATGGATATATGTCACTCAAACATCTAAACTTCATATTAAATCACTGATATCATATTTAGTTAAAATTATTGGAATTGCTAGAGAACTTGTGAATGACCAATCGGGTGCCACCACCAACAGTGAGTAAGAGACTTGAAGTGTCCCTAAGAAAACAGAGAGATCAAATTTCAAAGGAGAGTTGGTTCTTTAGCTAATCCATAAGATTGAAAAAAAAATCATCCAAGTGTGTTACAAACAGGAAAAAACATCATTGCTATCATTGTTATCATTTTTTAACTTCTAAACTTTATATTAAATCATTACTATCATATTGTCAATGGATATATGTCATGCAAACATCTAAACCTTATATTAAATCACTAATATCATAGTTAGTTAAAATTTATTGGAATTGCTAGAAAACTTGTGAACGACCAATCGGGTGTCACCACCAACAGCGAGTAAGAGACTTTAAGTGTCCCTAAGAAAACAGAGAGATCAAATTTCAAAGGAGAGTTGGTTCTTTCGCATCCAAACATCTCAATTATAATTTTATACTAAAAAGTTAACAAACGCACTGTGATAAAAACTGAAACAATACCCCATTAGAATTTTTAGCACTCTGTGTGCTAATTTTATTTTTTTTGTGTGAAACCCAAGCATTTCTCCCGTTCCATCACTCTTCAACCACTTTCATATGTTAGATGTGAAATTCTAAGGAAAATTAGTTTGGGAACTAAATCCTAAGGAATGTCCTACGAAGCTTGAAAAAAATTTAATTTATACATTAGTAAAATTTTAAATAATCCAAAAATCACCTAGATTGTTTTGATGATAAATTTGATCCTAAAGCAAAAGAAGTTGTGTCGTAAACAATTCAAGTTCTTTCGCCACACGTAAATCTTGAATGACCAAACTAGATAATGTTGGGCTAGTTAGATGTATCAAAATTTGGCCAAGACTTCGTTTAGGAAGCATACCATTCCAAAGAATTTTTAATCACATAATGTGAACAGTAATCATTTTTAACATTTGAAGAAGAGAAGAAAAGAGTGCACGGGCTAACTTCCTAGCTATCTTAAGAAGGGGTTGCTATAACTTAAAATTAGAAAAAGCATGCGTGCGTATACTAACTTTGCAATTTCTCTCAAATTAACATACCGACAGCTAGGAGTAGCTTCTTTTTTAAAGAAACAACTAGCATAATGTTTGGTAAAGCATGCCATGTTACCTCCTCGAGCAAGTTGATCTCAGACACAGAGAAGCCTTTCCTATGAAAACATATGACAGAATAAGATGCACAAATTTATATATGCTACCATATAAGATGAACAAAAACACTTAGGTGATTTATTTGCAATTACACTTGAATGATCAAACACCACAGGAGAAAATGCATGAAACAATCCAGAACCCAGTGTGTCAACTGTCAAGTAGTAGTTCTTTATACAGCTCTGGTTTTTCCATCTTACCAACAGTCTGTATTGAAGAAAGAAAATATAATGGAAGAGGAATAATTAACTAGGTTAGCTGATGAACAGCGAAGTGATTACTTACTATTGTCGATATTTTACACCGGCAATAAATATATGGGGCTACTCGGCGGATGGAAACTTGATGGATTGCAAAGGAACACAGAGAGATTTTATACTGGTTCAGGCCCTCAATGTGAGGTAATACCCTACGTCCAGTTGTGGTGTTATTCCTTTGAGGATTTGTGGTAGTGATTCTAGTGAACCAACTCAACCTGCCCTCATAGGGCGCCCTGGCTCCCCTTATATACTGGGGGACAGGGTTACAAGGTAGGAGTCCTAATTGGATTACGGCCAAGGGATCTCCTCTTAGAGATATAACGCACCCGACTAGGACTGTATATTCCTTTCTATACAAGGCAAAGTCTGCCGAATCTAGTTATATCTCTAATTACAAGGCTAGACCCATTCTCTATCCGAGTGGTCCATATGCTTGTCATGAGGTACTCGGAGCCCATGGCACCCACAGTAACCTCTGAGATCTTCATAGTTGAGTCACAGCTGATGCCGAGTGCTCATCCTTCACGGTGAATTCTTCCCGAGTGCATTGCTCTCGAGTACTCTTTGTCCGAGTGAGTCTTCTTCCCGAGTCCTGCTTCATGTCAGCTGGCAGCGAGGCTATGAAGGGCTTCATGTAGATATATGAATAGTGTGCACCGAATAGGTGCACCTATTAGGTGTAGCCCCCAACTTTGTGCTTAATTGTGAAGACAATTAAACATAAAGTCAAAGATCTTTAACCTGGAAGTCTTTCCTGAGTAAATTACTACTGGTATATGAGACTCTTCGGTATCATGTCAACCGGAATATGATTTATAGTCTTTCCGAGCAGGGAACTACTTGTATGTAGGACTTTTCGACTTCACGTCAGTCGGAATGGGTATTTATAGTCTTGCCAAGTAGGATGCTACTCGTATATGGGACCCTTCAGCGTCATGTCAGCTGGAAAGATGGGTTTATAGTCTTTTCCGAGTGGCGTCCCACCCAAAAGTTAGACTCCTCCTCGTCATGTCAGCGGGAATGAGAAATTTATAGTCTCTCCTGAGTAGTGCACTACTCGAAAATTAGACTCCTCCATATCATGTCAGCGGGAATAATGTTGCTCATGGCAACTGATGGCCACGCATGTAGGCCGAGTACCACTTTATGAAAATAAATCCACGGCGTGGTCAGGTGTACCCGAGAAAGATACCTGCATCCCCAATTTTAATGAAGACCAGCTTGTGATCCTTGTAAGGATATATCCTCGAGACCTAGTGGATAAAACAGATACCCAAACATATATGTTTAGCAATAAGACTCTCATGAAGCATATCTGTTTACCTCATCGGCTCCTGTTAGTAGCACCAGCACTATAATTTCAACTCAGCCTGCGAGCGGCCCACATGGAGCATGCTACTGTAGGAACTCATATCTTGGTAGCCCAGTGCTGACTGTGTAGGCCCAAGCCCATCTAGTGGGCATCAACTCTATAAAACCGGGGAGAGAGAAAAAGATTCCTTCATCTTCCCCAAATCAGCCAATCGCTTCGCCTTCCACCTTCGCGCCCAACTTTTCGCCTCCCGCCCGGCTAGGGTTAGCTGCTGCTATTCCCCACCCGAACTCGGGCGATTCCAATCCTCTTCGTTTGTTCCAAGCCCCCGATTTGCTTTTCCCTAAATCTCACCGCCTCCAGTCATGCCGAAGGCTTCGGATCTTGCGGGTGCACCGGGGAGTTCTTGGCCGATTTCAAATTGCGGCTCGGTGAAGCTGAAGCGGCTGGAGAGTGAACTGAAGTTGCCCAGCCAAGAGGTGATCCGCTGGCGGTCGGCTAGGGATGAGTCGGTCCCAAATCCCCAACCTGGTGAAACGGTAGTTTTCGCCTCTTTTTTCGATCGAGGCTTGTGCCTTCCGTCTTCTGATTTCTTCCGCCGCATCCTTGACTTCTATGGGCTGGAGTCGGTGCATTTGAACCCCAACTCGATTCTTCAGATCTCCATATTTGTTACTCTTTGCGAATGCTTCTAGGGTGTTGAACCCCATTTTATTCTCTTCCAACATCTGTTCCATATCAAGCCTCAACCCTCTAAGAGCAATATCAATGTGATTGGGGGGGCTAGTCTTCAGCTGAGGAGTGATGGGAAGAAGACATATCTCGATCTGCCCTTGAAATCTTCTTTAAAGGGCTGGCACAAGGAGTGGTTTTATTGTGCCTATCTGGCTCCCTCCTTGCGCCTATTTACCGGCTTGCCGCCCGTGGTTTCACCAAATTGGTCAGCAGAGCCGTCCTTTGAAGAGATGGGCCAGGCACATCTGCTGTTGGCGAAGATAGATGACCTCAAGAGGGCTGGCCTGACAAGACCTTGGGTGGCTCGTCAATTTCTGACAAGACGCATTCAGCCGTTGAAGCTGAGGAGTGCATTTGGCTAGGCCTTTAAAGGCAAAAACGATCCTGACCGAGTAAGCAACAAGTCGGCGAACAAGGGGGCGGTGACCGAGACCTTGTTCGGCTACTTCTCCGAAGGGGTGGTCGCGACCAAAGATGATAACCGCCGGGTTGCAGCCTATAGCTTCATTCGGCCCCGGACCAAGGTAACCTTTGATCTTCTTCTGTGATGAATGCCTGTGGAACTGTGATTGTTCAGCATTGCGTGATGTATTTTGTTAGCTCACTTATAGTGGCATGAAGAATTTTATGAAGACTCCCGCCCGTTGTCGGCCGTCATGTCGAAGAAGAGGCCGAGGAGTCCCTCTGCTGCCCAACCCGACTCCAAGAGAGCGGGGAAGAAGCCGATTTTGTATCGGGGCGAGGGGGCCATGACGCCGCGCGCCGTGGCAGGAAGCCTGAAAATAAAGGACGCCGTCATCGCGGCTCCCAGGCGATCAAGTCCCAGATTGAGACCTGCGGGTTTGAGCCCGACGTTGTCGAGCCCGGCCACAGTGCCACCGAGGGGCCGGCTAGAGCAGAGACCGCCAGGGGCGGAGGCGCCCAAGCCGACCACACCGGAATCAGAGCCGACTCGGGCTGATGCGCCGTCGCCGACTGTGACGCCGACCGGGCCGACTACCGGAGCTAGTGCTCCACCGGGGACCGGGTCGCCCAGCAGGAAGCTGAAGTTCTCCAAGAGGTGCGCTGCTCCGGGTCTTCTGAAATTCTTGCGTGTTGGAGTAGTGTCTTGATGTCTTGTTTCGTTGTGCAGGAAGCGGGCCGATATCGATCTCAAGGAGATCAATCCGACTGCTCCCCTTGAAGAGCCTGCCCCAGCCGAGCCGGCGGCCGTGAACACACCCGCTGAGCCGGTGGCCAGCCTGGTCACGGAGACCGAGGTGGTCCCGACTGCAGGGTCGCCGCCACCACCCGACCAAGAGGCGGTTGCTGAGGTTGGGGCCCCAGCCCCTGAAGCGTCGCCTGTTGCGGAGGCTGCCGTCGGAGCCCCTGAGCCGGCCCCCGAGGCCACGAGGGACGGTGGTGCAGAGGCCGGGACCCCATCACCGTTGTGGTCGTCGTCGTCGTCGCCGCCGCCGCCGGAGATCCCACACCTGCCTCGGATCAAAGCTCCTCCACGTGTGATGCCCCGGACATTCACATGGACGGCTCCTGACGGGACAATGAAGAGCTTCAGGCTTGATGAAGTCATCGTGAGGAGGGAACACGAAAGCTTACTTCGTGCCGCTATCAGCGGGTCCAAGGGAGTTGGGGTATGATCCTTGTGGTAGAGTCTTGGCGATCTTCTCGTTTTGACGTCTGACTCCGACCTTGATTTGTCTCTTATCCTGAGTAGAAGCTTGTCGACCGCAATGAGGCGATGACAGAAATCTTGGTCGAGGTGGCTCCCTACCTCGCAAATTAGAGCAGCTCCGGGCATTGAAGGCCGAGATGGAGGAGCGTCATGCGGGGAGGGAGGCCTGGCTGAAGAGTGGCGCCGATCAGCTCAGGGAGGAGAGTTGGGCCCTAGCCGGAAAGATCAGAGGTAAAATCCCCGAGTATATCTTCCCGACCAAACCGTCGATGTATTCATTCAACTGCGTTGTTCCCGACTGCCCAGTTATGTCATGCATGCACAGTTGAGCTCTTGGCTAATCTGTCGTGCAGCCCTCGAAGTGGAGTTGAAGACCCGAACAGAGAGGGAGTTGCAGCTGAAGGAGGCCGAAGAAGCCAGGGCTGAGCTTGAGAAGGTCAAGGCCTACCTGACAAAGGCCAACACCGAGCTTGACCAGGAGAAGGCCGAGTTGAAGGAGGCCGTCGCCAAGCTCGGTAAGGAAAAAGCTGAACTTGAGAAGACCGTGGCTGGGTGGGAGGCCGACTACGAAAGTAAGTCCTCAACCTGACTGTGATCTTAGCTAATCCATTAGTCGTTCCATCTGTAGCCGAATCTAACAAGTTTACTTGCTGGCGGATCTAGGCAGACATGAGAGCCAATGTCCAGGCCCAGTATTGGTTCTACACAGAGGAGATAAGAGTGATCAAGGAGTCACGGGAGGCCCTCGTCAGGTCCGTGAAAGGGCTTCTTGACCTCATAGATCCCCGCCCTATGGGGACCAGTTGCAACAGAATCCCCCAGATAGAGGCGCGTCTCGAGGATGCACCGAGTGCCTTGAAAAAGTACTCGGATGAGCATGTTGTTGCTGGCGTGGCCCAGACCCTGGCGATGACTAAGTCCATCTACCCAAGGGCAGACATTGAAGCCATCGGGGAGGGGTTTGCCGAAGAGACGACGCCCGAGGAGGCGCTGGAGCTGATTGCCCGGGCGAAGCCGACTGCTGAAATAACTACCCGAGACCTAGGTCTGTAAGGGCAACATGTTATGTAGTCGGTATATATAAACTTTTGTAAACAAGCATGTGTAAATATGTGTGCAGTGCCGCCAAGCTTGCTACTCAGTCGTCACTAGCTTTACTTGACCGTGTAGTCTGCGCCGAGTTAGTCTGTCAGAACTTAATAAAAACGTTCAACGTAAGAAGCTGTACTCGGGCAAACGTGACAGTCATAGTAAGGCTTCGTAACTAAAGTAAGATAAGCTCGTATGTTATTGACAGAACACATATACATGCAGCCCCCGACTCACTACTCGGTTGATACAAGCGGCGTAGTGAGTCATAGAAACTGTACACATGAAAATTATAAAACTCAGGTATAGAAAGGACGTAGCCGTTCTATATTCCATGAGTTGCTGATGAGAACGCCGTCTTCGGTCTTCACTCGGTAGGCGCCTGGCCGCGTGACCTCGGCTATAATGAATGGCCCTTCCCAGATTGGGGATAATTTATGCCTGTCTTTGGTGGTTTGTATTTTCCTCAGAACGAGATCCCCGACCAAAAAGGCGCGGCCACGGACATTGCGATTGTGGTACCGACGTAGGCCTTGAAGATACCTTGCCGACTAGATTGTTGCGGTGTCTCTTGCTTCTTCCAGCTGATCTAACTCGACCAGTCGGGTATTGTTGAAGTCGTCTTCTGAATAAGCCCGGACTCGTGGAGAGCCGAATTGTAACTCTGTCGGTAGCATAGCCTCGGCACCGTAGACCAGAAAGAAAGGGGATTGCCCTGTTGTCCGACTAACTGTGGTTCTGAGAGACCAGAGAACGGATGGGAGTTCTTGTACCCACCGGCCCGCATATGGTTGTAGTCGGTCGAATATCCTGGCCTTGATGCCTTGTAAGACCATACCGTTGGCTCGTTCGACTTGCCCGTTGCTCCGTGGGTGTACCACAGATGCGTAGCAGATCTTGATGCCGAAGTCTTCGCAGAAGTCTTGGAATACGCCGCCCGCGAACTGAGTACCGTTGTCGGTGATGATGGGGTTAGGGACTCCGAACCTGTATAGTATACTCATGATGAAGTCCTTTGCTCATGCCACTGTAATTGTTGCAACGGGTTTAGCCTCAATCCACTTGGTGAACTTATCCACCGCGACGAATAAATGTGTAAACCCTCCTGGTGCTTTCTTGAAAGGCCCGACCATGTCGAGCCCCCATACTGCGAATGGCCAGGAAATAGGGATAGTTTGAAGTTCCTGGGCTGGGAGATTTGTTTGTCTTGCATAGAACTGGCAGCCCTCGCACTTGTGAACAATGTCTTTGGCGTCTGTTACTGCTGTGGGCCAGAAAAATCCCTGCTAGTAAGCCTTTCCGACTAACATCCTGGATGCGGCGTGGTTGCCACATATACCCGAGTGGATCGAATGCAGAATCTGTTTGCCCTCCTCGGTGGTGACGCAGCGCATGAGGACACAGGATGCGCTCCTTCGGTACAGGTCTTCTCCGACAAGTAGGAAGCTTTTGCTTCGACGCTTGATCTGCTTGGCTTGACTGCGATCTTCTGGGAGTTCATCGTCCAGGAGAAATTTGACAACAGGAGTCCTCCAGTCGTGACATATGTGTAGCACCTCGTCTGTGGCCGGGGTAGGCTCGCCTCCCGACTGCTCTGGCGCCGGTTTCTTCTTGACTGATGGCTCCATAAGTTGCTCAACAAAGATTCCAGTCGGAACTGCTTCTCGCTTGGATCCCATGTTTGCCAGCTCGTCTGCCGTGTCGTTGTATTGACGCAGGACATGTGTGATTTCCAGCCTGTCGAACTTGTTTTCTAGCTTGCGGACCTCCTGACAGTATGCCGCCATGGTGTCGTCGTGACAGGTCCAGTCTTTCATGACTTGGTTTACCACGAGTTGAGAATCCCCGCGCACAACCATTTGACGTATGCCGAGTGATATAGCGATGCGGAGCCCGTGAACAAGTACCTCGTACTCGGCGACGTTGTGGAAAGCCGGGAAGTGGATTTGTAGAACGTACTTCAGTTTTTCGCCAGTGGGGAACGTCAGTATGACTCCGGCCCCGGCGCCGCTGATCCGTAGAGAACCGTCGAAGTACATTGTCCAGTACTCTGGCTTTGCTATTGGTGTTGGGAGTTAAACTTCTGTCCACTCGGCCACGAAGTCGGCTAGAGCTTGAGATTTAATTGCTGTCCGTGGCTGAAAGGTGATGTTGAACGCCATCAACTCGAGTGCCCATTTAGCGATTCGGCCGGTGGCCTCGCGGTTATGAAGGACATCCCCGAGTGGAAACGCTGTGACCACTGTGACTTGATGTGCTTGGAAATAATGCACCAGCTTCCGGACTATGATAAGTAGGCCATATAGCAGCTTCTGGACCTGCGGGTATCTTGTTTTGGAGTCGGCAAGGACCTCGCTGACAAAGTAGACTGGCCGTTGTATTTTCTGGATATGACCCTGTTCGGATCGCTCGACCACCAACATCGTGCTGATTACCTAGGTAGTTGCCGCCAGATATAGCATTAGCGGTTCCTGGGGCAGAGGTGACGCCAACAAGGGGGGTGATGTGAGGAATTGTTTGAAGTCTTCGAAGGCTTGCTGGGCTTCCGGAGTCCATTGGAAATTGTCTGCCTTTTTGAGTAGCTTGAAGAAGGGCATGCCCCGTTCGCCTAGTCGGGAAATGAACCGGCTGAGTGCCGCCATGCAGCCTGTCAGCTTCTGGACGTCTTTGAGGTTAGTCGGGGGTGCCATGTTTCTGATGGCGTTGACTTTCTCCGGGTTGGCCTCGATGCCGCGATGCGAGACGATAAAGCCGAGTAACTTTCCGGATGGCACACCGAAGGCGCATTTTTCCGGGTTCAACTTTATCTTGAATCTTCGAAGGTTTTGGAAGGTTTCTTCTAGGTTAGCGATGAGGTCTTCTTTGGACTTGGTCTTGATCACCACGTCGTCGACGTAGGCTTCCACGTTGCGCCCGATCTAGGTGTGCACACACCGCTGAATGGCCCGTTGATAGGTTGCTCCAGCATTCTTTAGACCGAACGGTATTGTGATATAGCAGTACGCTCCAAACGACGTGATGAAAGATGTCTTTAAGCAGTCTTTCTCCCTCATGCTGATTTGATGGTATCCCAAGTAGTAGTCGAGAAAGCTGAGTAGGTCGCACCCTGCTGTGGAATCAACCACCTGATCTATCCGGGAAAGACCAAATGGGTCCTTGGGGCACGCTTTGTTGAGGTCGGTGTAGTCGACGCACATGCCATTTACTGTTTTTCTTCCGGACCAGAACTGGGTTTGCCAGCCAATCCGGGTGATAGACCTCTTTGATGAACCCGGCTGCGAGGAGCTTGGTAATCTCCTCCCGAATAGCATCCTCGCGGTCTTGAGCAAAGCGCTGCAGCCATTGCTTGACTGGCTTGGCGTCTGTCTTCACGTTTAGGGCGTGCTCGATCACCTCCCTTGGTATGCCCGGCATGTCGGACGGTTTCCAGGCGAAGATATCTGTGGGCACCCCAGAAGTGCATTATGAAGAGTAACTATTACGGCAACGCGAACTATCTAGATGGATGGGGTCTCAAATAAAAACCAAATAAGTACGGTAACCATCCATCCTCATCCCAGACTTGCCATAATCTTTACCCACTCACAATACAAATCCAAAATGCCGAGAAGTGTACAAAAGAGATAATCATAAGGATAGCTTGCCAGTCCTCCCCGTCATACGCCCGTCAAACCACTCGATGGTGGCGACCAAACACGATACATACCCCAGAGGACTCAAACCACAATAGCTATCCCCCAACCATCTCAATTATACACAACTCATACTCATGTTCAGCTAGTCCCCAGGAAAGCGACTAGCCTCACACTTTCATCGTAAGCAATTGATAAACATCACAAGTACTCTAATTATGGATAAACGAACAGCAGGATTATAGATATTACATAGAGGGTTCACACCCTAATTCATCACAAAGTGACACAAAAGATTTGCAGCGGAATATAAACACAAAAGACAAGAACCAGTGGTGCCAAAACCCATACCACAGGGCAACCGACTGGGGATAGAGCTCAACTTCAACTACACATTATCCTCGCCACCCTCGGTGGGATAACAGTAGATCACACCATCTTCGTCGGTAACCTCACCTGAAAAGATGCAACGTGAGTACGAATGGTACTCCGCAAGACTTACACAATAATAATAGTACAAAGGAAGCATGCTGGTTTCTACATCAAGGAAGAAGGCTATATTGACTTGATTTTACACAAAGCTGATTTTATTGAGCAATTAATACTTGAAACTATAAGCATTTTGAGAAATAACACAATCTGAATTTTTAAGACAGCAAGCTTATAGTTCTGAAAATGAAATATAAATGAGCACCAACCGTGCTCTAAACATTATCCACGGGTCACCTTTGCCCAAACAATTATGCTACACAAGCATATCCTTTCTCATGACTAAACCAAGTCATATTTAATATCAAAAAATCCCTTATATAAACCCATCCATCCATGACTATCCTAAGTCATGGTAACCACATAACCCAAGTTGGATGCTAACATGAGTAACTAACACATCAAGCGGTCGTCCTGTAACCGTGGACACGGCTATTCGAATAGTTCGTACTCTGATCAGAGGTGTACATCTTTACCCACACGATGTGATAGAAGCCAAACGGCTACACTCTAGTTTGATCTGTACCCGTCGGTACCCACACTCTACACATTGAGTGCGGACTAGAGGTCACAACAGAACCTTTTGCACGCTTAGCCCCGACCACCTAAACCACGTCTGGGCCCCCGACGACTTAGCCGCGTGCGTGTGTGGCAGCTAAGGCGGGCTCACCGTCGCGGGAGGCACCTCCGGCCATATGGATTCACCAAGTGCAGGCCCGCTCTGCGTACTCGCACTGAGGTCCTCCAAAGGTCTCCCCTCACGACTGACGGACGGGCGTAGATGGTCGCAGCCTCCCGTGCTACTGAGTTAAGCCGTCCCACTCCCGGTGTGTGGAAGTACGTAGGGTGCTTGAATAGATGTTAACATGTTCGGTCCTTCACGACCCAGACGGAGCTACGTGCATCGGGGAAACACCATCCCTTCATCGCCCTATCATCCGTCCAAGTCAAACATATTATCAATTATTACTCAGAAGTTATTCTTGTCAGATTTTAACCCATCTATTCGCATTCAACTAGTTTTGAACCGATAGCTCCATCTATCGGATTTTTCTAAGTCTAGAATAAGCATGGCTAAGCATTCGGTAAAATAAAAGTATCCCAAAGTCCTTAACCAGGGGTGACAATGTATAAACATAGCATCAATAACCAAGGAATGGAAATGCATACAATTGGGTAATATTGACTCTACCCATTTTCCCCATTTTAAACAGACTGAAGCATGCATATAGATATTGTTTTCACAAACAAATCAATTTATTGAAAACATAGGTTCAATATGCTTAGACGCTTGCCTTGCTGCAGCGATGAGTCACACTCAAGCTCTGGGTTAATCTCCACGTACTCCGTATCCTCAGAATCTATCGATAAGAAGCAATATGCAAATAAGAAGCAATTAAACATGTCTATGCAACATGATCAATTAATTATGAGATAAATACAGTAGGTATGGCATGTCCTAACAAGATTTTAGGAGAAAGAACCAAGTCATTTGCATCCCTGGATTGGGAGATACAAAAATGACAAGGTAGAAGGGCTGAAAACGGCAAAAGCCGAAACTATAGGAAAACTCTAAGTGGAAAAATAAGTGCTTGCCTTCTCTGGTAGGATTTTATGTGTGTGAGCATTTTTATGTGAAAATACATATCTTCCTGGTTCCGACAAAATTTGGTTTACTGAAATCCGATTTAAAATGATTTAGATATGAATTTTACAAGTTTAACAAAAAGAAAGGTTAGAAAATTACTTAGGCCTATTTTGGGAGGTATTTTTATCAAATACAACTTTTCCACAGTAAGGTTACAATTTTCTGAGTTTAACAGAAGTGGTTTCACATTTTTAGCAAATAGGATGAATTTTATGGGAATATTTCAAGTTATTAAGCCCAAAATAAGTCAATTTTTCTTCATATTATTTTATGAATATTTTCTGTACAGAAGTTGTCCTATTTTATTTTACAGTAATAAAGTTCACAAATTTACAGAGCTAACAAAATTGGTTTCACTCAATTTGGAGTCAAAATGGAGAAGTTATGGATTTGCAAAGTTTAGCCATTTTTCTGTTGTAAGATAAATCTTTTAATTACTTTTCCTATTTCTTTCTTCTTTCTTCTTTTCGAATTTCCCTTGCAGCCCGGGCCCGCAGGCCAGCGAGGCAAAGCAGAGCAGGGCGCGGGCGCGAGGGCGCGGGCGCATGGATCGGACCGTCCGTTCCCGGAGTGTATGGTCCGGCCTGGCGGCGAACAGAGAAGGGCGCAGGCAGACAGAGCCGGCGGGCTTCTCGGCGGCGGCGACGGCGATGGCGGCGTCGGCTGTAGTCGGGCCCCAAAGAGAAAAGATAGAGGAGTTCACGGCGGAGCTAAGGGTGGTCTTCTTGACACCTCGGGTCACCGGAATATCGCCGGCGGCAAGCTCTAGCGGCGGAGTGTTTCAGGTCGACGATGCGTATCCTATTTTGGACTCGATCTGGCTGTGTACATGCAGGCGGGAGTTACTGCTAGGTGCCAGGATGCTCACCGGGGCTCGTGCTGGTCTGGGCGAAGTTGGAACAATAATGGCGACAGCGCAAGTTGTCCGGCGGCGGCGGAAAACTTCGGGATCGCGTCGGCAGCTCGCTCCCCTTGATCTGAGACCAAGGTAAGGCATCTATGATGTTAGGGACCTCCTAGGGGTGGTGAGAGAGCGAGGAAACGGCCTGAGGCCTACCAGAGAGAACAAATCGACAGCGGCGGCGACTTGACCGGAGAGGAAGAAGATGGCTTCGATCTCAAGCTTCACTGCATCATCTCCCGATTTCTTCTGCCAGTTATCTTCTGGAAGTAGGGCGACGACACTGGCGAGCTGGCTCGGTCAGACTTGCTCCAAGGCGGCCGGAACGGCCGTGGTGTCCCGGCGGCGGCGCTGTAGAGCAGAGGGCAAGGCACGGCGTCTACGGCCGGCGGTTCCTAGGGCAGGTAATACAAAAATGGAATGGTCAGAAGGTATAGATCATGTTCCCGAAGCTTAGAAAGGGTGGAGCTCACCGGAGCTAGCTCGGGACCGATCGAACACCTTCGGCAAAGGGGCAAATAGGGTTGCCGCCGGTGATCCTTGGGGTCTCCATGGGTTTCTCCGGTGGGAACGTGGAGAGGAGGAAGAGAAGAGATGGCTGGCGTGTTCTGAGGCGAAATGGCCGAGGTTTTCCCATAGTGGAGCTCATCTAGGTCACTCTGTGTGTGCTATGGGAGAGGAGAATGAGAGGAAGACACGTCTGCCATGCAATGCTGAGTCGTCTCCACTGCTACAGTGGTCAAGGTGGGTCCCACATGTAAGACAACACTTTTCTACACACTTGTAGCTAGCTTCACTCTATGACTTGTGGGTCCAGGAAGTGAATTCCTAGGGAAGAGAGGGGAGTAAGGGTAGGAATGTTGGTGAAACACATTGTCACATGCTATGGTGAGGCTGACAAGTGGGCCAGGTCTTGTGGGTCCCACTGGTCAGTGACTTGAGAGAGGAGAAATCTCTAGAGACTAAGTGTTGTGAGCTGTATGGACAGCTGTCTTGCATCTGTGATTTCAGCAGATAAATATGGGAGATAAATTATGGGAAAATTACTGGAGATAGAGGAAGATGTGTTTAACATGCTGACCAAATTTTGTCGCTAGAAGTGGTCTGGTTCATCTCTGGTGAAAAAGCAAAGTAGGCACACTGATCCAGTTTTGCTGCAGTTTCACTTGTTTCTCCAGTGCCTTGATCTTATCATTTTATGTGTTTTCTTTGGGAGATAAATTAAACCAAAATTCCTGGTAGTGGGGTTCATGTTGTCTCCCACTTTGGCAAAGGGGCTCTGTCTAATTAGTCTTCATTTTCATTTGGTGAATTTCAGAAGTGAACCAATTTATTTCAGCTAGCTTCCTAGCTTTGCTGATTTGAGGGATTTTGTTGAAGCTTTTATTGAAGTGATAAAATTATGAAATTTTTACAGGGGCTTACTCACATCACCTGACATGTTTAGGAATTTTTCTAGGATTATTAGATATACAGAACTTGGAAAGTAACAACTAGCACAAGGCAAAGGATTAGCTAGGGCTTAACACTAATTACCTTAATTTAGATTTTGGGGCTGTGACAATATCCTTGTTGGCTTGGAGGAAGGTGATGAGCGCGTCTTCCTATTTGGGGTCAAGTTCGGTCCCGACTAGAGCAGTCTTGGAGGGGTCGGAAGGGTCCAGGGGGATCTTCTTCATGTCAGAGTTCGCTGAAATTCCCGACTTCGCTGCTTTTTTCGCCGAAACTTGATCTTGCTCGACTTCAGCTGTGACGGCTTGCCGAATGCTATCGCGCCCGACTGCTGCCTCTTGTGATTGAGCCAGTTCGCAGCTCTCCTTGTCGCAGGTGAAGGCTTGCTTGACGTCGCTGTGGAGGGAGAGGACTCCTGCTAGCCCAAGCATCTTGAGCACCATGTATGTATAGTGCGGTATCGCCATGAATTTGGCGAGTGCCGGTCATCCGAGTATCGCGTGGTACGCGGTCTCGAAGTCGGCCACCTCGAAACAGACGTTTTCCGTGCGGAAATTATCCCGCATGCCGAAAGTTACCAGCAAGGTTATCTGCCCAAGTGGGGTTGATGACAGGCCGGGAATTATCCCGTGGAAGGGCACAGTGCTCGGCCGTGGTTCTGAACGAGGAATCTTCATCTCGTCCAAAGTCTTGGCGAACAGGATATTGAGCGCGCTACCTTCGTCGATGAGGGTTTTCTTCAGCCTGATGTTTCTGACGACCGGGTCTAGGACGAGTGGATAGCGTCTCGGGTGGGAGACCCGATCTGGGTGATCTGCGCGATTGAAGGTGATGGCCATCTCTGACCAGCGCAGGTACTGGGGGGTGTCCGTCGTAAAGACCGTGTTGATGTCGCGCGCTGAAAGCTTATGTTTGCGCTTGGACTTGTACACGAGTGGCCCCCCGAAGATGTGGTTGAGCTCAGCTTGAGGATCTTGGAAATTGTCAGCCGGACCCGAGTCTGGCTTGTCTTTGTCCTTGTCGGCGCCAGACGATGAAGCCTGCTCGGAGGCAAACTTTTTGAGCATGTAGCAATCTTTGGCCGCGTGCTTGCCCTTGGGGTGGAAGGGGCATGGCCCGCTCATGACTTTCTGGTAGTCGTTATTCCGTTGGGGCCGCGACCGAGTGCGCTCCATGTTGGCCACCTCGTTGTCCGACTTCCGTTTACGACTGCCAGACTTGTTTTGAGACGGCTTGTTGTCGATTTTCTCCTTTGGGTCCTTCTGTCGGGACTCCTTCTTCTCGTCGAGGACTTCTGCGACCGCTTCAGCCAAGTCGGCATATTTATTGGCCATGTCGAACAGAGCCCGGACGGACGGTGGTGATTTCCGAGTGAACTTCGCGATGAATGGGGCGTCCTTTACTCCCTTGGGGAAGGCGGCGATGACAGCCTCATCGCGGATCATTGGGATCTTGTTGCGCTTCTCGGAAAACCTCTTGATGAAGTCTCACAGAGACTCGTTCTTCTTCTGGTGTAGCTGATAAAGATCGTGCTCCAAAGATGATCTCTCATAGGTCCCCTGAAAATTCGCGATGAACCGCTCCCTGAGTTCTCCCTAGGAACCAATCGACAACTTCGGGAGGCCTGTCAGCCATGTCCTCGCCAAGTCGGCTAGCGCAACCGGGAGGTAGTTAGCCATGGCTTTGTTGTCACCCCCAGCTGCTCGAACTGCTAGGGTATAGACGGTGATCCAGGACTCGGGATTTGTCGTGCCATCATACTTTTTGATCCCCGTGGACTTAAAGCCAGTCGACCAATGGACTTCCTGCAGTTCCCGAGTGAAAGCTGGGATCCCTTCGTCTTCATGGGGGCTCGGGCTTCGAAAACAGCGGTTAAACCACTCGTGGTGGAGGCCAAAGCGCTCGTTTTCGTCTTCTAGTCGGCAGCGCTCGTCCTCTTGTCGCTCGCGGCGCCGGGCGCTGATAGTATGGCGAAGGTCATGCTGTATGCGCTCTCGGAGGTCTTGATTAGGTCGGCGATCATACTGGTGACGACGCCGGTTGTTGTTATTAGTATTGCCGAGTGTAGTTTGCCTGGACTCTTCGCGTTGCCGACTTGAGCCGGCCGCCCGACGTCGAGCTGATGTGGACGAGCCCGCTGCTGGAGATCCTGACCGATTAGTCGGTACTAGGGTGTCACCCGACTGCTGTTGTTGTTGGCAGGCAGCAGCCGTGATCATCACCTTTATCTTGGCGATGGTTGGAGTGGCCTGGTGGTCAGGCCCGAGCTGGAGCGTGTCCAGCAAAGTTGTGGCGGCCACAACGTTCTGTTGCTGCGTGATGAAGACGTCGTGATCGCCGACTTTAGTTTGGAGAATCTGCTGCTGGGCTGCTCGCCCGGCTCTGCGTAGCCCGTCGTTGCGAGCCTCGCGATCAGCTTCCTCCTGTTGTTGTAGTTGGCGCGCTTCCTCCTATTGCTCCTCCTGTAGTCGGCGCACCTCGGAGGGTGGTGTTGAGGCCATGAAGATCTCGTGGGGGAGGAGAAAGCTCGCCAGACTGGAGTCCGAACTGGAGTTCGAACCGTTATCCGACTTGGAGTCGGACTCCGAGTAGTTCATCGGAGTGAGAACAACCCCAACCTCTCTAGATCCAATCTAAAACGGCGCTTGGCCGTGTCCAAACTGAATCATAGGAGATCGGGTTTGTTGTGCGGAGTGTAAATCCGCAGCGTCGCCGAGTCCGTGTGGGAGATTGACGATCTCCCCCCTTCTCGGCCCAACCCGGGCTGGCTAAAGGCCTAGCGCAACTCGGACGCCAAAGGAGAGAGTTGTCCCTACGCTTGGCAATGTGAAGGACTGCCGCAGTAAGTCGTGGAAGGAGATCACGATGTCCTGTGGGCCGACTGGCGCAATGTCGGCTAGTTCCTCGGCCGGCTAGATTGGGTCTGCCTCAGCCAAGATGAGATTGCCGAGTTGATTGGTGACGAAGTCTAGGCTCCCGAAGGTAATTGCGTCTCCAGGGGAGAACTTGTGGCTGTTGACTCCGTTGGTTGAATCCATCAAATCTGCTGATGAAGAATTCGCCAAAGCCCCTACCTGGCGCGCTAACTGTCGATGTTTTACACTGGCAATAAATATATGGGGCTACTCGGCGGATGGAAACTTGATGGATTGCAAAGGAACACAGAGAGATTTTATACTGGTTCAGGCCCCCGATGTGAGGTAATACCCTACGTCCAGTTGTGGTGTTATTCCTTTGAGGATTTGTGGTGGTGATTCTGGTGAACCAACTCAACCTGCCCTCATGGGGCGCCCTGGCTCCCCTTATATACTGGGGGACAGGGTTACAAGGTAGAAGTCCCAACCGGATTACGGCCAAGAGATCTCCTCTTAGAGATATAACGCACCCGACTAGGACTGTATATTCCTTTCTATACAAGGCAAAGTCTGCCGAATCTAGCTATATCTCTAATTACAAGGCTAGGCCCATCCTCTATCCAAGTGGTCCATATGCTTATCATGAGGTACTCGGGGCCCATGTCATCCACAACTACGTAAAAACAAAAGGTTAAAATCACTGAAGGGTAAATGTTACCGCCATTTTAAGCAATGCTGAGTTGCTATGTATGCAGAATAATTCCATGTCTGCCTAGTATGCTACCACATCACTTTATTTTGATGCATCCATTTCAGCCAAAGCAACCAGATCGGTACTCAGGAAGTCAAAAGCTGCTTTAAATAAAGGAGCATAAGTACAGATATTAAATAAAGCTGCTTTATAAATAACACGTTTATTTTTGCATATATTCACAACCAATATTTAAACTAATGATATATAATCTCATTGTTTTTAGAATTTTGCATTATGTTTTCATCCATAGTTCCTATATGGAGAATTGCACCTTTTCTTTTGGCTATGAATATGATGCTTTGCTTTTATAGTTTGCACAGGATGCTCCATTTGCACTTATTCATAATTGTTTTTGCATACCTTTTGTGCAGGATTTGTTAATTTAGCTGTAAGAACTCAATGGGACGACAAAGGAAGAAGGATAACCAATTCATATTGGGTGGTCAGGAGATCATAGCAAGAACCAACATAAGTTGCATTTTTATTTACTTGATTTTCATGTGTTCTGGTTCTGAGAACAAAAAAGTCTGGAAACTTCACTATGATTCTGAGAAGTGAGCATATGCACATTTTGTTTCTACCGAACTTTATATCAGATTAAAAATGTTGTCACTCTTATGAGACTGATTTGGTTGCAGTACCTTTCTCTCAATTTTGTTCGCTGTTGTAATTGGAGAGAAGGCACAGCTACAACTCCTCCAATTTCCTTCTCTTGTATCTGAGAGCAAACCAGATGAGTCAGGATAGAAAACAAATATTAATAGCATTTTCGAGGAATATATAGAAGTCAAAATCACAAGCATTTTTCAAATAAGAAAATCCACATGCTCAGATGCTATTTCACATTTAAACCTATCTCAAATTTTGATATCACCAAGTTCAAAAGTTGCTTTAAATAAAGGAGCATAAGTACAGATATTAAATAAAGCTGTTTTGTAAATAACACGTTTATTTTTGCACATATTCACAAAAACGTTGTTTTTAGATGAACAACCGCATCAAAAGAGCAAGAAAAGCGGTCCACTGACCATAATCACTCCTACGATGAAAGTTTGTCAATAAATTATGGACTCAAGAGTGTCTTATTTTAAACCCAAAAATATCTAGTAGATCTGTTAACGAAGGAAAATAGGTATCAAATGATTATTTAATGGGATGGCGGTGTCTTACTTGATCCATGAGATTACACTGCAAGGTGCTTGCAGAGCAAACAATGGCACAAGGAAAGATTTGTGTACGGCTGTACCTTTAGCAAGCAATAGCACTATGCAAAAGACAAAAAATGGACAAAATGATAAAATAATAATCATAGAGTATTTGTGATAAAAGCAAACAATAGAAGATTCCGAAATATTGTATTTGTGCTAACTTGATTTTTAAATGGTTATTAATCCTCACAAGATGCATATATAAACCTATACTTTGGGGGTTATGTTCTTTGAGCTTTACATGGGAAATTCTATGTGTAAATTTGATTTTTTTTAACGGAGGTTCACAGCATATGATATGATCCAGAAATGTAATGCAGCTAGTGCTACCATACCCTTTTAAGTTTCACCAACCACCTCTGAAAGAAAAGTTTCAGTGTTTCACCAATCAACGTCGTCACGGTCACAGAGCAAAATGGAACACCGGATTGCGCAAGTGATAATTTTTCACTACACTAGTGATCGTGCACATGCAACATACGTTTTCCATGTTACATCTGGCATCAATATAACATTTTGCGGTCTCGGCATGTATGAAGGCGGTTCATTTCTATTCAGTGATAGAATAAAGAAATGAAGCTTCATATTAATTTGAATTCGAGCTGAAAACGAAAAAAACACAACATACTACTGCATACAACCATAGTAAAATAATGCGCATGGAACCCATGTTGGCAATAAACAAATCATCGAAACAGAGAAAAATTAAACCTCATTTCTATCTCCAAACATAATGAAAATTGAAAACACAGAAGAAATTGAACCTCATTTTCATTTCCATACATATTGAAAATTAAAAGAAATTCAGAAATTCACCGAGTACAACAAAAGCAAACCCATGCGCACGGAATTCTAATGTAGCGAAGAAATAAACAAAAAATATACAACCTTGCAGTTGAGTCAAATTTGAAAGAGTACTGAGTTTTTAGAACTAATGAATATATAATCATAAATCCGCTCCAAACAGAAGATGGATCATCCATTAAGATCGCTTTAAATTGATCAAACACTTTGGGGCCTTCAGTTTGAACATATTTTCTTGTGTTAGTTCGTGAGAGCTTGTTAGATTTCTGAATTATGCATTTGTCAGTATTACTAGGGCTGGATGTCCCGCCAGCTCAGCTCGGCTCACTCTGGCTCGTTAGGATAACGAGCTGCGAGCTGAAAGGCTGCCTTGGCTCGGCTCGTTTGCCAACTCGAGCCAGGCGAATAAAATATCTAGCACGATCCCCGTCCTAATGAGGAGGACGCAAGGTAGAGGCGGCGGCGGCCTAAGAAGGAGGGTGGCGAGCAGAGCAGTGGCTGGAGGAGGAGGAGGGCTGGCGAGTAGAGCGGCAACCGGAGGAGGAGCCAAGGAGGGCACAAGGTAGAGGCGACGACACCCTCGATTTGGAACTTGGCAGCCGCGGAAGTGCTTGCTCCTTGTCCTCGTTTCCATGACCATGATTCCTCGGAGGGCAATATCGCGGCGGCCGGCGACCGATGGCGCATGCCCAGCCGGGCATGACGGGAAGGAGAGGGAAGCGGAGTCTCACACACTGGATGGGATTCATGGGAAGGAGAGGGGCGGCAGGCATTGGTGCACATGCAGCCACACAGGCAGGTGGCAGCGGTGCAAGCGCAGGATGGGAAGGGAGAGGAAGGGCAGCGCCAGCGCTGTGGCTGCATGCCTGCCTGTGTAAGCTACGGGTGTGTGGCTGCCTACCTGGACGCCTGGTGCCTACCTAGGGTATGAGACATTGAGCTGGGTTGTTGTGGGCCTTGTAGCCGAATTAGGCCAATCGGGCTGTGCTGGTGGCTGGGCTGTGGTTTTATGGGCTTCAGCTCGTTTGGCTCTCGAGCCAACTTGAGCTGCCTTGTTATGCCTAACGAGCTTAATCCCTGGCTCTGCTCATTAGCAATTCCTAACGAGCCGAGCTGAGCCAAGCGAGTTACCAAGCCATGAGTTTTTTGTCCAGCCCTAGTCAGTAAGTTCAGTTCATGACAGCTTTTGAAGTTTCTAAACTCTTCAACTTTAGCTCAATCTCACCTCTGACGGAGCATCATAGGCTGCTGCACCTCTGCGCATCACCGCTGTGGAACCATGGCGAAGTGTTCGCGTCACCTGTTTGTCCTAGTGGGAACTACAAGTCTAGAACTGAATTTGGCAAGAGCAATATTTTGGTCAGATATCTAAACCTGAAACTTGCAGGGCACATCTCAATTTTGAAGCTGAAACTTCTTACCTTCGCAGCAGCACACTGTAAGCCCATCAGATGCTGCTTCGCAAAGTTCTCCTGTAGAGATATATACAAGTTGCAATATGAATTAAGTTCTTTCATACTCTGACTCACTACGTTGATTATTTCCATCCGAGTAGTGAGTTGGGGCTACATGATAATATTATGTCTTTGTTTTAGTTATTTAATCCAAGTGTTTTTTGATCTAAGTCATGAAGCCTTGTAAAGATGATGCTAGTAGTATCGAGTACAACCCTAACAGGATAAGCGCTTCTACGCCGAGTCCTATCACTTGGTACCTACGGCTAGTCGGGCAAGGCTAATGACGGCAAAGACAATACAAGCACTCGGCACAATTTTACAAACATAAAACACAAGTCATATACATATGTACAATTTCAACAATATTCACAATAGAGTAACCCAGGGATTGTTTTCACAATTTACAGCTCAAGATCTTCAGCAATAGACTTCCCCTATGCTGTGGACTTCGTTTATCAAAGCCAGCACTTGCTCCGGAGTGGTCCGTCTACGAAGCCCTCACCAACTACTTTGATGTCTACTCAGGGGTACAATGGTTTGATGGTGGCGAGTGCCTGTGTCATGCTCAAGGTTGCATGCTCCCGCACAAAAGCCCTCAAGTCTGCTAGAGCAACCTAGAGTCGCGGAAGAATATCAGAAGCAACAACTGAGCTTGAGCCAGCTTCATCTAGCTTGATTACCTCGAGTACTGCCTTGGCAACATCAACGAGGGCTTGCTTGGCATTCTCCACATGGCGGATCTACTCTAAAAACGCCTCGAACTGCGATTGGATCTTGATCTTGTATTCTGTCCATAAGGATAGGGTATAAGGTAACAAGTAAATTCAAGACATAGTCAAGTGTGGATATCAGGAGCCGAGTAAAGTACCTTTAAACTCCTTCTCGACCTTGGTCTTCGCAGCATCGAGGTCCTGGACCTCCTTCTTCAGTTTGTCCAACTCCTTAGATTGGTCAAATATGGTATGTTCCCGAGCTATGAAGATAGAGTACAAAAATGTCAATGGATAAAATCCATACAAGAGCGTACCCGGGAAGTAACGGTGCTCACCTCGGACAGTACCCATGAGGTCAAACTTGTCGTCCCTCAGGGTGTTCACCGCCTCTCGGAGGAAGGTTTCCCTAGACTTCGCCCACTGCTGGATCTCATCCTTCTCCTTTTGTAGCTTGGAGAGTTGATTGATCTGAGGAGTGAGCTTCGCCAGGGCTCTGCTCAACTTCTCAGACTGGTCAGTTATTTTCTGCATAAGACATGACAAGTTAAGGACTGCTGCAACAAAGATTGGTAGCAAGGCTATCACTATAGAGTTAGAGCACTTACTTGGACTTGTTACGAGGCCTTGATTGTAGCCCCATATAGCTCAATCCGCTCCTTCTTGGCGGCTTCCTCATCTACCAGCAACGTCTTCGAGCTCCTGTCAGCATTCCTCTAGGAGAAGACCTTGGGGGGTTGCGCGGTGGGGCCGGTAGCCTGGGGATTTCATCTAGGAGGTCTTGGGCTGTTGGTTCACCTTTTGAAGTCGAGGATGCAGGTGGAGTGGGGATCACTAGCCTCGGATTAGTCGATGGAGTCGGGCCAGCTGGCTCTGTTGCTTGGTCTTCTTCCTCCCGACTGGGGGAGGCGAGCTTGGGGCCCGAGTGTTTCGCCTCAACTCCAGTGGTTGGAGGGGAACTCGGCTTAGCCTGTTGGGCTTCGGCCTCAACCCCAGTCGGGGCGGTGTTTGGCACTGGGACTTGTGGTGGCGATCCCTTGGGGTCGGCATCACTAGACTTCCTGCAAAAGACATCACATTCAAATTGAAGACGATATTTCATGTTGCATGAAGGCCTTAGAAGATGAATGAATACCTTTTGGAGGTCTTAAACTTGAAGCCATGCCCAGCACGTGGTGACTTGAGCGGCGGCGAACTTGGGGGCTCATCGCAAGCAGCCGCATCAGCCGGCGTCAAGGCTAGTCGACCGGGCATCGAGTGGTGACTTGCTGCAGCGGCTGTGCTACGGTTGGAGCAGCTGAAGATGGTGGCGATGCTGTCGACGAGGCAGTCGGCAGCGGCGACGGTGCAGCGGCGCTTGTGTCCCTAACTTTGGGACCACCTGTTGGCCGTATCGGCGCTTGTTTCTTTGATGGCTCCTTCATTGGTTGTTTCCTAGCTCTCTTGGAGCTAGGTTCTTCAGTGGAGGGGTCAGCTGGGCATTTCTTGGACCCCCCCAGTCGACTAGTTGGGGGGGGGGGGATGGGAGGCGAAATTGACACAGTCCTACAAACAAGAAGGCAATGTCGATATACTCCACAAGACTCAGCAAGCTATTCAGTAAACAACACAAGACTAATGATCTTACCCCCGTGGCGACTTCTTGAGGCTGAACGGCATGAGGAACTCCTTTGGATCCACTGGTGAAAAGCCGGCACAACCTGTCGTTGGTGTTCTCCATGCTCATCACCTTGGCGCTCTCCCAAGTGGAGTCCCCCTTCCCGCGGTACTCATAGCTGGGGTGGACGCGGTAGGGCTGAACACATTGGGCAATAAACGCCCGAGCGGCCCATACATCGGTTAGTCCCCCCTTCTTCAAATCCGCCAGGTGCTTCAATAGGACGCACACCTGTTTCATGTCTTCGTTGATCGGGTGAGCACCATGGGGGCATGCCCGACAAAGGATGGAAGAGAAGGGGTGGGATTGGAGCAGTAAAACCACTCATGGTGCCACCCCTTCAGAGAAGTCTTAAGGGGGAGGGAGAGATACACCTTCCTCAGCTCGTTGCGAAGCTAAAGACCGCCCCCTGACTACCTTGGGTCGTTGCTTGTTTAGCTGCGGTTTGAGGTGATAGAAAAAGCGGAAGAGATTGAAGTGGGGAAGGATGCCAAGAAAAGTCTTGCAAAGAGTGATGAAAATAGCAATCTGGAGGATGGAGTTGGGATTAAGGTGGACCAACTCAATCTTGTAGTATTTGAGCAGGCCTCGCAAGAAGCTACAAGAGGGAAGAGAGAAGCCCTGGCAGAAAAAGGACTCGAAGACCACTACATCGTGGGTCTCCGGCATGGGGATGGACTCACCCTCGGCGGTGCGCTAGCCGATCAACTCCTTTGCCGGTAGCACGCCCTCCCACACCAAGTGCACTAGCCTCAATTCTGATGAGACCAATGTCTGCCATTCATCGGACGGCAGCGGCGCAGAGTCACATCTAGGGCTACAGTGGAGTTTGGGTGGATTTGGGAGTGGAAGTGTGGAGGCGGTTTTGGTGGAGATTGAAGATCTAGATTCGTTTGCTCAGTACGCACAAACCCTAGAAAGCTCAAAGGCAAGAAGACATGGTGATTTCGGGAAGACGAAGCGGTGCGGGAGCTAGGAAGCCGAGGGGTTGCGCAAATGGAGAAGATAGGGAATCTTTTCTCTCTCTCTCTCTCCCCGCTATTCAAAGGGACGCGCTGGGTATGCTGGTCTGGGCCAGCCTATTCAGTAATGGGCCAAAATATATGAGTTCTTAAATAGCATGTCGTATTGGGTTATTTGTTGGTTGCGCTAAAATTTCAATATAGGTGCTATTTTACAAGAACCAATTAAATAATCATATACACTTCATACTAAGCCTATAGCCGGGTGTATACATTCGGGTATCTTGATTATTTTAAGGTATTAAGGATATATCCTTAAAAGAATCAACAGTTGGTCTCTATTAAAATTAGGGATGTAGGTATCTCTTAAGTACACCTCATCATGCATTGGGCTTGAGTCCATAGTGATACACAGCGTACATGCTTAGCCAAATTGCCATGAGCAAAATTTCGGTCATAATTGACTGAAGAGTCTAATTTTTAAGAAACATATCGCTCGGGAAAAAAATTAAAGGTTAAAGATCTCTGACTTTATGTTTAGTTGCTTCACAACTAAGCACAAAGTTAGCTGTGCCTATTCAGTGCACACTATTTATTTATTTTCATGAAGCCTTTCATAGCCTCACTGCCAGCTGACATGAAGTAGAACTCGGGAGGAGAAGCACTCGGACAATGAGTACTCGGGAGCAAAGCACTTGGGAATTTCTTCACTGAGGAGGACAAGCACTTGGCACAAGCTGTGACTCAACTATGAAGGTCTCAAGGGCTACTATGGAGGCCATGGGCCCCGGGTACCTTAGAGAAGGCAAATACGGCCACTCGAACAGAGGGTGGACCGGCCAAATGCAATTAGGGATAGAGTATGACGCGGCTTCATGTTACCTTGCACGACAAGGAAAGAGATATAATTCTAGCCGAACTTTCTATGTACTGATAAGGAATACACTGGGTCATATCCGACTGAGTTTCCTACCCTGTAATCCTCATCCTTCCAATATATAAGGAAGGGAAGGGAGCCCCCTAGAGCATCGAGACCTAGCATACAGAATCCATATAGTGAAAGCAATACACCACAATTGGAGTAGGGTATTACCGCACAATGGCAGCCTGAACCAGTACATGTGGAGGCCATGGGCCCCGGGTACCTTATGACAAGCATATGGGCTACTCGGACAGAGGATGGGCCTATCCTTGTAATTAGAGATATAATAAGACTCGGCAGACTTAACCCTATACGACAGGGAAAATACAGTCCTAGTCAGGCACGTTGTATTCCTAGAAGGAGATTCCTTGGTCATAGTCTGACTAGGACTCCTACTTTGTAACCCTGTCCTCCAGTATATGAGGGGAGGCAGGGCACCCCCTGAGGGCAGAAGAAGTCATACATCCTCAAGGGAAATACACCACAACTAGACGTAGGGTATTACCTCATCTCGAGGGCCTGAACCAGTATAAACCTTTCGTGTTCCTTTGCAGTCCATCAAGCTTCGGTCCGACGAGTAGCCCTATATTCTTACTGCCGGTGTAAAACATCGATAGTTGGCGCGCCAAGTAGGGGCTTCGTCGAGATCATCTTCATCAAGCCTGATGGATCCAATCACCGGAGTCGACAGCATCAGCTTCTTCCCCGGGCAAACAATCAGCTTTGGGAGCCTCGACTTCATCACCGACAAGTTCAGCAACCTCACCCTGTCTGAACTAGACACAATTCGATCGGCCAGGAAACAAGCTGACTCTGTGCCGGTCGGCCCACGTAACGCCGCAACAACCCTCGTCGACTTACTGTGGCAATCTTCATCTTGTCCGGGTCTCGGGACAACTCTTCCTTTTCTTGTTCGACTCGGACTCGGCCTTGAGCCAGCCAAGATCGGGCTAAGAAGGGAAGAGATCGTTAATCTCCCATTCGGACTCGGTATCACCGCAGACAATTGCGATCAGCATCAAACGTGGCAAACCCGATCCCCTGGGGTTCAACTCGGACACGGCCCAGAGCCGCTCGAGATTGGATCTAGGGAGGTTGGAGTCGTCATCACCCCCATCAACTATTCCGACTTTGACTCTCAGTCGGACTCCAACTCTAAGTCGGATAGCAGTTTGGCAAGCTTCTCTCCGCCCCGCGAACTCTTTATGATATCCAAGGGTTCAGCTCCCACTCAGGAATCATGCCAATTACGTGAGCAGCAAGAGGAGGAGGCCTGCCGACTGCGAGAACAACAAGAGGAAGAAGTAAGACGCCTGCACGCCCGCAACGATGACCTGCGTAGGGCTGGGTGGACTGCCCAGCAACAAATCCTCCAAACCTGAGTCGGCGACCACGACGTCTTTGTTACTCCTCAATAGAACATCATGGCTGCTACAACTCTACTGGATACACTCCAGTTTGGGCCTGATCACCAGGCCACCCCAACTATAGCAAGGATAAAAGCCATGATCACCGCTGCTGCATGTCAACAGTATCAATAGTCGGGCGATACCTCGTACCGACCAACCGGTCGGCATCTCCAACGGCAGTCTCATCCACCTCAACGCAACGCCGAGTGGCCGGTCCAATCAGCCGCACATGGAGTCATGCAAGACGTCACTCGGCAACCCCAACAACAAACGACAACGTCAACATCAAGATGACCGTCGGGATAACAGGGATCTCCGAGGCCGACTACGACGTGATCTTCGGCAGGACATCAACGCTCAGCGCCGCAAACGAGAGGAAGAGAGCAACGCCGACTGGAAGACGAGAACGAGCACTTCGGCCTCCACCACGAGCGGTTTCGCCGTCGTAGGCGGAGTCGGAGTCCTCACACAAATGAAGGTATACCGGCCTTCACCCATGAGCTGCAACAAGTCGACTGGCCATCAGGCTTCAAGCCAACTGGAATTGAAAAATACAACGGGAAGACCAACCACAAATCCTGGCTCGCGGTTTACACTCTGGCGATCCGAGCGGCCGGAGGAGATCATAAAGCCATGGCTAACTACCTCCCAGTCGCTCTAGCCGACTCGGCGAGGACATGGCTAACGGGACTTCCCAAGCAATCAATCGGCTCCTGGGGAGAACTCTGGGAACGCTTCATCGCCAACTTCCAGGGAACATACGAGAGGCCATCTTCCCAGTACGACCTATATCAGTTGCATCAAAGGAAGAACGAGTCTCTTCGTGACTTCATCAAGAGGTTTTCTAAGAAGAAAAACTCAATCCCGAAGATCAAGAACGAGGTCATCATCGCCGCCTTTCGAAAAGGAGTCAAAGACACCTTGTTCATCGCTAAATTCACTCGGAAGCCTCCCAACTCTGTCAAGGCTCTATTCGACATGGCAAACAAGTTTGCCGACTCGGCCGACGCTGTTGCTGAGGCCCTCGATGACAAGAAGGCACACTGATAGAAAGGAGCGGAAGGACATCGATGATGCGGCCCCAACTAAGGTTGGGAACCACAAAAGCAAGTCGGATGGCTTCATGGTGGCAGTCGGTCACAACAGTCTTCGACTTTTAACAACTGGAGATTATCAGAATGACAAATGACATGTTCGGGGGCTCACAATCTCAACTGCAAGTATGGCATCCCCACTCCTAAATACCGAACAGCTAAGTCACTTTCTAATAAATATTTCTTCACTCGGCCTCACCAATGCCGCAGCCGCTTACACCTAATAGGTGTACAAGCTGCACATCTTTCTGTTTTTTCTCTTAATGATTATAAAAGTACTCGAGTAGCATAAATTCTATGCTAATGCTAGGTTCGGGTACCTTGTTTGGTCACAACTCTGCCAAGTTGGGTACGCCCTATGAGAGTCACCAGCTGAATCCTATGCTAATGCAAGGTTCGGGTACCTTATTTGGCTATAATTCTATTGGGTAGAGTACTGTCAGAGGAGGAAACTCCAACCGCGGGGAGTCTGGAGACCTCCCTTTTGAGTTCGGCCAAGGGAGTTTGTTCACAGGACAGCAGCGGCGTCTGGGAGATGATCGGTGGAGAGAATGGCACGCAAGGGAGACAGGAGGATGTAGACAGGTTCGGGCTGCGTGGAGGCATAATACCCTACTCCTGTGTGTTTTGGCTATGTGGGAGATGAATGTGTTATGCTGTTACAAGGATATCCCGAGGGGCGCAGGAGGTAGCACAAGCTCGGAAGGGAACTGGAAGCACTCAGCAAGCTCTACCCCAAGCTAACTACGCTGTGGAAGAAGCTCTCCAGGTTGTCCCCCCTTTCTCTAGGTTGGCATCGGTCCTCCTTTTATAGTGCAAGGGGAATCCACAGTGCCTACACATCTCCAGAGAGAGAGAGCTCACTACGATTTGTCTTGTCTCACGTACGCGGCCGCCTGCCGCGCCGCACCGGAGAGACGTCTAATCGCCGCCTGGCTCGACTGCTACGGGCGGCTGGAGTTGGTCTGCTGTCGCCACGCCGGAGTCGGTGCTGCATGTCTGGTCGGCATGTTGCCGGGCTACTGTGGGTGGCTGGAGTATGGAGATGTGACAGCATGCGTCTCTGCTGCCAGAGTGTGGAGAGGCCCTCACAGCCGAAAGTTCTCTGACGGCACTGGGAGGGCCCACGGAAGGTCATCATGACGGTGCACGCATGTCCGACCGGGAGACAGGCGGGAGGCGCCCTGTCACTTCGCCATTAATGCGGGTAGTTGGGGAGCTGATCCGCTCAAGCCGGCCTCGTGCCCTGGGCGGAGAGCTCATCGAGCCCTCCGCATGCACGAGGCACCGAGTCCCTCGGGGACGGCAAATGTGAGTCCCGGGCCCAGGGAGCGGCGCCCAGGACCAGGATGTCTCAGTAACGTGCTCCGGGACCGGAGCTGTGGGCCCCGGGACCGGAGCTGTGGGCCCCAGGCCCGGGAGCGAGGCCTCTGTAGAGTGCCCCGGGACCGGGAAGTCCCCGTACTGTGCCCCGGGGCTGTGACCCGGGGCTGAAACTGTGGGTCCCGGGAAGTCCCAGTAATGTTCCCGGGGACATGCCCCGGGACCAAGGAGGTGGCTCCCGGGCCCGGGGGCGAGTCCCGGGACCGGGGAGGTTCCCGGGACGCGGGGTCCGAGGAGGACACTCCCGGGACCGGGCAGTGAGGTCGCGACCCGGAAAGGTGGCTCCCGGGACCGGGGAGGTGGCTCCCGGGCCCGTGGGCGAGTCTCGGGATCGGGGAGGTCCCCGGGGCGCGGGGCCCAAGAAGATGGCTGCGAGACGTCGTTGCGACTCGACAGGGAGTGCGCACCCGGGCCGAGGCAGCGCTCGCGCCCAGGTACTTAGCGGGAAAAAGCCTATAGCCGGCCGTCACTGGAGCAGAATGTGGGCCCGGAGGAGCTGACGTGGCCGAAGACCCACGCGTCCCCGGGTATGTGGGACCCCCATTCCCGTTTCACCGACAAGTACGCCCCATGAGGGTCGCCAACCAAATCCTACGCTAATGCAAGGTTCGGGTACCGTATTTGGCTTACCGAAGTCAGAGAAGACCTATATCATCAAAGCATATCCAGAGTTCTCATGCACGGCATCACACTTGAGGAGGACAAGCAGATCCTGCAATATACCTACTCGAGCATCTGTGGCAACCATGCTGCATCCAGAACATAAGTCGGAAAGGCTTGCAGACAAGGATTCCTCTAGCTGATTGCGGTTACCGACGCTGAAATACTCATCCTGACATACGAGGGATGCCAATTTTATAGGGCTGTGCTGGATAGGTCGGTTTAGGCCGGCTTATTTGGTAGTAGGCCAAAGATATGAGTTTCTACAGTAGCACGCTCAATCTGGGCCGCTCGCTGGCTGTGTTAAAATCACAGTGCTAGTGCTACTCACAGAAACCGATTAAATAATCAGATATGCTTAATGCTAAGCCTACAGCCAGGTGTATACATTCAGGTATCTGTATTATTTACCAGTATTGAGGATATATCCTTATAAGGATCACAAGCTGGTCTCCATTAAAATTGGGGATGCAGGTATCTCTCAAGTACACCTGACCACGTATTAGGTTACAATCTATAAAGTGGTACTCGGCTTACATGCTTAGCCATTATTTGCCATGAGCAAAAACCATTCCAGCTGACATGAAGCTGAAGAGTCTAATTTCCGAGTGACATACTACTTGGGAAAGACTATAAAATCATTCTGGTTGACATGATGCTGAAGAGTCTCATATACCAGTAGTGCACTACTCAGGAAGACTATAAGGTTAAAGATCTTTGACTTTATATTTAATTGTTTCACAATTAAGCACAAAGTCAGGGGCTACACCTAATAGGTGCGCTTATTCAGCGCACACTATTCACATTTCTACATGAAGCCCTTCATAACCCCGCTGCCAGCTGACATGAAGCAGGACTCGGGAGAAGAAGCACTCGGACAAAGAGTACTCGGGAGCAATGCACTCAGGAATTTTTCACCGTGGAGGATGAGCACTCGGCATTAGCTATGACTCAACTATGAAGGTCTCAGGGGCTACTGTGGAGGCCATGGGCCCTGGGTACCTTATGACAAGCATATGGGCCACTCGGACAGAGGATGGGCCTAGCCTTGTAATTAGGGATATAATAGGACTCGGCAGACTTAATCCTGTACGATAAGGAAAATACAGTCCTAGTCAGGCACGTTGTATTCCTTAAAGGAGATCCCTTGGTCGTAGTCTGACTGGGACTCCTACTTTATAACCTTGTCCCCCAGTATATAAGGGGAGGCAGGGCACCCCCTGAGGGCAAAAGAAGTCATACATCCTCAAGGGAAATACACCACAACAGGACGTAGGGTATTACCTCATCTCGAGGGCCTGAACTAGTATAAACCTTGTGTGTTCCTTTTCAGTCCATCAAGTTTTGGTCCGACGAGTAGCCCTATATTCTTATTGCCGGTGTAAAACATCGACAGTACAATCCCCTGTGTTCTTTTGAGTTCATCGAGTTTAGGTCCGACGCATAGCCCCATATTCAATATTGCCGATATAAAACATTGACAATCGGGTAGTCGAGTGGGTCTAGTACAATAGCTTCTCCGTGCTTTGGATACAACAGGAAACAAATAAAGTGGTCACTATACAAATAGCGTAAAATGTTTAGTTAGCCAAGTATTGATTAAGTAGAAGTAAAGTATCTAGAGGATATCGAACTTACCTAAAGTTGTATGAGGCCATTATACATCTTTTGTCCTGCATGGACAGCATTGCACATGCTATGTACGCGGCCACCTCCAACATTTTATTTTTATGCATTTTATTTATGTATTCCTCGCTCTCCTCGGGGGTCTAGTACATTGGCTCCTTAGATTTATTGTCGTTCAGTTTGAAAGTGTGATTTGGCTCGCAAATGCGACATGGGTTGGGGAAGCCGAGGGGTTCTTCCATCTGCTCTGCTAGGATGTAATTCATCCTAAAAAAAATCTCAAATCAGTACTCAACAATAACATGACTTGGTAAAAGTGTGAATAAATTGGTTTGCATCAGATGCGTACATGTACAGGGACCACACGACGACAAGATTGACATCAAGTTTTTCCTGATGCCAGGCGTGCATGTCCTTGAATTAAATAAAGACAATGCCTCATCCATCCATGAAAATCTCACGTGGGACTGAAATGATTATGGCGTTGAGGCCCTTTCGGTTTGCTTTCATGTACCATTCATGCCATCTTTTTAGCTGCCATGGACCACTGTATATAGCCCACCTGAGTAAGAATGCTTTGCCATTCTCATACTTTTCTAGTACATTAGCTGTAGGCACAAAGTCCAACACTTTGGACAAGCTTACTTCTAGGCCCTTCAAATTCGCATCATCAACCTTTTTTTCCCTTGTCTTTCCCTCCTCTGCCCTTGAATGCGCTTGTCATACACCGCTTCTTCTGCTCGTTTATTAATTTGTGATCATGTTCTCCGATCTTTTCTGGCACTATATGAGATGACGGCCTTCTGTGGGAAGCTAGTTGTGGAGGTGCCTCAACCTGATCTTTATGTCCAGGGGCCTTCACCTAATCTAGTACTAGAGGCGCCTTATCTTGATCTGGTACTGGAGGCATCTGAGCTTGATCTGGTATTGGAGGCACCTCAGATTGATCTTGCTATACAGGTGCCTCAGCCTGATCTTGTTGTCTAGGGGCCTCCACCTGATCTAATACTAGAGGTGCCTCAGCTTGATCTGGTATTGGAGGTGATGAGAACATCACTAGCTCGGATATGACCATAGCTACCATATATATTCATCAACCAAAGGTGCATGCTTTCTACGTAAGATTTACGTGTTATATATTTGAACAGCCGTTATTGCACCATGAGTTTTGTGTGTTCTTGTTTGCAGATGTACTTGCTTGGGTGAAGGGAAAGAGACCGAGCGCAAGGAATGCATGGATGATCAAAGAAGTTGATTGGGGACTAAACCAAGACCTTACCTAAGTCTACTCCTTCATCACCACGTCACTTTTGGTCCATAGAAGGCAAGAGATGAAGTTCTGCACGTTTTGGATTCGGATTCGGGCCTCCTAACTGCATCAACTAGAAACGGACCTAGTCACTGATCTAGAAGGACTTTTGGGGCCCATGAGTACTTGTTGGAAAGCTTATGGAGTCTACTTTTAGATGATTTTGGTCCCACATCAAAATTCCTCCTGAGCTGTCCGAAATTGTCAAAACAAGACACGTACCTCTTCCAGTCCGAGTCTATTTTGGGCCTTGAGCATTGTAATTGTGTCGTAGGCTAAACCCAAGGGGTGTGCGCTCTAGGGTTAACCCTAGGACGTCCCAACTCATATATATTCAGTAGCCATCATCGTTTAGAGTCGGATTTTGTTAGATTAAAGTTAGCATCGCTACTTTACCATGTAATCCAGTGATTGGTTAGATCACCGGTTTGCTCGTCTTCGGAACCCCACCGTTTGTTCTCTTTGAGTTAATCCTTCATCTTTATTCGCAAATTGAGTTGCTTGTTCATCTTGTTCTTGCTAGTTCTCGATTGCTTACAGGAACAATTACCCTCGTGGTTGGACTGATCGTGCATCCGTCGAGATTGCAACAACCTCTAGAGTTGGTGTAACGATTGCTAAGGCGCAACGTCTTTGGACGGTTGTAGTCGGATCGCTAGCGTCGCTCCATCCAATTGACTTACCCTCTCATCGAAAGATCGGGACACCCACGTTCACATCAGGTGGTATCAGAGCATTCGTTGCTTGGTGAGTATTCATCTACCCATAACCAGAAAAAAGTCCTACAAAAAAAGTTGCATCATTACCTAGACATCTTTGAGCCGCTGCATTGTTCTTTTTGGATTTTGCTTTGTTGAGTTTTCAGTTGCATCGTCGTGTCGAGTTGCTGGTCTTAGCGTCTAGTCATTTAGAGTTTCAAGTTCTTGTCACGTCTAGTACCATTCCTTCGCCGCCGGTTTCCATGCCACCACCACCGCTGCCATAAATATTGCTGCAATTCACATCGTCACCGCTGCCACCACCACCACCTTTGCCATCTATATCACCTTAGCATCAATATCTCGGACCCTTAGTTAAATACGAGCTTTGAAAGAGTTCTACTCGGATTGGCAAGTTTGAACCGAGTACGATTCGGAGTCAGTTGAGCTTTGTTAGTAAAATCGTCGGATTTGTTCCATACGGACTCAGATTTGGGTATTTAAATACTTGTTGGAAAGTTGACGAGCAGATCTACATCTTTGCTTTTGGGTGCACTCCCATATCTAGTCGCCTTCCTTGTGATTGGAGACCTACAAAGTTTGGCTGTGTTCCTAGCCCTTTTTTCCTTATTTTCGGCCAGATTTCCTTTGTTAGTTTCTTTGTTATTAGTTTGGTCTTTGGAAATTTATTTTTTTCAAAAAAGAAAAAAAGGCAGAAAGGTGCTTATAAAAAAGAAGAAAAAAAGCCGCACCAAAAAAAAGAAAGAAAGAAGTGAAAAAAATAGTTTGAGCCTCATCTTTGTTCTTTTCAGCGAGTTCCTTTTAATTTTGTTCAGAGTCGTTTGTGGTATCGTTTGTGTCTAGGCTCGTGCCTCTAGTACGTTCTAACCTAGGACCAGCACGGTACCGACTTTGAATGATTATTCAGTTTTGCTTTTTCTGATTTGAGCATTTGCTATCCTTTGCTACATATTTAAGCCTACCTAGAGCTCCACAGATTTGATTGCAGTCATATAAGAAAGTGTTTGTCAAGGCATCGATACATCCAACCTCCATTGGGTTTTGGTTGAGTCGGTGTGGTCACCATTCAGCTTGCATTGGTAAGAACTTGTAAGAGCTTGGTATAAAGCTTGAGTGTGTGTGACTTTTGTGCCTCCACTACCTAGCAGTTTATAGGAGCGTGCATATTTTTGTGTATGTTCTTGTTTTCTACTAACCATGGCAGGAGTATGCAAGGCGATTGGAGATGAATGTACTCAACTTCGACCACTTCATCGAGACAAGAGGAGTGATCAACATGATGCAAATAAGGTATGTGCACTACCTTATTTTGAAGGAAACTATGATCCTCATGCATACATTGAATGGGAGATAGCAGTAGATAAAGAATTTACAATGCATAATTTGTCTGAGAAACAAAAAGTTTTGTTTGCCTCTAGTGTTCTAATTAAAAGTGCTTCATATCATTGGAAACATCTTTGTAGGCATGATAAAATACCTCAATCTTGGAAAGATCTGAAACGATATTTGAGAGATGTTTATATTCCCATGTATTATGCTGATATTTTGTTCAACAAACTACAATGTTTGAAACAAGGTAGCAAAACCGTAACATCATACTATCATGATTTGTATACTTATCTATTACGTTGTGGTTTAGATGAATGTGAGGAAGCTACCGAGATGAGATTTTTATGTGGGATTAACAAAGAAATTCATGATATTCTTGCGCACGAAACTTATAATTCTCTCCCCCATTTATTAGAGCTTGCATGTGAAGCTGAAAGTCAAATTAAGAACCTGAGGGAGCAACAAGTTATGTTTGTGCCTCCCATTACTAACGTTTTGCAGGAAGTTCAGCGTATTCACCAAAAGGAGGAGAAGAAAATAGTTGAGATGCTAGTGGCATTGCTTGAGAAGGAAGATGAGGAGCATAAAGTACCAACTTTATATGAGAGTTTGGAAGATAAGCTAAGTGATGCTGAAATTAATCAAGGTGAGTATTCTCAAGATAAATTACACATGTCCACTTTTCATGCTATGATAGAGTAACCAATAGTGGAACCCACCGCAGATTTGCCTTTGTCACAAATTGATTTGCTTGCTATTGCTAGTGATAAAGAAGAGTTATGTGATAAAGCTTCATTTATATTCATGCCACAACTAGTGAATGAACATGTTAGTAATGTTGTTGAACCACCATGTGATGATTTTAGACATGTTGTTCACATTGCTAGCGAGAATGAAGAGCTTAGATTGCTATCTTCTTTAAATACTTAGGGCTATATTCAATGTGATAATCTTTGTCCACTCAATTGTTTAGAGAAGAAATTATTTGCTAGATCTGATTTGCCATGTCCTTCTCATGTGATTTTTCATGTTATTGGTAATTATGATAATAAAGGAGAATATAATGTACATAGAGTATACATTTGTTCGAATTTTAATATACCTGCTTTTCATAATGACATGTCTTGTCTAGAGGACCGCATGAGTATAAATAATTCTCTATCTAGTTTCTCTAGTTGTTTAAATGAGTTGTAGGTTGGTTTGCAAGAAGAGGAGTGTTGTGAGCTGCACGACACTACAAAGTGTTCTCCGTGTTTAAAAACTTCAGAATCCAACCATATACACGACACTACAATGTGTTCTCCGTGTTTAAAAACTTCAGAATCCAACCATATGCACAACCCTACCTCACCCTATGTTGTGAAAGATAAAGATATGTTCATCAAGCTTAATGACAAGGTGAAACCGCAGACGGTTTTCAATCCAGAAGGGGAGGATGATGAGGATATCACTAGCTCGGATATGACCATAGCTACCATATGTATTCATCAACCAAAGGTTCATGCTTTCTACGTAAGATTTACGTGTTATATATTTGAACAGCCGTTACTGCACCATGAGTTTTGTGTGTTCTTGTTTGCAGAGGTACTTGCTTGAGTGAAGGAAAAGAGACCGAGCGCAAGGAACGCATGGATGATCAAAGAAGTTGATTGGGGACTAAACCAAGACCTTACCCAAGTTTGCTCCTACATCACCACGTCACTTTTGGTCCATAGAAGGCAAGAGATGAAGTTCTGGACATTTTGGATTCCGATTTGGGCCTCCTAATTGCATCAACTTCAAACGGACCTAGTCACTGATCCAGAAGGACTTTTGGGGCCCATAAGTACTTGTTGGAAAGCTTATGGAGTCTACTTTCATATGGTTTTGGTCCCACATCAAAATTCCTCCTAAGTTGTCTGGAATCATCGAAACAAGACATGTACCTCTTTTAGTCTGAGTCTGTTCTGGGTCTTCGGCCTTGTAATTGTGTCGTGGGCTAAGTCCAAGGGGTGTGTGCTCTAGGGTTAACCTGTTAACGCCAAAATTTGGTAAGGCCCTGTGTCAGATTCGGTCAAAGGGGAAATTGCAGTCAACTGGCGGAAATTGATCCAGAAGAGACCGATTCCGGGAGGGAGCCGTGAAGACTGTTGTTTGGCAGTTGTTTACTGTACCTATTAATTAGGCAAGTGTTTATCTTTAGGAAACCTAACCTCGTGTCCGGTCAGGATTTGTTAGCGTTTTCTGTTATAATTAGGAAATCATGTACCGTGTCCAATAAGGACTCGTGTAACTCGGGGTATAAATACGTATGCCCGGGGACCTTGTAAGATATCACTCGATCAATACAATTTCGGCGCATCGCCACCCTTCCGACGGGATCTTGCTTCTCGAGCCGGGCTGCATCGGTTAGGTCCGACCTCCTGCGAGAGGGTAAGTCTCGTCACCCCGGCTACCTATCGGCTAGGACTTCCTCGGTTGGGTCCGATATTCTAGTCGGTTTATGGTAGTCGGCTTACCACGATATATTTACTTTATCTATGGCTGCATCAGTTCAGTTTTACCTCATAGATTGATTAGGTATATCACATCACATGTGCATAGATGGTATCGGCTTACTAGGAGCGATTTATCATCAGTTTGTGCTGCATTGGTTAGGTCCGACCTACTAAACTGCTAGCGATAAATCGGTCCTGCAAGGTCGATGCTTTATGTGCAAGCGTCTTATCGGGGTGCATAGCCGGTAAGTTATCATGTTTTAGCATCACGATCGCATCAGGTCCATCAGCTTATCGAGACTTCGTTATTATTATCAGTCTGTGCTGCAACGGTTAGGTCCGATCTACTAGACTGAATAATAACGTTATTCTTAATAAGCCGATGGGTTTTATGCGATGTTGTTATCGGAGTGCTTAGCCGATAAGTTATCCCTTATTAAATACAGCCGATTATACTGCTTGCCTTGTTGTGCATTCTTGCCTGCATTACTGTTACTATCGGCTAGGGGCTAGCCGATTGGTTTATTCTGCCAATCTGAATGCGAGCACTAGCAGGTTCCCGGGCACGACCTCAACCAAGCCCCCGGGCACGACCTCAGGTAAGGACCCGGGCACGAGCATAGGTAAGAACCCAGGCATGGGCGCGAACAGCGGATGAAGATCCCGGGAGCCGATGTGAGCAAGGGGCCCGGGCATGGGTGCGGGCAGTATCTTCACAGCAATACCAGTAATTTTAAACAATGATCGGCTGGAGTTTATCTATTTACTTATGCATTCTGCCTGTTTATTTTACCAAGTTTATAGCCGGTTTTTGAGCATCCCTTCGATGATCGGCTAGCGCAATACTTGTTTATTATTATGCTATTGCTTTTGCCGTCATCGGCTTTTAGCCGATGTATAAGTGCTACAGTGCGTATCGGCCATCGGCCGATGAGATGAGTCCAAGCCGGCTTCCAGCCGATTGGCTCACGAATTTGACATCTTCTCTCCTTGTCAATTGCAGGGTCAAATTGGCTGGCACGCCTACGAACCTCAAGATTTTTGGACCTGCACTGGAGTGAAGCAAATCTCCCAGGCCTTCACGTGTCTCCCAGACGCCGGACGGCCCCCAGCGGTTTTCGGCGTCAACACGTTTTTGGCACGCCTGGTGGGACGCGAAATTTCGACGCAAAGTTTCAACGCGAAGTTTTCAACAATCAGATTGGCAACATGGCCGGGAAAGAAGTCAAAACAGACAACATAATTCCGGTCAGCTTGGAAGATTTAACAGAAGAACAAAAACAGCAAATTGAGCAAACTATGGCCAACTTTCAGAAGCTGTGCTTAGAGTCCTTCAGCATGACGAGGCAAGGGCCGATTCAAAAATCCCAGTTTCCGAAGCCAGTATTGTTGGAGAATCGAGCGTACGCCACCTGAGAGTCCACCCGGTAAAACCCTTACAAGAGATGGTGAATGAAGCAGTTCATCACGCGCTCATTAATTAGTCCGGAATTCTGGTGAACACACTTCATAATCTTATAAAGAAGACGGTGGATGGATCAATTATTCAAGAGCCTGCTCGGTCCTGTTTACCTCCACCGAAGGTTGAACCGACTCAGATTGCTTACAACATCAGCAGAGTATACCAGAAAACATGTTTGCACAGAACCAGGCTGGGGGGCAACAGGATATTCCTGCTGGGTACCATCGGTCTTCCTTATATGGAGGATATCAGCAAAAATTACCCAGGAGGCGGACCGATCTAGGTACTTACCAGAGGAATATAATAGACAGAATCGGCAACAAACTCCACCGTACAGTATCAACAAGACAACCTGAGGGAAGAAGATCTATCAACTAAGGTTGCTGAAATAGTGAGGGAGCAGTTCGGGATCAAGCCCAAGGAACAAACATTCATGTATCGGCATCCATATCCTGAGTGGTTCGACAGGGTTCCATTACCACACCGATACAGGGTCCCGGATTTTTCTAAGTTCTCAGGCAGGACAACATGTCTACAGTGAACATGTCAGCCGATTCCTGGCACAGTGCGGGAGGCATCGGCTGAAGAGGCTCTAAGGGTCAGGTTTTCCCCTTATCACTATCGGGATCGGCTTTTACGTGGTTTTCTTCATTACCACCGAATTCCGTTCGGGTGGGCCGATCTAGAAAAATAGTTTCACAAATATTTCTTTGCTGGAATTCATGAGTTGAGACTGTCAGATTTGACATCGGTTAAGCAACGACCAGATGAAACAGTACCGAATACGTTCAGCGATTTTGGATATTAGAAACGCGATGTTTATAGTTTAAACCTGAGTGCATGGGCATCTGGCCGATCTGGCTTTCCAGGGTCTCTTGCACGATTAAAGAGAGATTTTCTTTGCAAGAGTTCGAGTCCTTGGCGCACCTAGTACAGAAGTATCGCTCATGAAAGCCGATTTCAAGAGGCAAAAAGGGATAACGTACCAGAGAAGGTTGCTCAATACAGGTCTATTCATCGGATTCAGATGATGAGGAATCCGATGCTGAAGTTGGATTGGCGGAGTGGCCAGGAACAAGAAATCAGTATCATGCCCATGGGTCAAGGATATCGGCAAGGAGGAGCGGTATGATTTCGATATTAGTAAAGCCGATAAAATCTTTGACTTGCTGTTACAAGAGAAGCAGATACAACTGCCGCCGAATCACGTGATTCCATCAGCCGAAGAACTAAAGAAGAAAAGATATTGCAAGTGGCACAATACTATATCGCATCATACTAATGAGTGCAAGGTTTTTCGGCAACAAATTCAGTCGGCTATCGAACAGGGCAGAATCAAATTCGAAGACAAGAAGCCGATGAAGATCGATGGGCACCCGTTTCCCGTAAATATGGTCTATGCGGGATCATCGTCAAGAGATTAGGCCGATGGAGCGAGACGTCAAAGGTATAAATCAAGGATTACTTCATCGGACATGATAGAAAAATATTCTAGATACGAGGAACAGAGGGATGAGCCAGAAAGATATAATCCACATTGGGACTGCCCGTTCTTCCAGTTTTGCTAGGATCAAGGGATGAGACTACCATCAGTTGAAAATTGCCCCGAGTGCAGCAGTACAGGAAATCGGCATGATCGCCAGCAGGGGTTTTCGCAGGATCGGTCGCTTGGGAAAAGAGCATCGGTTCATAGCCGATTAGGGCCGATCCATGAAGAGTTCTTTGAAGAAGATGAAGAGGAAGTACGTGAGAAACAAGTCCAGAATCCTCAATGGTGCCCTAGTGGGATATTCACGAAAAATTAGAAGAGAAGGGCCTAGCGTTTACGACACCGAGAGCAACAGGAAGAACAGAGTCAAGATCAGGGAGAGGCCGATCATCGTCACAAGAAAACTAAACATGTTTGGCGCGTGAAGAGAAAAGACGATGAACCTGATCAATCGGCCCCAGCAAATATGGTGTTCTTTTTACCTCGGGAATACAAAGCACTTTCATCAGATGAAGAAGGCGATGAGGAGATTTTTCCTCAACTGACGTTGCAACCCGATCAGGCTATATTTGATAAGCCTGAAGAGTCAGAGCATCAGCACCTAAAACCGTTATATATCAAGGGTTATGTGAATGGGAAGCCGATGACAAAGATGTTGGTTGATGGGGGAGCAGCAGTCAATCTCATGCCTCATGCCACATTCTGGAAATTGGGGAAGACTGCTGAAGATCTGATTAAGACAAATATGGTGCTAAAAGACTTCGGTGGGAATTCATCAGAAGCGAAAGGCGTATTGAATGTGGAGTTGACAGTGGGGAATAAGACATTACCCACCACGTTTTTCGTTATCGACGGAAAGGGGTCGTATAGTTTGCTTCTCGGCAGGGACTGGATTCATGCAAACTGTTCCGTGCCTTCGACAATGCATCAATGTTTGATACAATGGTAGGGAGATCAAGTCGAAGTGGTCCTAGCGGATCGGTCAACCAATATTGCCATGACCGATCTACCAGTCTGGGAAGCCGATGGTGTTGATTGCCTATCCGGAAAAATATGGGAAGGAGATTACATTAAGGTCACTAGCCAGGGGATACAGCCGATTCGGCAAGTCGGCTCTGAATTGTTACTCTGATGGGCTCCATTGAAGACTTCGAGGGGAAACTGGGGCAAGGATTTACGTCGGCTGATGATTTGAAGGAGATCGACATAGGACCAGGAGATAAGCCAAGGCCGACGTACATAAGCAGAAAGTTAAGTCCTGAACTTCGAGAAGAATTGATAACACTGTTGAAGGAGTATCGGGATTGTTTCGCCTGGGAGTACCATGAGATGCCAGGATTAAGCCGGTCAATTGTTGAACATCGGCTGCCCATTAAACCAGGATATCGGCCATTTAAGCAAGCCCCAAGGAGGTTTAAGGCAGAGTTATATGAGCCAATCAAAGCAGAGATCACAAGGTTGTATGATGCCAAGTTTATAAGGCCATGCCGATATGCTGAGTGGGTTTCTAATATCGTCCCGGTGGAAAAGAAAAATGGAAAATTGAGGATATGTATTGATTTCTGGGATCTGAATAAAGCTACCCCCAAGGATGAATACCCGATGCCGATAGCGGATTTATTGGTGGATGCAGCCTCAGGCCACAAAATTATCAGCTTCATGGACGGCAATGCAGGATACAATCAGATTTTTATGGCTGAAGAAGATATACATAAGACTGCGTTTCGGTGTCCTGGAGCTATCGGCTTGTATGAGTGGGTAGTAATGACTTTTGGATTGAAAAGTGCCGGTGCGACTTATCAGAGAGCGAAGAATTATATATTTCATGATCTCATCGACTTGTTGGTAGAGATTTACATTGATGATGTGGTGGTTAAGTCCAAAAGTGAGGAAAGCCATATAGTTTATCTGCGAAGAGTGCTGGAGAGGGCCAAGAAATATGGGTTAAGGATGAATCCTAATAAATGCGCTTTTGGTGTATCGGCTGGGCAATTTTTGGGTTTTATGGTTCATGAGCGAGGAATTGAAGTTAGTCAGCGAAGCATCAGAGCCATCAAGACTACGGAGCCACCAAGCAATAAGACAGAGCTGCAATCATTGATCGGCAAAATTAATTTTGTAAGAAGATTTATATCGAATTTGTCAGGGAGGATTGAGTCTTTTACTCCATTATTGAAGTTGAAAGCCGATCAAGAGTTTGTGTGGGGGGCAGCACAGCAGAAGGCGTTCGACGAGATCAAAAACTATCTGAGTTCCCCACCTATTTTAATTCCGCTGCAGAGAGGAGTGCCGTTCAGGTTGTACTTATCAGCCGATGAGAAGTCCATCGGGTCTGTTTTGATACAGGAGTTTGAGGGAAAAGAGCGAGTTGTGTTTTATCTGAGCAGAAGGCTTTTGGATGCTGAGACAAGGTATCCTACGGTGGAGAAATTATGCCTGTGCTTATATTTCTCACGTACAAAGTTAAGGCATTATATCCTATCGGCTGAGTGTACAGTAGTTTGCCAGGCCGATGTGGTCAAATATATGTTGTCGGCTCCAGTCTTGAAAGGGCAAGTTGGTAAATGGATTTTTGCTTTGACAGAGTTCGACTTGAGATATGAATCGGCTAAAGCAATTAAGGGACAGGCAGTAGCCGATTTCATTGTACAACACAGAGGGGCTCACGAAGATTATGTAGAGCCGATCCCATGGACTTTGTTTTTTGATGGATCGGTTTGCAAGGATGGATCTAGTATCGGCTTAGTTATCATATCGCCTCGGGGGGCAAGTTTTGAGTTTGCTTTTACAATTAAGCCTTATCGGACTAACAATCAGGCAGAATACGAGACGGTGCTAAAAGGACTTCAACTCTTAAAGGAGATCGGGGCCGATGTCATAGAGATAATTGGCGATTCTTTATTGGTAGTCAAGCAGTTGTCTGGAGAATATGAGTGCAGGGATGATGTTTTGAGGTCATATTATGAGGGGTGTACGGATTTGTTAAAGGATTTCAAGATGGTATCAATAGATCATATTCCCAGGAGCAGAATTTAGAAGCCAATGATCTTGCGCAGATTGCTTCAGGGTATTGGCTGAATAGGCAGGTTGAGGTTGAGATAGCCGATATTGACATTCAGAACAAGGCCGATGATTGGAGACAGGAGATAATTGATTACTTGCAAAATCCGTCGCAATCGGTTTCCAGAAAAATTCGGTATAGAGCTACTAAGGATGTGCTGCTTGATGGAGAACTGTATTATCGGACTTTTGAGGGAGTTCTGCTTAGGTGCCTGAATTTGGAAGAAGCCAAAGTGGTTATGTACGAGGTGCATGAAGGCGTCTGTGGGTCTCATCAATCGGCTCATAAGATGAAGTGGTTGCTGAGAAGAGTAGGATATTTTTGGCCGACAATGCTGGAAGATTGCTTCAGGTACTACAAAGGATGTCAAGATTGTCAAAAATTTGGAAATGTACAACGAGCACCAGCGTCGGCTATGAATCCTATCATCAAACCGTGGCCGTTCAGAGGATGGGGAATTGACATGATCGGCCAGGTTTTTCCTCCATCAAGTAAGGGACATAAGTTCATATTGGCGGCAACGGATTATTTTACCAAATGGGTAGAGGCGATTCCTTTGAAGAAAGTTACGTCCAAGGAAGCGATCGAGTTTGTAAAGGAGCATATAATTTATCGGTTTGGGATTCCTCAGACGATAACTACTGATCAGGGGTCTATCTTCGTATCTGACGAGTTTCAACAGTTTGCTACCAGTATGGGGATCAAGTTATTAAATTCATCGCCTTATTATGCTCAGGCCAATGGACAGGCGGAAGCTTCTAACAAGAGTTTGATCAAGTTGATTAAGCGGAAAATTGATGAGCAACCGCGGCAATGGCATACTACATTAGCCGATTCATTGTGGGCCTATCGGATGGCATGTCATGGATCTACTCGAGTGCCGCCGTATCAGTTGGTATATGGACATGAGGCGGTTTTACCGTGGGAGACTAACATCGGCTCTAGGAGAATTTCTTTGCAGAATCAGTTGACAGCCGATGATTATTATAACTTAATGGCAGATGAACTTGAAGATTTGGCTCAGAATCGGTTAAGGGCGTTGGAAAGGATCAAGGAAAATAAGGCTAAGGCAGCTCGGCATTACAACAAAAAGGTGGTGAATAAGTCGTTTGCCGAGGAAGATCTTGTGTGGAAGTTGATTTTGCCGATCGGGTCTAGAGATAATAAGTTTGGAAAATGGTCGCCTAATTGGGAAGAGCCCTATCGGATTAATCGATGTGTGCCTGGTAATGCCTATGTATTAGAAGATCTTGATGGGACGGAGTGTGGGAGCCATGGGCCCCGGGTACCTCATTACCAGCACATGGGCCACTCGGATAGAGGATGGGCCAGACCATGTAATTAGAGATAAGATAGCACCCGGCAGGCTGTGCCTTGTATAATAAGGAAACATAGCCTTAGTCGGATAGGATTCTATCTCTAAGAAGGAAATCCCTTGGTCGTATCCGACTGGGATCCTTACCATGTACCCCTGTCCCCTAGTATATAAAGGGAGGCAGGGCGCCCCATGAGGGCACGCAAGATCATTGATCGCAAAACCACCTCAGAGGAATAACACCTCAACTAGACGTAGGGTATTACCTCACATCGAGGGCCTGAACCAGTATAATTCTCTTGTGTTCCTCTGCAATCCACCGAATTCCAGGTCGCCGAGTAGCCCCATAATATTATTGCCGGTGCAAAGCATCGACAATTGGCGCGCTAGGTAGGGGATTCGGCGCGATCTACATCTACAAGCTCGATGGATCCAGCAACCGGAGTCGACGGCGGCAAATTCTCTCCCGGAGATACAATCTCATTCGGAAGCCTCGACTTCGTCGCCGACATGTTCGGCAATCTCACCTTGGCCGACACGGACCCGATCCAACCGGCCGAGGAACCAGCCGACTCCGCGCCAGTCGGCCTACACGATGCTGCAGCAATCTCTCATGACATGCTGTGGCGATCTCCCATACGCCCAAGTCCAGGGACAACTCTTTCTTTCGGTGTTCGACTCGGACTCGGTTTTGAGCCGGCCGAGATCGGGCCAAAAAAGGAAGAGATCGTCAATTTCCCGTTCGGACTCGGCGACGCCGCGGATATCTACAATCTACATCCAACGCGGCAAACCCGATCCTCTAGAGTTCGACTCGGATACGGCCCAGAGCCGCTCGAGATCGGATCTACGGAGGTCGGAGTTATAATCACCCCCATCAACTGTTTCGACTACGACTCCCAGTCGGATTCCGACTCTAAGTCGGATAGCAGTTTGGCAAGCTTCTCCCCGCCACGAGAAATCTTCATGGCATCCAAAGGCTCTACTCCTACTCAGGAATCACGCCGACTACACGAGCGACAAGAGGAGGAAGCCTCCCGACTGCAAGAACAACAAGAGCAAGATGCCTACACGCCCACAACGACGATCTACGCAGGGCTAGGCGAACCGCTCAGCAGCAAATCCTCCAAACCCGAGTCGGCGACCACGATGTCTTCGTTACTCCCCAACAGAACATCGTGGCCGCTGCGACTCTACTGGATACACTTCAATTCGGGCCTGATCACCAGGCCACCCCGACGATCGCAAGGATAAAAGCCATGCTTACTGCTGCTGCATGTCAACAGCACCAACAGTCGGGTGATACCCTCATACCGACCAACCGGTCGGCATCCCCAACGGCAGTCTCGTCCACCTCAAAGCGACGCCGAGCGGCCGGCTCTAGTCGGCAGCACACTGAGTCGCGCCAAACGTCACTCGGCAATCTCAACAACAACCGGCAGCTCCGAGGCCAACCACGGCGTAACCTTCAGCAAGATATCAACGCTCGTCACCGCAAACAAGAGGAAGACGAGAACGAGCGCTTCGGCCTCCACCACGAGCGGTTTCACCATCGTCGTCGGAGTCGGAGTCCTCATCAATATGAAGGAGTACCGGCCTTCACCCATGAGCTACAACAGTTTGACTAGCCGTCGGGTTTCAAGCCTACGGGAATCGAAAAATACGACGGCAAGACCAATCCCGAGTCCTGGATCACGGTCTACACCCTGGCGATCCAAGCAACTGGAGGAAATCACAAAGTCATGGCTAACTACCTCCCAGTCGCTCTAGCTGACTCAGCGAGGACATGGCTAACAGGACTTCCCAGGCAATCCATCAGCTCCTAGGGAGAACTCCGGGAACGCTTCATCGCCAACTTCCAGGGAACATACGAGAGGCCATCTTCCAAGTATGACTTATATCAGTTGTATCAAAGGAAGAACGAGTCTCTTCGTGACTTCATTAAGAGGTTTTCTGAGAAGAAGAACTCAATCCCTAACGTCAAGGATGAGGTCGTCATCGCCGCCTTTCGAAAAGGAGTCAAAGACACATCGTTCATCGACAAATTCACACGGAAGCCTCCCAACTCTGTCAAGACTTTATTCGACATGGCGAACAAATACGCCGACTCAGCCCACGCTGTTGCTGAGTCCCTTGAAGATAAAAAGGCATCTTGACAGAAGAAGCGGGAGGGCACCAACGACGCGGTCCCGACTAAAGCCGGGAATCGCAAACGCAAGTCAGACAGCTCCATTGTGGCAGTCAGTCACAATCGTCTTCGACTTTCAACAACTGAAGATTATCAGAACAACAAGTGACATGCTCGGGGGGCTCACAAGCTCAAACGCAAGGATGGCATCCCCACTCCGAAATACCGAACAGCTAAGTCGCTTCCTGATAAATATTTCTTCACTCGGCCTTGCCAATGCTGCAGCCGCTGACACCTAATAGGTATACAAGCTGCACCTTTTTTATGTTTTTTCTCTTAAATGATTGCAAAAGTATTCGAGTAGCATAAATCCTGATCCGTGAAACTTTGCCCCATGAAAGACGAACTCAAGTCACCCAAAACGCGTGTCTGGGAAAGAGCCATGAGCCAACTCCCGACGCTAGGGGGCTATGACTAGTCGGGCAGAGTGCTTAAACGTAAGGGGTCAACTGCTCGGAGAAATTAATATCAATAAGAGGAAGAACATGTATTTATATATATTGTAAAATACATTTTATTCGGATGATTGTTTTCATCATCAGATGCTACTCATCCGATATCTTTATATTGCAGGCCCAGCTCCGGATACGCGTGACAGGAACTCAGGGCTACGAGCCTATCTCCTACGCTCGGGGGCTGGACAAGTCTGCCAAAATACACTCGGGATGCTCCATGAGGGCTACTTACCGAGTACTTGCGCCAGTCGGGATGTCATCTTCCCCGGCTATGCTCCATGTGAGCTGACAACCGACTTCCGGCACTAGTCGGGGGTCATATATCACTCGGCTGGGTGAGGTACGCCCCATGAGGGTCGCTAGCCGAATCCTATGCTAATGCAAGGTTCGGGTACCTCGCTTGGCGATAACTCTGTTGGGTAGGGTATGCCCCATGAGGGTCGCTAGCCGAATCCTATGCTAATGCAAGGTTCGGGTACCCTGCTCGGCTCTCCTGAAGTCAGAGAAGACTTACATCGTCAAAGCGCATCCGGAGTTCTCATGCACTGCGACACACCTAAGGAGGGCAAGCAGATCCTACAACACACCTGCTCGGGCACCTGTGACAATCAGGCTGCATCCAGAACACAAGTCGGAAAGGCTTGCGAATAAGGATTTCTCTGGCTGATTGTGGTTACCGACACCAAAAAACTCATCCTGACATGCGATGGATGATACTTCTATAGAGCTATGCTGGATAGGTCGGCTCAGGCTGGCTTATTTGGTAGCAGCCACCAAGATATGAGTTCCTACAGTAGCATGCTCCATGTGGGCCGCCCGTAGGCTGAGTTGAAATTATAATGCTGGTGCTACCAACAGGAGCCGATGAGGTAAACAGATATGCTTCATGAGAGCCTTATTGCTAAACATATATGTTTGGGTATCTGTTTTATCCACCAGGTCTCGAGGATATATCCTTACAAGGATCACAAGCTGGTCTTCATTAAAATTAGGGATGCAGGTATCTTTCTCGGGTACACCTGACCACGCCGTGGATTTATTTTCATAAAGTGGTACTCGGCCTACATGCGTGGCCATCAGTTGCCATGAGCAACATTATTCCCGCTGACATGACGCGGATGAGTCTAACTTTCGAGTAGTACACTACTCGGGAGAGACTATAAAATTCTCATTCCCGCTGACATGACGCGGATGAGTCTAACTTTCGAGTAGTACACTACTCGGGAGAGACTATAAATTTCTTATTCCCGCTGACATGACGCGGATGAGTCTAACCTTCGAGTAGTGCACTACTTGGGAGAGACTATAAAATTCTCATTCCCGCTGACATGATGCGGAGGAGTCTAACTTTCGAGTAGTATACTACTCGGGAAAGACTATAAACATTCTTCCAGCTGACGAGCTAAAGAGTCTAACTTCCGAAAGTGACGCCGCTCGGGAAAGATTATAAACACGTTTTCCAGCTGACATGAAGCTGACGAGTCTAATTTTCGAGTAATATATTACTTGGGAAAGACTATAAATAATCATCCCGGCTGACATGACGCCGACGAGTCTGATTTTCGAGTAGTATACTACTCGGGAAAGACTATAAACACCCCCCTTTCCAGCTGACATGACGCTGAAAAGTCCCATATACGAGTAGCATCCTACTCGGCAAGACTACAAACACACATTTCGACTGACATGAAGTCGAAGAGTCCCACATACGAGTAGTTCCCTACTCGGCGAGACTATAAATTATATTCCGGTTGGCACGATACCGAAGAGTCTCATATACCAGTAGTATACTACTCGGGAAAGACTACAAGGTTAAAGATCTTTGACTTTACGTTTAATTGTCTTCACAATTAAGCACAAAGTCGGGGGCTACACCTAATTGGTGCGCCTATTCGGCGTACACTATTCCTACATCTACATGGAGCCCTTCATAGCCTCACTGCCAGCTGACATGAAGCAGGACTTGGGAGAAGAAGCACTCGGACAAAGAGTACTCGGGAGCAATGCACTCGGGAATACTTCACCATGGAGGATGAGCACTCGGCATCAGCTGTGACTCAACTATGAAGGTCTCGGGTGCTACTGTGGGTGCCATGGGCCTCGGGTACCTCATGACAAGCATATGGGCCACTCGGATAGAGGATGGGCTTAGCCTTGTAATTAGAGATATGGCTAGATTCGGCAGACTTCGCCTTGTATAGAAAGGAATATACAGTCCTAGTCGGGTGCGTTATATCTCTAAGGGGAGATCTCCTAGTCGTTATCCGATAGGGACTCCTACCTTGTAACCCTGTCCCCCAGTATATAAGGGGAGGCAGGGCGCCCCATGAGGGCAGACGAGCACTCATAAGCTCACGGCCATATGGTTCATCAGAATCGCCACCATAATTCCTCAAAGGAATACATATAAACTGGACGTAGGGTATTACCTCACATCGAGGGCCTGAACCAGTATAATTCTCTTGTGTTCCTCTGCAATCCACCGAATTCCAGGTCGCCGAGTAGCCCCATAATATTATTGCCGGTGCAAAGCATCGACAGTTGGCGCGCCAGGTAGGGCCCCAATACCAACAGCAAAGCTAGAGTACTGGACAATGTACTTCGACGGTTCCCTACGGATCGGTGGCGCCGGGGCTGGAGTCATATTGACATCCCCCACTGGCGAAAAACTGAAGTACGTTCTACAAATCCACTTCCCGGCTTCCCACAACGTCGCTGAGTACGAGGCACTCGTTCACGGGCTCCGCATCGCCATATCACTCGGCATACGTCGACTGGTTGTGCGCGGAGATTCCCAACTCGTGGTAAACCAAGTCATGAAAGACTGGACCTGTCTCGACGATACAATGGCGGCATACTGTTAGGAGGTCCGCAAGCTAGAAAATAAGTTCGACGGGCTGGAAATCACACACGTCCTGCGCCAATACAACGACGCGGCGGATGAGCTGGCAAACATGGGATCCAAACGAGAAGCAGTCCTGACTGGAATCTTCGTCGAGCAACTTATGGAGCCATCAGTCAAGAAGAAACCGGTACAAGAGCAGTCGGGAGGCGAGCCTACCCGGCTACCGACGAAGTGCTGCACATATGTCAAGACTGGAGGAGTCCTGTTGTCAAATTCCTCCTGGATGATGAACTCCCAGAAGATCGCAGTCAAGCCGAGCAGGTCAAGCATCGGAGCAAAAGCTTCCTGCTAGTCGGAGAAGACCTGTACTGAAGAAGCGCATCCGGCGTCCTCATGCGCTGCGTCACCACCGAGGAAGGCAAGCAGATCCTGCATTCAATCCACTCGGGCATATGTGGCAACCATGCTGCATCCAGGACGTTAGTCGGAAAGGCTTACCGGCAGGGATTCTTCTGGCCCACAGCAGTCACAGACGCCAAAGACATCGTTCGCAAGTACGAGGGTTGCCAGTTCTTCGCAAGACAAACAAATCTCCCAGCCCAGGAACTCCAAACTATCCCTATCTCCTGGCCATTTGTAGTATGGGGGCTCGACATGGTCGGGCCTTTCAAGAAAGCGCCAGGGGGGTTCACACATTTATTCGTCGCGGTGGATAAGTTCACCAAGTGGATTGAGGCTAAGCCCGTCGCAACAATTACAGCGGCACGAGCAAAGGACTTCATCATGAGTATATTATACCGGTTCGGAGTCCCTAACCGCATCATCACCGACAATGGTACTCAGTTTGCGGCGGGCCTATTCCAAGATTTCTGCGACGATTTCGGCATCAAGATCTGCTATGCATCTATGGCACACCCGCGGAGCAACGGGCAGGTTGAGCGAGCCAACGGTATGGTCTTGCAAGGCATCAAGGCCAGGATATTCGACCGACTACAACCATATGCGGGTCGGTGGGTACAAGAACTCCCATCCATTCTCTGGTCTCTCAGAACCACAGTTAGTCGGTAAACAGAGCAATCCCCTTTCTTCCTGGTCTACGGTACCGAGGCCATGCTACCGACAGAGATACAGTTCGGCTCTCCGCAAGTCCGGGCTTACTCCGAAGACGACTCCAACAACACCCGACTGATCGAATTAGATCAGCTGGAAGAAGCAAGAGACGCCACAACAATCCAGTCGGCAAGGTATCTTTAAGGCCTGCGTCGTTACCACAATCGCAATGTCCGTGGCCGCGCCTTTTTGGTCGGGGATCTCATTCTAAGGAAGATACAAACCACCAAGGACAGGCACAAATTATCCCCCATCTGGGAAGGGACGTTCATTATAGCCGAGGTCACGCGGCCAGGCGCCTACCGACTAAAGACCAAAGATGGTGTCCTCATCACCAACTCATGGAACATAGAACAGCTACGTCCTTTCTATACCTGAGTTTTACATTTTCCATGTGTACAGTTTTTTCTGACTCACTACGCCGCTTGTTTCAACCGAGTAGTGAGTCGGGGGCTGCATGTATATATGTGTTCTGTCAATAACATACAAGCTTATTTCACCCCGGTTATGAAGCCTTGCCACGACTGATGCGTTTGCCCGAGTATAGCATCTTACTCCGAACGTTTTTTATCAAGTTCTATCAGACTAACTCGGTGCATGCTACACGGTCGGGTAAAGCTAATGACAACCGAATGATAAGCTTGGCGGCACGACACACATATTTACACATGACCATGTATGAAAGCTTATATACATACCGACTACACAATGTATTGCCTTTACAGACCCAGGTCTCGGGTAATTACTTCAGCAGTCGGCTTCGCCTGTGCGATCAGCTCCAGCGCTTCCTCGGGCGTCGTCTCTTCGGAAAATCCCTCCCCGATGGCCTCAATGTCCACCCTCGGGTAGATGGACTTGGTCAATGCTAGGGTCTGGGCCACGCCGGCGGCAACCCGCTCGTCCGAGTACCTTTTCAAGGCACTCGGCGCGTCCTCAAGACGCCCCATTATCTGAGGAATTCTGCTACAGCTGGTTCCCACTGGGCGGGGATCTACAAGGTCAAGGAGCCCTTTCACGGACCCGACGAGGGCCTCCCGTGACTCCCTGATCAACCTTATCTCCTCCGTGTAGAACCGATACTGGGCCCGGACGTTAGCTCTCATGCCTGCCCAGATCGGCCGGCAAGTAAGCTTGTCAAATTCGGCTACACACAGGATAACTAATGGATTGGCTGAGATCACAGTCGGGTTGAGGACTTACTTTCGTAGTCGGCCTCCCACCCGGCCACGGTCTTCTCCAGTTCAGCCTTCTCCTTACCGAGCTTGACGACGGCCTTCTCCAACTCGGACTTCTCCCGGTCAAGCTCGGTGTTGGCCTTCGTTAGGTCGGCCTTGACCTTTTCAAGCTCGGCCTTGGCTTCTTCAGCCTCCTTCAGCCGCGATTCCCTCTCTGCTCGGGTCTTTAACTCCGCTTCGAGGTCTGCACCACAGATTAGCCAAGAGCTCAACCGTGCAGTCATGACCACCGGCAGTCGGGATCAACGCGGCTGGATGAATACATCAACGGTTTAGTCGGGAAGATATACTCGAGGATTTTACCTCTGATCTTCTCGGCTAGGGCCCATGTCTCCGCCCTGAGCTGATCGGTGCCACTCTTCAGCCAGGCCTCCCTCCTCGCGTGACGCGCCTCCATCTCGGCCTTCAATGCCCGGAGTTGCTGCAATTCCGCGAGGTGGGGAGCCATCTCGACCAGGATCTCCGTCATCGCCTCGTTGCGGTCGACGAGCTTCTGCTCGGGACAAGGAACCAACCGACGACAGAGTCAAACATCAAAACAAGAAGATTGCTGGAGCTTTACTACAAGAATCATACCGCGACCCCTTGGACCCGTTGATGACGGCGCGAAGCAGGCTTTCGTGCTCTCTCCTTGCAACGACTTCATCGAGCCTGAAGCTTTTCGCAGTACCATCGTGAGTGGTCCACGTAAAGGTCCGGGGCATCACATGTGGGGGAGCTTCGATCCGAGGCAGATGCGGGATCTCCGGCGGTGGCAGCAGTGGCGGCGATGGCGATGACGATAACCACGACGGCGACGGGGTTCTGGCCTCAGCACCGCCTTCCCCTACGATTTCGGGGACCGGCTTAGGGGCTCCGTCTGCCGCTTCCGCAACGTACGGCGCCTCGGGGGCTAGGGCCTCAGTTTCAACAACCACCTCTCGGTCGGGTGACGGCAGCGGCCCTGTAGTCGGAGCCACCTCGGTCTCAGCAACCGGGCTGGCCGCCGGCTCGACAGGTGTGTTCACCGCCGCTGGCTCGGCTGGGGCAGGCTCATCAAGTGGAGCAGATGGGTCAATCTCCTTGAGATTGATATCGGCCCGCTTCCTGCACGACGAAGCAAGACATCAGGACATTACCCTAGCATACAAAGACTACAGAGGACCCGGAGTATCGCACCTCTTGGAGAACCTCAGCTTCCTGCCGGGCGGCCCGCCCCCCGGCGAAGCGCTAGCGTCGGCAGTCGGCCTGGTCGGCGTCATCGATGACAGAGGCGTATCAGCCTGAGTCGGCCCCGACTCTGGTATGGTTGGCTCGGGTTCCCTCGCCCCAAGCGGCCTCTGCTCTAGCCGGCCCCTTGGTGGCGCTGCTGCCGAGCACGACAACGTTGGGCCCGAACCTGCCGATCTCAGCCTGGGACTCGACTGCGTGGGCGTTGTGGCAGCGGTGTCCTTTATTTTCAAGCTGCCGCTCACGGCGCGTGCTGTCATGGCCCCCTCGCCCCGATATAAAATCGGCTTCTTCCCCGCTCTCTTAGAGTCAGGTTGGGCAGCAGAGGGACTCCTCGGCCTCTTCTTCGACGCGACCGCCGACAATGGACGGGAGTCTTCATCAAATTCCTCATGCCACTACAAGCCAATCGACGAGATACCATCACGCAAGGCTGAACAATCACCGTTCCACAGGCGTTCACCACAGAAGAAAGTAGAAGGTTACCTTGGTCCGCGGCCGGATGAAGCTATAGGCAGCAACTCGACGGTTATCATCTTCGGTGGCAACCACCCCTTTGGAGAAGTAGCCGAACAAGGTATCGGTCACTGCCCCCTTGTCCGCCGTCTCGCTGCTCACTCGGTCGGGATCGTGTTTGCCTTTGAAGGCCCAGCCAAAGGCGCTTCTCAACTTCAGCGGCTGGACGCGCCTCGTCAGAAAACGACGAGCCACCCAAGGCCCTGTCAAGCCGGCCCTCTTGAGGTCATCTATTTTCGTCAGCAATATATGTGCCTGGCCCAGTTCTTCAAAGGTTGGCTCCGAGGACCAGCTTGGCAACACCGCCGGCGGCATACCAGTAAACGGGCGCAAGGAAGGAGCCAGATCGGCGCAATAAAACCACTCCTTGTGCCAGCCCTTCAGAGAAGATTTCAAGGGCAAATCGATATACGTTTTCTTCCCATCGCTCCTCAGTTGAAGACCAGCCCCTCCAATCACACTGATATTACTCTTGGAAGGTTGGGGCTTGACATGGAACAGGTGTCGGAAGAGGATGAAATGGGGTTCAACACCCAGAAAGCACTCGCAAAGAGTAACGAATATGGAGATCTGAAGAATTGAGTTGGGATTTAAATGCACCAACTCCAGCCCATAGAAATCAAGGATGCGGCGGAAGAAATAAGAAGACGGAAGACACAAGCCCCGATCAAAGAAAGAGGCGAAAACTACCGTTTCACCAGCCCGGGGGTTGGGGATCGACTCATCCCTCACCGACCGCCAACGGATCACTTCTTGGCTGGGCAACTTCAGCTCGCTCTCCAGCCGTCTCAGCTTCACCGAGCCACAATCTGAGATCGGCCAAGAACTCCCTAGCGCACCCACAGGATTCGTCGCCTTCGGCATGACTGGAGGTGGTGAGATTTGGGGGAAAGCAAATCGGGGGCTTGGAATAAACGAGGAGGATTGAAATCGCCCGAGTCCGGGTGGGGAACAGCTGCTGCTAACCCTAGCCGGGCGGGAGGCGAAAAGCTAGGCGCGAAGGTGGAAGACGAAGAGATTGGCCGATTTGGGGAAGACGACGGAATCTTTTCCTCTCTCCCCATCTTTTTATAGCCTGTACCAACTAGATGGGCCCAGGCCTGCACAGTTGGTATTGGGCCGACAAGATATGAGTTCCTACAGTAGCATGCTCCATGTGGGCCGCCTGCAGGCTAAGTTGAAATTATAGCGCTGGTGCTACTAACAGGAACCGATGAGGTAAGCGGATACGCTTCATGAGAGCCTTATTGCTAAACGTATATGTTTGGGTATCTGCTTATCTCACAGGTCTCAAGGATATATCCTTACAAGGATCACAGGCTGGTCTTCATTAAAATTGGAGACGCAGGTATCTTTCTCGAGTACACCTGACCACGTAATGGATTTATTTTCATAAAGTGGTACTCGGCCTACATGCGTGGCCATCAGTTGCCATGAGCAACATTATTCCAGCCGACATGACGCTGAAGAGTCTAATTTTCGAGTAGTGCACTACTCGGGAGAGACTATAAATATTTATTCCCGCTGACATGATGCGGAAGAGTCTAGCTTTTGAGTGGGACGCCACTCGGAAAAGACTATAAACTCATATTCCGACTGACATGAAGTCGAAGAGTCCTATATACGAGTAGTCTTCTACTCGGCAAGACTATAAAGTTTATTCCGGTTGACATGATACCGAAGAGTCGCAAATACCCAAAGTAATCTACTCGGGAAAGACTTCCAGGTTAAAGATCTTTGACTTTATGTTTAATTGTCTTCACAATTAAGCACAAAGTCGGGGGCTACACCTAATAGGTGCGCCTATTCGGCGCACACTATTCATATATCTACATGAAGCCCTTCATAGCCTCGCTGCCAGCTGACATGAAGTAGGACTCGGGAAGACTTACTTGGACAAAGAGTACTCGGGAGCATCGCACTCGGGTAACCTTCACCGTGGAAGATGAGCACTCGGCATCAGCTGTGACTCAACTATGAAGGTCTCAGGGGCTACTGTGGGAGCCATGGGCCCCGGGTACCTCATTACCAACACATGGGCCACTCGGATAGAGGATGGGCCAGACCATGTAATTAGAGATAAGATAGCACCCGGCAGGCTGTGCCTTGTATAATAAGGAAACATAGCCTTAGTCGGATAGGATTCTATCTCTAAGAAGGAAATCCCTTGGTCGTATCCGACTGGGATCCTTACCATGTACCCCTGTCTCCTAGTATATAAAGGGAGGCAGGGCGCCCCATGAGGGCACACAAGATCATTGATCGCAAAACCACCTCAGAGGAATAACACCTCAACTGGACGTAGGGTATTACCTCACATCGAGGGCCTGAACCAGTATAATTCTCTTGTGTTCCTCTGCAATCCACCGAATTCCAGGTCGCCGAGTAGCCCCATAATATTATTGCCGGTGCAAAGCATCGACACGGAGTTTGCTAAAGCGCTTAACGGGAAATATCTCAAAAAATACCATCCCAGTGTTTGGATCAATTCTTAAATCGGTTAAGTGCGGCCGATTACTAAAGTAGTTCGGAAAGCCGATGTTTTTGCATCGCCTAAAGACAGCCGATATCAATTGATATCACCTTTAGATCAAACAGAAATATTATCAAGGATGAAGAAAGCGGGCAGCAAAGCCGATCAAGATATATTACAGTACAATTAATGTTTTAGGAGGCCATCGGTCATTAATTTACATGAACTTTTGGATCATTTTGATTGCGTGCAGGCGGATTTGGTCAATTTCATTGATGGCCCGGATGTCGTCTTCATCGGAGCCCGGGATGGTCTTCAAGTTTTTACGCTGATGAATGACTTGACGCACCGTCGCTGCAACCTTAGCCTCTTGGTCTTGGATGGCTTGCGGCAGGCCGATAAGCTGGGACTTTGTGGCTTCAAGATCCTTGCGAACTTTTTCGAGTTCTACCAGCAAATCGGCCTCCTTCTTCTTCAGTTGATCTAGCTTGGGTTGGAGCTCTTGGGGGGCGGCTGCCATGTCATCAAGTCTTTTCTTCTCTATCTGAGCTAGCAGCCGATCGGCTTGGATGTCTTCGGTGATCTTCTGTTGGTCAGCGCGATCGGCTATGCGCTATCTAAGCTTGATGAGTTTAAACCTATGAGACTCTAGGTATGCTGCGGGGGTTAACACATCGACGAGTTCTTCGGGCAGATGGTGTTCAATTTCTGTGAGTCTTGCCCGAATCGGCCCACAGTCTTCCACTAGCGCATCAATTGGGTTTTCTAGCTGACTGTTGATGCTTGTTAAATAATCGCGCACATCAGCTGGGAACGACGGTTTGGTTGCTGCGCTGGTGGCTGTTTCGTCTTCTGCCTCCAAGTACTTGCCGATGTCAAAGGAGAACAAATCGGCTAAGGACTGCAAAATTGGCATTGGTAAAAGGATCAGTAAAAGGTTAAAAGTGAAGTATGGGTGTGAGGAGATTACCTGAGGAAGGACACCGGCAGATCGGGTGACATCGGCTTCAGTGAGATGAATAGGATGTTCTTCAGAGGGGCCGATGTCAGCCGATGGAATAGGAGTAGTCTCGTCGACGGTTGGAGGACTTGGTACCGAGAGTGGGGCAGCTGGAGAAGCCATCGGCTCAGTGATTGGAGGGATGTCAGAGGAGTGTTGAGGTTCTGGAGCCGATGACTCGAGCTGAAAATAAAACTGGTAAGATAAGTGGAAAGCGGGTAATAATATTGAGACTTGACACATACCTGAGGAGATGAGGGAGCCGATGTTGTTTGAGGAGAAGGTGGCGTCGGGGCAACGACATCGGCATCGGTTTTCTGCTTCTTTGAGGAGGGGCGATGCGCTAACTTCTTCCGTTTTTGTCCCATCGGCCGAGGCGCCTTGAGGAGAGCCGATGGAGATGGAGCGTCGCGCCCTAAGTTTGGAGTGGCTGATAGAGGTTGATATCGAATCGGCCGACCGCTGTTGCTTGTTGTTGGGGGCTCGACGCTGGCAACCTGCAAAATTAGGGGTAAGAGTTGATCGGGGAAGGCGATTAAGGCTTACAGGTGTTCCCTCTTCATCGGATTCGATGTACTCGGTGTCAAGACGAGAGCAGTAGCAGGTGGCCGCTAGGCTGAATATATGTTTTTTCCATTCTGACCACCATCGGACAGAAAGTTTGGTGTTGGTAGTGTAGATATACATCTCGGTGGTGGCGCCTAGAAGAAGGGGGTCTGTCAAAGTCCGCATCCGATCATATTCTAGGGCGTTGCTGACCATGCCCCGGGCCTGAAGTTTGTCGATGAAGAATAGGCCGATCGGAAGCTGACCAAGGCCAAACTGGCGGGAGCCGACCGATGGATGGTAAAACTCATATGAGGGCTGCGATCGGCCCAGAGAGAAGCCAGTTGGCAGCAGACGGGGGGTGATGGCCGATAAGAATATGGCCTTGGACTCATCATTGTCCAAAGCATTGAGTGGGTCGAAGTTAGAAGGCATCTCAAATGATGATGCATCGTTGTATGCAAACCAGAGAGTGGCCTCCCTGGTGAAACCATAATAAAACCCCTTGAACCACTGACTGAGTCCAGTGGGGGTTATCTTGCCGCCAGAGAGGGCCGATGCAGCTTCGCCCATGGAAACGCATCGGCGGTAAATGGGATCTTGGTCTTCTGTGTGGTCGGCTGGAAAGGATTGGTTGAGAAGAGAAGTCCCCGAGAAGGCCTTGGAGGTGTAGACATTGAGCCAGAGCTGTACAAACCACCAAGGACCCCCGATATGGCCGACGGGCTGGCCGGCCGATAGCTTGGTCGCCACTTGGTGAAGTAGGTGATAAGTGGCGCCAAGGAGGAATTGACCCAAGGGGATTTGTTTCCGATCAACCAAGCACTCTGCCAAACATTGCATGTTGATCGTTGGACCGAGGGTTGCGCCACCAAAAACAAACCGCTCCAGCCATAGGTTCAGAAAAGCAACATGTTCCCGGTCATCAACCGATCCAGTTCCCTTATTATGAATGGATATGTACCTAGACCAGCCGCCGATGTTCTTTGCTTGGAGCCAATGAGCAGGTTTGAAGCGGAGCTTGAAGGGGTCGATGTAGCTTGTCGTGTCCAGATAGGTCAGCATAGTCACATCCAGCAAAGTGGGGGTCATCGGCCCGTGCCCGAACAGGAAGGCATTGAGGGCATCAGACCAGAAGTATGAGGCCGATGCGAGCAGGGGTTCATTCCTTTCCATATCGGCCAAAGAGAGATTGATGCAATGGCCGATATGTGATTCTTCCCAGTAGGTTCTCTTTGCAACCGACACCCTGGCGTACCAATCTCTCCACCCGGGCAGTTTGCTCGGCCATGACCTGAAGCTGTTAGTCCAGTCACTGATTCGCATGGCCGAGTTCTTTAAAGGGATGCGCTAGGTCTCAGCGCATATGAAATCGATGGGATCTTCGCTACCCATAGGGCCATGGTAGAAAAAGTTTGGGTAATCGGCGGCCGGGATCAAGATCTGGTCTCTAAGATGCTACAGTAAACAAGAACATAGCAAAGAACAGATGAAGAACATGGCAGATTGGATGCGTCTAGGCCACAAAATCGGGAGAAATAATCGGGTAGGAAGAGTACCTCAGGAACTGCAGATGCCGATGCCATCGCGAGAGAGGAAGAAGATGCAGGAATCAACGGCCGAAGAAGAGGGCTACGACGGTTCGTCTGGATTCGCTGGAGCTTGTTGAAGCGTTGGAAGATGAAGCGGTGGTGCTCTGGTGATGTGAAAGCGTAAAAAAGGGCTAGGGAGACGAAGCGTTTTATAGAGATGTGATGACTAGGCGGGAATCGAGGCCGTTGGCACTGTTTCAAACAATTATGGCAAGTGGGCTACCTTGGGCCGCCTCGGTATGGAAGAAATCTGGAGGCCCAAGATGAAAGAATTTCGAAGTCCTATAGAGAACTCCGAAATTGGGGGGCATGTGTTAACGCCAAAATTTGGTAAGGCCCTGTGTCAGATTCGGTCAAAGGGGAAATTGCAGTCAACTGGCGGAAATTGATCCAGAAGAGACCGATTCCGGGAGGGAGCCATGGAGACTGTTGTTTGGCAGTTGTTTACTGTACCTATTAATTAGGCAAGTGTTTATCTTTAGGAAACCTGACCTCGTGTCCGGTCAGGATTTGTTAGCGTTTTCTGTTATAATTAGGAAATCATGTACCGTGTCCAATAAGGACTCGTGTAACTCGGGGTATAAATACGTAAGCCCGGGGACCTTGTAAGATATCACTTGATCAATACAATTTCGGCGCATCGCCACCCTTCTGTTACCATGTTCGGTTAAGGAAAGAAGCGATATCAGCCGTTGGAAACTAATCCAGAAGAGTTCGAGCTTGGGAAGGAATCGTGAAGACCACGTTATGGCAGTTAATTACCTTATCTATTAATTAGGTAGTTTTGATAATTTTTAGGAAACCTGATCTCGTATCTGATTGGGGCTTGTTAGTTTTCCTTTTCTAGTTAGGAAAGTCCTGTTCCGTGTCCTATAAGGACTGTAATAACTCAGGGTATATATACGTATGCCCGGGTACCTTGTAAATCATCTAATCGATCAATACAATTCGGCGCATCGCCACCCTTTACCAACGGGTTCTTGCTTCTCGAGCGGGGCTGCATCGGTTAGGTCCGAACTCCTGCGAGAGGGTAAGTCTCGTTACCCCGACTACCAATCGGCTAGGACTTTCTCGGTTAGGTCCGATATTCTAGTCGGTATATGGTAGTCGGCTTACCACGGTGTATCGGATCTGTCTACGGCTGCATCGGTTCGGTCCGACCTCTTAGGCTGGTCAGGTATATCACATCACGCGTGCATAGTTTTTATCAGTTTATCGGGGCTAGTTTATCATCAGTTTGTGCTGCATCGGTTGGATCCGACCTACTAAACTGCTAGCGATAAATTATTCCTGTTAGGCTGATAGCCTTTGTGCAAGCGTCTTATCGGAATGTATAGCCGGTAAGTTATTTTCATCACAGTTGCATTAGATCTATCGGTTTGTTGAGGTTCCTTTACTATTATCAATCTGTGCTGCATCAGTTAGGTTTGAACTACTAGATCGATAATAATAGATTTATCCTTGTCGAGCCGATCGGTGTATATGCGACGTTCTATCGGAGTGCTTAGCCGATATGTTATCTTTTTATAAAGCCGACTGTATTATCCTTACTGTTTTGGTCATCTATGTTATCATCGGTTTTCTAGCCAATGCACATGTGTTTCCTTGGCAGTCGGCTGGCTTACCATCCTGCATATCTATTTTATCATCGGCTTCTAGCCGATGCACACGTTGTACTAACAGCTTATCCACTTGTTTATAGCACTATCGGTTTCCTAGCCGATACACAGGTGCCATCGGCCATCGGCTACGAGGAGCCTACATCAGTCCGTATCGGCCGATAGCCGATGTGCAGTTGCTGCTGACCCGGGCACGAGCACAAGCGAGGATCTGGGAGCGAGCACAAGCGAGGACCCGGGAGCGCGAGTACAGGCGAGGGCTTGGGCACGAGCATAGCGGCGATCGGCTGGAAGGAATCCGTATCGGCTTACTGGCCGATTGGATCAGTAATCAAATTTCTTCATCTCCTTGTCAATTGCGAGGTCAAATTGACTGGCACGCCTGCGAACCTCAAGATTTTAGGACCTGCACTGGAGCCTAGCAGATCTCCCAGGCCTTCGTATGTTCAATCGCATCAAACCAGATCATCAGTGAGCTTCTTGGCACACCCGGTGGTTTTTGGTGCGAACACCTTCCAACGGGATCTTGCTTCTCGAGCCGGGCTGCATTGGTTAGGTCCGACCTCCTGCGAGAGGGTAAGTCTCGTCACCCCGGCTACCTATCGGCTAGGACTTCCTCGGTTGGGTCCGATATTCTAGTCGGTTTATGGTAGTCGGCTTACCACGATATATTTACTTTATCTATGGCTGCATCAGTTCAGTTTGACCTCATAGATTGATTAGGTATATCACATCACTTGTGCATAGATCGTATCGGCTTACTGGGAGAGATTTATCATTAGTTTGTGCTGCATCGGTTAGGTCCGACCTACTAAACTGCTAGAGATAAATCGGTCCTGCTAGGTCGATGCTTTATGTGCAAGCGTCTTATCGGGGTGCATAGCCGGTAAGTTATCATGTTTTAGCATCACGATCGCATCAGGTCCATCAGCTTATCGAGACTTCGTTATTATTATCAGTCTGTGCTGCAACGGTTAGGTCCGATCTACTAGACTGAATAATAACGTTATTCTTAATAAGCCGATGGGTTTTATGCGATGTTGTTATCAGAGTGCTTAGCCGATAAGTTATCCCTTATTAAATACAGCCGATTATACTGCTTGCCTTGTTGTGCATTCTTGCCTGCATTAACTGTTACTATCGGCTAGGGCTAGCCGATTGGTTTATTCTGCCAATCCGAATGCGAGCAACCAGCAGGTTCCGGGCCACGACCTCAGCTAAGCCCCGGGCACGACCTCAGGTAAGGACCCGGGCATGAGCATAGGTAAACCGCGGGCATGGGCACGAACAGCGGATGAAGATATCCCGGGAGCCAATGTGAGCAAGGGCCGGGCACGGTGCGGGCAGTATCTCACAGCAATACTAGTAATTTTAAACTATGATCGGCTGGAGTTTATCTATTTACTTCTGCATTCTGCCTGTTTATTTTACCAAGTTTATAGCTGGTTTTTGAGCATCCCTTCGATGATCGGCTAGCGCAATACTTGTTTATTATTATGCTATTGCTTTTGCCGTCATCGGCTTTTAGCCGATGTATAAGTGCTACAGTGCGTATCGGCCATTCTGGCCGATGAGATTGAGTCCAAAGCCGGCTTCCAGACGATTGGCTCACGAATTTGACATCTTCTCTCCTTGTCAATTGCAGGGTCAAATTGACTGGCACGCCTACGAACCTCAAGATTTTAGGACCTGCACTGGAGGAAGCAAATCTCCCAGGCCTTTCGCGTGTCTCCCAGACGCAGACGGCCCCCGGCGGTTTTCGGCGTCAACATAACCTAGACATCCCAACTATATATTTCAGTAGCCGTCATCGTTTTAGAGTCGGGTTTTGTTAGATTAAGTTAGCGTCCGCTACTTTACCGTGTAATCCATGATGGTTAGATCGCCGTTTTTCTCGTCTTCGGAACCCCACCGTTTGTTCTCTTTGAGTTAATCCTTCTTCTTTATTCGCAAATTGAGTTGTTTGTTCATCTTGTTCTTGCTAGTTCTCGATTGCTTACAGGAACAATTACCCTCGTGGTTGGGCTGATCGTGCATCCGTCAAGATTACAAACAGCCTCTGGAGTTGGTGTAACGATTGCTAAGTCGCAACGTCTCTAGACGGTTGTAGTCGGATCGCCAACGTCGCTCCATCCAATCTACTTACCCTCTCATTGAAAGATTGGGACACCCACGTTCACATCAGGAGGCGCCTAAGCTTGATCTGGTAGTGGAGGTGCCTTAGCTTGATAAGCTTCAAAAGGAGCTAGCGGCGAAGGTTGCCTCTCAGACTGTGCACATGATGGCTCCTTAGGGGAATCTATTTGTGCTTTCATCAGTTGATGCGTTGGTGACAGCGGCCTTGGATCTTCTGGACTATTTTGGTTATTCGATGGGACTAGGAGATATCTCATTTTTGGTTGCCAGAGTATGTACTGGTCCACCGCATCTCCGAGAAACACGATTCCCTCAGGTGTGGAAATGTCTATCTTGTACATCATGTGATTTTCATGCACAACTTGCACTTCAACCTTGTCATAGTCTGCCGAGTTATCTAAGCAATGAAATCTGGGTCCCGTTATCGCCCTGCCCTTTCACAACCATCATTGTCCTTCTAGCCCTTCTGACCGAACATGTAGCCAACGAGGTGTATCCTCTTTTATGTCATCGAATGGATATCTCGGTGTTAGCGTAGCCCCGATGCCGCTAGGCAATACAACAGGGGGCAAAATTAAAGGACCAGGGATTCATGCATCATGCGGAAATATGCTTCTAGATATGCCATGCACTCGTGGCGCACCTAGTCCCTGACAGATCTAGCTATTTCATCCTTCTATCGGTCGTGCTTCTTACAGCTGGATGCGTCCTTTGCAAAGCCTTCTTTCTAGCTAAACTTCAAGGACATTCTTTGAACGTGACCAGAATGCTCCAGATTGCCCAACGCAATGGTCAGCTGGTCATTCTTCCTGTCAGGTTTAAATATGCCTGTATTTTGCTTCTCGGCGATTGTCGGTGAAATGGGAACCAAGGCTCCCATCACTTGCGGCTCGGGGCAGCCTAGCGCCACGTCAACACATGTCAAGGGCTGCACGTACGACTCGCAACCACTACGAAGCTATACCTAGGATCCCCCAGGTCTAAGAAGGATGGTTCCAAGCTCGCGCCCTCACGGGATGAGCTTGGGGCGTCTCCCGAGCTCGGCTCTCTCAGGCAACTCAAGGAGCGCACGGAGGCAAGAGCATTAATAACAATGCGATGGAAGCCTGTCGCCTCACTTCGGTCTCTCCGCACCTCTCTAATTAAGGGCGACGGGATGTATATCTACCCGACGTGCGGCATGAGGGACAAGATGTCTCTGCACCCCTCGCCGTAGGCCAGCATTACCCTTTTTCTGACAAGGGGCGTGGGTTGGCAAGCAGCGCGGTTGACTACCACACCACCTGCTCTGGCTCACTGCGCCCCCTCTTACTTTGTGAGAGGCTAATGGGTGGGTCCTATGACCAGCAGGGTGAGCCCAAGCTTCCTTCGCAAGCTCTCGACGACCACATCCGGACGCGTGGTGAGTGACCATTGCTCCTCTCCTCACCTGCTCGGAGAGGGGCCCCCTGGAGGACAAGCGACCGGGCCCACCGGTCAGCACAAGATGTGACCAAGAATACCTAATTCTCTAACTCCCACTGTATAGCCACTATGGTATTCCCCCAAGAATTATAAGGGGAGAGCCAAGGCCACAGAGAGGGGATGAGACCCAAGAAATCAAACTCTTACAGCCTAAGTCTTGTAAGCACTTCGGAGAAGCAATCTCCAAAGAACCAAGAACACAATAGGAGTAGGGTATTACACCTCTAGATGGCCTGAACCTATATAATCCCTTTCGTCTCATTTCCTCTAAGCAACTACCTACGCTAGATCAAACACCTTCACTCCCCCAGCCGAACTCACAAAGGGGGTCCCTTTGGATCCCTGCGATTGGCGTACCCACACCGACAGCGATCTCCTTCAAAAATCCTTGGCAACTTTCAAGCTAGGGTCTTTGAATAGCCACCTCGCCCTTGTTGGTAAAAGCTGGGGTTCTTGCGTACACCTAGTTCCTGCTTCATTCGTCATTGTCCTCCGTTGGAGAGTTTGCCTACCTTCCCTCAGCGTCTTTCTTCCTCCTGATCCTGCCCACTTCTGATTATAGGGGTGTAACCCAGTCGAGCCCAAGTGGAATGGGATACATGTTTCTTTCACCAGTATCGGACATTTCTTGCTCTTCTTTTCCATTTCTTTCTGCTGGAGCTTTTGTCGTCATGAACTAGTTCCCACTATTGCCTGTGTTATCTTTTTTGAAAACCTTAAAAGTGGTCCTGGCACTTCTACACTGTACTTCGTGTTTACTTGACTTCCATCCCCGCCATGATTTCCCATAGTCTTCAGTGCATCATCCTGGGAGATTCGCCTGTTCTAGGGGAAAATGGGATCCTTTTCCTTCAACTCGACCACAAAAATTTGCTTTGTCCCTCCAAAACTTCAATCCTAGTTCTTGAATCTGTATTGGACATTGCCCCGTCCATAGGCACGCATTGGTTGCATAAGTTTAGACAATGAGATTTCTGGCAATAGCAGCCCCCTTTGGGACCGATTCCGAGTGACGATGGGGTCTCGCTTGATAGCTTGTGTTCTGCTTACTCTCCTCCTTATGCGTTTAGGTCTTACTCTCCTGATGATGGACATCCACTTCTAGATACACACTTACAACTCAAGATGCTCTATATGATCCAGAACCAATTTACTTGCGCACGGGTAACCGTCTTAACTAATGCTAGGTGATATGCGTTCTAAGCTACAGTGAAAATATTTCGACGAATGGATACTATTTAATTCGTGTGAAATTTTTTGTTATTAGAAATTGGGAGAAGACATGGAAATGCTTAAGAACCAATTTAAAGGAGAACAAACAAGTGCAGTAAAATCTCCCTATTTCCGGCGCCGTTTCAGTTCGGGCTGGAGATAGCATCAACTTCAACGGCCATAACTTTTGATCCAGAGGAGTTAGCAGGGCCTACAAGTATTTGTTGGAAAGCTTATGAAGGTCTACTTTCAGATAGTTTTGGTTGTTCATACCAGAAATTTCCCTGGGCTGTCCCAAATCACAAAACAATCTGCATTTTATTTTTCTACTCCGAGTTAGTTTTGGGCTTTGGGCTTTGTAGTTGTATCGTGGGCAGATCATGAGGAGTGCGCCCCCACAGGGCAAACCCTCACCGGCGAGATGCGATCATAATATGTCAGTAGCCCCGCTGTTTAGAGTGGGTTTTCTTAGATATTCTATCTTGAACATTTCGCCGTTTAAACGCGTTTGTGAAACCCAACTCGAGAGTAAATCTTCAGACTGCAAGTTGAGTTGCAATCTTCCTCTTCTTTTCTTGTGTTCGTGCGATTCGCATGGCAAGATTAGCCTTGCGTGGCGAGGTCAAGTCGGGAAGCGCACGGTTGAAAACGAGGATCATGGTGCTGCGATTGCAAGGTTCGGGTTCTTGGTGAACCAGAAGCCGATCGTGAGTGTCATTTCCACCAAATCGAGAGTTTATCCTTACTAACGGAGATCGGTCACCCCATGGCCATCCAGTCAATGAGGTTGGTAGCGGCCCAATTTGTTGTTCCTGAACAGAGATGCTGCACATTTCTCGTTTGGTGCGTCTGGCGGCGAAATGCCTTTTGTTAGCTTTGTGGATTTAATTTGGAGTTAGACTTAGGACCGGTGCTTTAAAAGTGCCTTTGGAATACTACAAGGATTGTTTTACTGCAAAACTAACCCTATATAGTTTTCTTGTACTCCCTTTGCAATTAATTCCATTATGCCAATTGACTTGCTGAGGTATTTGATAATGTATCAATCTTGCTAATTTTCCACTCTCCCCAGTGATGAAGCTTTGGAGACAGTTAGGTGGAGTATTAGCTATAACTAGTCAAGCGCTGTTGTGCATGATGGAGCCGTCAAGACGTGCTAGTCCAACTATTGTTTCCTTTTGTTTGTTAGGCACATAACTGTCTTTGGTAATTAACGTTAAGATATTTAAACGTTGTAATAAGATGGTGCCGTTTGATAATGAGTTATGGTTGTATCCAGCTTTTTCCTGGGACGGGGATTAATACAGCAAGCAATTGGGGGAAAACAGTGTTTTTTTTCCTGGTCGTGACATTACCTTACAAATCCCAAAAAAGTGCAGGGGCGCCCCAAACAGACTTGAGCTTCAGCTCTTGACGCCCATTCCTTTTAACTAATCTCCAAATGTTTGGACATTCTACTAAGATGTTTAGACAAAGCATATGAACAGGTCGCTCTAAGGACAACTTTACAAAGTGACCATAGAAAATACGGTTTTGCTATTAATTGTCTATCAACAGAAAAATAGGGGGAGAAATACTTACGATTTTTATAGGACCGTCAGATCGCTTTAAGATGTTTTGCAGGGGGTGAAAAATTCCAATACGCCGCGGGGTGGGGGATCGAACACTGATTGGAGCACAAACATGCCGATAGCCAGTGATGCCGTGCGTCATTTTTTATTGGTATACCCAATTTACATATTAAGTTTTAGATTAATATTATATGTATATTGTTATTAAGTATTTATTTGTACGTCCTCCAATCTGCAGCTAAGTTTATAAATCAAATAATGTACCTAGGTGGTTCGGGCATTATTACGCTGTTTGGAATATCGACAATCCCTAGGAAATATCACAAAGCTAGTAAACAGAAATAACAGTAGATCATTACATACTTATCTGAAATTATTTACACACTTGGAATAGTCCTTATTATTATGTTCCTAACATGGACAAGCCATAAATGCACAAATCACAATATCAAAGAGAGATTGTACCAATCATTACAGTGCCGAAGTGCGGAACAAACAGCGGCGATAACTTTGCGACAAATAAGCACAAGGCATCTAGGCCGAAAGCACCTAGGCAACTAACCAAACCACATGAACAGTTTGGGGAATAGGGATGAAACTTCTACAGTCTTCAAACTCGGCCTTGCCTCCTGGAGAACTTTTTGGCGGGTAAGGTCGATTGTTGTCTTTACTATATCAACCTATATATACATACCAGCCAAGGGTGAGTAAGAAGTCTCAGCAAGCCTAGGAAAAGATGACAATGCATAGCCAAACCTTGCAGTCTAATGGGTTATTTGCGAAATACACCACTTTAGGATAGTAGAAACATTTGGGAAAACACTAGTGAAGCAAAGTTCTAGTTTGTCGGAAAGAGGCTCTACATCCATCAATCATTCCCACAAGTTTTCTTTACAACACTTGTCTGAGTGTGGGGTATATGGTGAATTAAATCATTTCTTATTAATTTTGCTTCACTTATCAAACTTAAATCTCGTCATGATATCACCACTTAATCTCATTTCATAGTTTGCTCGCTATCTCAGCCCATATATTCGCTTCTCAGCATGAACACACACTTTGGGCATAGACCCCACATAGGCCCGATTTCTAAAGCATGTAGGTTAGCCGTCTGCCACACACTGGTTGACTTTGGAATACGGTCGAATCCCAACGAAATCTGTTTCAAACACTTTTTGGCACCAAAACTATGCTATGAGAAACACCTCATATTTGCCCATTGAATGTGAGCACAGACTGTTTGGAACAGGTTCGATTATCTCTGTCGGAGGTGTACGCTTTACCCCGCAGTCGTGAGTTGACTCCAACATCACTAACGTGTGTCGATAGAACACGACCAGTAAATGAGACTTCACTACAGAGCGCTTTCCGAAGCCTACAGCCCATGAACGAATTCTTGTCACATGGTTAGGTTCGAGTTCATGACAAAGTGGGAGCATGGGCCCAGGTACCGTCAGTCTGAAATGCTTGTTGTGGCCACATTGTAAAACGATGGTGCCATAGTACTGTAAATTAAGGTGATAAGGATACAAGGCAGCATCCTGGTGCAGTATTACCTTGTACATTCAGTAAGAAAATTGGATATGAGTCCTTAGCGGGTACGTTGTATTTGCTGAAGAGGGATATTTCGGTCAGAGTCGACTGGATTCCTATCATTAACCTCACCTCTCCAGTATATAAGGCGGAAAAGGAGCCCTTGGGGCAGAATGATCTCATAGAGAAACCTCAAAGGCATCACAACAGCAAAGTAGCGGTATTATCTCTCCTTGAGAGCTGAGACCAGTAGTAAATTGTTTTCGTGTTC